>CM030182.1:15490460-15702960 GCA_017639675.1 Aplochiton taeniatus
AAAGAAGGAAGTTCCTCATTCCGTCTGTTATGTTGACGAGATCAGTTCGGAAAACTCAACTTTGAGCATAGGGCCGATATAATAGGAAATAGATAGCAGAGGCAAGTGGCTTCTCACTGTGTGTGAGTGAGTGTGTACTTTGGAGTGTGTGTGTGTGTGTGTGTGTGTGTGTGTGTGTGTGTGTGTGTGGTGCTGTAACAGATGGAGGGATTAATCTGTTGCTCAGTTACTCGTTGAACAGGCAGAAACACAAGGCTGACAAAGACACGCGATCCTGTATCCACACACCCACACACACACACACACACACACACATACACACACACATACACACACTCTCTCTGTCTCTCTCTTTCTCTCTCCGTGACAGAAAATGTTGGCTGAATAACCTAAATATGTAACGTTTTGATAGTTAGTTAGGCCAGCTTGGAGCTCAAGTTGCAGTGCAGTCAGACTCCATGATGGTGATTCAGTAGAACAGCAAAGCATTAACAGTGCAGAGGGTTCAAACTTCAGAAAGACAGCTGTTGAGTCTGTCAGACACATTGCACATGGACGATGTTAAAAATCAAAGCAGAGAGAAAAGTCAATTACCAATAGCTTTGTTTTGTTCAGAATGACACCACAGCATCTGAGGCAGAAATTTGATATGTTTTTAAAAAATGTACTCATCAACTCAAAGGCCAATTCATTAATCTTGCATTGTAAGTCGATTTTTAAACGTTTGTGGCTGTTCAAAATGCACTGAAAGTTGAATACTTATATGAATACTTGACAACAGTATGGATGGTAGTTTATTTTTGACCTGTTTGTGTTTTTGTGTGCGTGTAATGGCCCCTACTTACAGAGCTGGATTATGGACTGTGGTTTTATATGGGCTGAGTGTATGTGTGTTTGTGTGTTTCAGTTGGTGTGTATGTGTTTATGACGTTGTATCCGTTTTGTGTGTTTGTGTGTGCGTGCGTGTGTGTGTTGGCCCTTTACTTACAGAACTAGTTCTGGGCCCCATGGCCCCCACGCTATCCCGGGCCAGGGCCACGATGACGTTGCTCTTCTCCCCAGCCCAGTGGACCACCATCTGGTTGTGGGAGTCGTTGAGGTTAGCCTGCAAGTGGACACAAAAGGTCAAAGGTCAGGAACTGTGCACTGCAACATTGTACCCATAGAGATAGAACACTATCTATTCTATCTCTATGATTACACCTATCATACGTGTGGCAATACAACACCTTTCACTGCTACAGGTAGACTGGACATCTTAGAGTGCAGAACACTAATGGCAAATCAAAACAATCCATTAAGGGCATTTTTTTTAAACGTCTCTTCCAGTGTGTGCTGTTTACAGCGTGGGGAAAACCTATTTTAAGCTTAAGACATAACACTAAAGTTCTCGCTATATTTGAAAGTTCATGTTTTTGATTATCGTTTGGACTTAAAATACATTTTTGGTGCTGAGATGATACTGTACTGCGACTGCATTTCTTTCCCTTTTTCGCAGTTCATCTTCTCCTTTTCCCCTCTATTCCTCTCTCTTTTGTTCTTCTGTTTTAATCCATTTAAAGCTCACTGCACGCATGTTACCACGGTTACCAATTTACCATGCCCTTTTGGCCTTATCTCCTGACCCAGCAAACAACACCTGACTGAGTGTGTGTCTGTGTGTGTGTGTGTGTGTGTGTGTGTGTGTGCCAGTGGTTGACATTAAAAATCCACCAGAAAAACACAGTACTAAAAGTGCAGTTTCTGTGGAAGACACACACACACACACACACACACACACACACACACACACACACACACACACACACACAGATACACCTAGACAGAATTTAGGACCCCCTTGGCGCAGCTCTTAACAGGCAGGTCGGTAAATCTAAAAGAGAATGATCTCATCTTTTCATTACAACAACAGTATCTGGGTCTCTCCTCTCTCATCTTAGCTCCTGCTGGCTGTGCTCATGTCTAATTGATTATTCTGCAGGCGGGTGAGGGGGCGAGGCGTTGGGGAAATACACTCTTTCTACGGAATTTCTGGTGGTCTTCCTCTCGATTCTACAAAGGGCTGAGACAAACCCCTGGCGCAGTGCTAGAAAGGATCAAAGTCCCAAAACAGGGACTTCAGTGCTAAAGCTCAGTGGTGCTAACACATAGTGAAGCTAGTGTGCAGCCGTTGTGTGAGTGACGTAAATGTGCGACAGGCAGCAGCTGCTTACTGTAGTTTGTGCTTGTGACTGGCCGTGCACATTGTGTGGCTCTTTTGTAACTCTTACAGACTCATCTCATTTTCAGCCAATGTTGCCTTCTAAAAAGGATCAAACTGAAGGCCTTTGTTCAAGAGTCTTCAGGTTATTTTAGTAGGTATGTAATATCAGGATGTAAATACAGAATACAAGCACTGACAAAGGAAACATTGCTTGTTTGTCAGAGAGTGGACCCTCCCAAGAAACTACTTTGCTTTTCCTACGTTGAGAGTGGTATCCAAGGACATTCACAGAATACTTAGTTATACCCCGGCAACACCAGGTTCAAAACAGTTTCATGGCTCAGAGTAACAAGTGATAGTGGTGAAGGAGTGGAGCAAAAACAGTTGTACTTTCCCAGTCCTTACCAACTGACCTCTACTAACCATGGCATTGTACTAGTGTTCTTAGAATATGATGAAGATGATCAAGTGGCTGTAATAACTAATGTGATAATAAATAAACAATAATGAATGGAAACTTGATTATTTCGAACCCCTATCGGTGGAGCTTGTGTGTAAAATGGACACACACAAAAACACTCCCACACAGATACACACCAATTTCCGTTCTACAATAACGCCTAGCCAAATGTAGCACTTCATAGTTTAGACAATTCGGTTGTGTGTCTATGGAACGTATATACAGCCCTTACTTGCCCTTCTGACTGTGTGTGTGTGTGTGTGTGTGTGTGTGTGTGTGTGTGTGTGTGTGTGTGTGTGTCTCTAACAAACCCTACCTCGCTCTACCTGCTGACTGTGTGTGTGTGTGTGTGTGTATGTGTATGTGTGTGTGTGTATGTATCTAACTAACCCTACCTCGCTCTACCTGCTGACTGTGTGTGTGTGTGTGTGTGTGTGTGTGTGTGTGTGACTATGTGTGTGTGTGTGTGTGTGTGTGTGTGACTGTGTGTGTGTGTGTGTGTGTGTGTGTGTGTGTCTATGTTGTGTGTACAGCCCTCCCTCGCTCCCCCTCCCGTCTCACCTCCCTGAACATGAAGGTGATGCTGGAGGAGGCTAAGGTGACTGGCCAGTAAATTACGCTGGCTGTGTTATCGGGGCTGGTTGGTCACGGACACAGATCACACAGACCTGCTGCAGGCACCAACGACCAATGCAGGCACTAAACGACAGGCTGGCTGGTTGTCTTATACTGGCTGCGTGTTGGTCGGACTGACTGCATGGCTGTTTGACTGCTGTCTTTATGTCTGACTGGTTGCCTGACTGGCCGTATGGGTGACAGACTGACTGACTGACTGAGTGACTGACTGACTGACTGATTGACTGACTGACTGGGCGTATGGTCGACAGACTGACTAACTGACTGACTGAATAATCTCGGAACCCCCCAGGGTCTTCGGGGGGCAGATTTTGAAAACACCGAGGTAAACGGCAGCACACCCGCAGGAAGAGACCCGAGGCTGCTGCCTGGCTGGCCGTGGGCTACAAGCTAGCGCTATGAGATCACATCCACCCTCCAAGCCTAGTTAATGACGCGAGGCAGAAAGGATTCGCGGAACAACCTCCACGGAACGAATCGAAGGCACGGTGTGTTTAATATGCAGATAAAAGAGAAGACTTGAATGGAAGCTCAACGGGATTTGGTTTGTTACTTTAATTCCAACTTGTTGTCTTAATCCTTTCCCATTTAGGCCAGCCAATCTTTTTTTTTTTTTTTTTTTTTTTTAAATGAGGTCAAACTGCTAGTTGCTACGTCTGTAGACACCAATTTCAACTACAGGGCCAAGCAGGGCTGGTCAGTAGTCTAGTTTAAACTCCAGAGCCAAGCAAGGCCAGTCGATTCCAGCCACTACAGGGCCAAGCAGGACTAGTCAATTGCTACCACTACAGTACCAAACAAGGCTAGTTCACTATTACCACTGCAGGGCCAAACAGGACTGGTCTGTAGTCTAGCATCCCATTCAACACCTCGCCGGACTAGATTATTTCACCACAGGAAAAAGATTTTGACCCAGCCTCACATGTTGATGCTTTGATACATTACTTGTGACTCCAGGCAGGGTGTATTAATATCCAGCAGTACTATGTAGTCAACATTGACGTGTTTAATATTCAACAGTACTATGTACTCCTCAACATTGCCGTGTTTGGTCTCCATCTGACCTCACCCTGCTGTCATATGCGATAATGAGTCATATAACCTGTAAAGCCGAAAACCACAGCCTCGGTAATCACAAGGTAACATGACAGGTAGAGAGAGAGAGCGAGAGGGCGAGAGAGAGAGAGAGACAGAGAGAAAGAGAGAGAGACAGAGAGAGAGAGAAAGAGAACCTGGTCTGGCCCAGACGCAGCTGGTCTCAGAGGTAATAATAATCCTAATAATAATAATGATACACCTTTATAACGATGTAGAGGTGTTCTAGGAAGTGTCATTGAATAGACCTGAAGGACTCAAAACCAGTTTATTTTATAGAACTAAAAGTCACGTAGTATTATAATTTATAGTATATAAATAATTTATAATAGTAGATAATTCTTGGTTTTACACAGTTGGCCTGAATATAGGTAGACTTTTCTATAGACATCATAAAATCCAATGTCCTTTTTGTCAAGGGTGTAAGGTTGACCCTGTGCATCATTTTCTCATAGAGAGAGAGAGAGAGAGAGAGAGAGAGAGAGAGAGAGAGAGAGAGAGAGAGAGAGAGAGAGAGAGAGAGTGAGAGAGAGAGAGTAAGAGAGAGGGAGCGAGAGAGAAAGCAAGAGAGAGAGAGAGCGGCTGGCTCCATCCATCTCTATGGCAGCACTGTGGTCTCCAGGGCTCAGTGGCAGTCTCCAGGCAGGCCGGATCACGGCTCACTAACCAGCCAGCCTCCTTCATCTCCTCATCAGGCAACTGACGGGGACAGTCCGTAATCTGTATCCCTGTGGTTCTGGACCCTGGCTGTCTTATCTCACTCGCGCGCGCTCGCACGCACGCACGCACGCACGCACGCACGCACGCACGCACGCACGCACGCACGCACGCACGCACACACGCACACACGCACACACGCACACACACACACACACAGAATGCATTCCTTTTCACCAAAGATTTCAACAAAAGCCATTGATAGCACCTGGTTGGCCAGAAATGATTTAACACACCAAGTCACCGCTGAGCCACGGAGCGGTCGGCGAACTGAACACCACAAGCAAAACCAAACATTTTCTACTCCTCTGGTGTCACTCTAGGGCCGCCCAAACCTTGAAACACGTCCCAGTGGAACAGCGTGCTGATCTCTTTTTAATACCTTGCACTACCTCTCCCTCTTTTCTGCCATCTCTTTGTGAATACCTCACTCTCTCTCTCTCTCTCTCTCTCTCTCTCTCTCTCTCGTTCCCTCTGCATCTCCCTCTGCATCTCTTACTTTCCTTATCTTCCCTCTCTCTTCCCCCTAAATCTCTGTCTCATTCACCCTATACACTCTGTGATCTATTACTCTCTCTCTCTCTCTCTCTCTCTCTCTCTCTCTCTCTCTCTCTCTCTCTCTCTCCCCCCCATTTGGTTCCTTGTCGTTTCCCCCCTCTGTTTGTGACTGACCAGCACTCTCCCTCTCTCTCTAGGTTTGGCCGTTCTTCTTGTCTGTGTCTATGCAAACCAGAAGAACACACTATGAAATCAACCTGGGGAAAAGGTTTATACCAAAATGAAGAAAGTGGGTTTATTCGTTCAATTATATTCGGGGTCTCATCATGACAGTTACATAGAGCAAGCATTGCTAGAACAGCACTGCATTTCTAAGTACAATTGAGAGAGGAACACTTTTTTGGTCCTCTGCAATAAGAACATAAAAAATCGCCCCGTAGTCATGCTTCCAAATAAAACTGTGACGATGTTTTTTTAACAGTCTTAATTAAACAAAATCTTTTCAATTTTGCATAATGCTTAGGCCTATTATGATACTGAATCAATTTGTGGTTCATATAATGCTGACTCTTTATCGAGTACTCTATCTGAGCATTATGTTTTAAACCTAATGGACCGTTTGATTGATTTGGGTTGAATAAGACGTTGTAACACTAGTTTGCGTTAAATTGAACCATGCTCTGAAACAATGTTTGTAATAAGCCTAAACGACAGCAATGAGCCCCAATCATAAGTATGATGTAGCTAATTTGATAAAGGTTGAGTTATTATAATGAAATAGGAAGTGGTAAAAAGCTATGGTTGGGCCACTTCAGGACATTTGTGAAGTCGACTGGGCTGGGCTAACCTGCTAAAGCTGCTAGCCTATAGTATCTACCAAGGATTAGCCGGGCGACAGTGAGGAGGTGGCGGGGTAGGCCAGGGGGGATAGGGGGCTCAAACGCCACCTGAATGCTAATACCATAAGCGCCAGATGTTGCTGTTAACACACGCCAAAGATTAGGGTTTATCTTCAGCGGGAGAGGGCAACTCGAGAACTCGCTTACTCAGGGAGGATGTGCCTTCTGCCATCTTTTACAACTGTTACTGAATAGCCAACTAGTAGGAATACTTTAACGTTTTCGTCCTTGACACACATCAGACAATGTATGGGTGTTTCTTAGACACAGGTAAGGTCTGGGGGCAATGGGGGGGAAAGAGAAAGGAAAAATAAAACTGATTAGTGGGTTTGTATTTTTTATATATTTTTGGGACAAGTAAGTCGTTTTGAGTTCAATCAGAGTAGTCCTAATCCTAAATCTACAGGGACATTTTACCACAGCTCAAACAGTATCAATCTCTAAAAATAGCCGCTCTGCTCTCCATCCCTCCATCCGCCTGGCACGGCTACCCTTCGATGAACCAGAAAGTGTCACATATCTAAGCGTCTGACTGAAAACCACGAAGGCCTCCCTGCAGATCTGGCGTCCGGGCGATGTTCAATTCTTTATCACCCAAGTCACAGGCCCTCTCCACTTTTATTATTAGCCAATCTGTCCAGCCCGAGCTAACCCGGTCCCCGTAGCTTAGCAAGAGAGAAACAAGAGGGCACAGTCCAAACCCTCAAGTCGAGAGCGTTTTTGGCAAGAAGCGACACTTGACACACTTCGGCCACTGACATCTTTCCTCCGTCTGTCTGTGAGTCAAACAGTCAGTTTGTTTTTATCGCCGTGGATGTGTAGTGCTCCTAGGAGCTAAGACTACAGCATATTCAACAAGCCTGTTGGCTGGGCCATTTTTCCTCGCTAGCTACTTCCCAGTAAAGATGCAAATGAGGAGAGTGCACTAACCCCTGCCATGTAAAAGCCTGTTGGTCCTTCGAGGATTCTCAGTGGAAGGCTCCACTTGAGAGAAAATGAGCACAGACTGGTAAAGTGGTAAAAGTTCGAGTTGCAGCAGAACTTCGGGAGTGCCAAATGGGAAAAGGTCTTAACTGAACAATCGACGAGAAAAGTACAAGAAACTTTCATTTTCACAAGTCATTAGGTGGCATTACGTGACTGATGAAAAGCTATATAAAAAAAAAATGTTTTTATTGAAGTATGTTGGTCACTGGTATCTTCCATGTAGCAGGATCATGTAACAGTTGAGACATGGCTCACCTAGGCTACTTGTTTCACCTATGGGGAGCAGACAGGCCTACAAGTCCAGACCAGGGCCTAAGGCTACACACTGTAATATAGGCAGGCCTTTCTTGTGAAATTTCTACAAAATTCTCTGAGAATAAAAACCCTGGGGTTTGTGAACTGAAAGTAAAAGCATAACATATATCAATTTACCTAATGTAACTATAATAGTAAAAATGTTTGGGCTTGTACGTGCGTGCGTGCGTGCGTGCGTGCGTGCGTGCGTGCGTGCGTGCGTGCGTGCGTCTACTGCCAAAAGGGGTTTGGTGAGATCTCTGGATGCTTGGTGTGCTCCACCATTACACATCACTCCTTCCTGCCCCAGGAGGTTCAGACCACAGTGTCCTTTGTCTGGCCTCGACAAACAGACAACCAGGGTCTTCTTTACGATGACATCTGGGTTAATGTTTTAAGAAAACGGTGAGAGATATGACCTATGCTGACCAGCTAGGTTAACCAACACAATGATGACCTGGGCTGAGATGAATACTCAGGAAGTCACTTGGGAACTCAGCCTGTTCACTCAGCGTTGACGCCTATCGATATTAGACACTGTCAAGACTATTCTTAAACCTGCTCCACCACAAGCCATGTGCCTTAACATGTCCTATCAAATCTTTTCTAACAAGACAGAGTACCCAGACCGACCTCCATCTAGGAATATGCAGCGACATGAGAGTTTATATCAACCAGCTTTCGTTTGAGACAAGAGAATTGTTTACAGTGTTTCCCGACCAAGGTGAGCAACAGGATACTTTCCGTCCCGTTGGTTGGAATACTCGTGTCGTATCCGTCTCGTCTGCAGTGTGTGGGTTTCGTTGTTGTCACCAGACAGGGAAAGATGATCCGGCTCGATCCACCTTGAGAGCGGAGCATGTCACACGCTGTTGGATTGACATGAGGAACTGTCATGGCCGTGTCTCAGACACCCAATCTGTCTCAGGCTTTCCTGGGTCTCGCTCTCCTCTCCCCTCATCTGTCTCTGATGACCTTTCCCTTCCACTGTCCACCCCCCCCCCCCCACACACACACACACACACACACCCCACCCCCACCCCTACCACACACACACGCACACACGCACACACTCTTCCCCTTCTTTTCACACTTCCCCATCCCTTTTCTCCCCTGGTCAGCCATCATCTTGTTTGTTTTCACTCTGTGAAAATCAGCAGGCAGAGTCTCCAAACAAGTTCCAGTCACTCTCCTCGTCCGCCAACAGTTTCACAACACTTCAGCCTACACCAATCCTCTCTCTCTCTCTCTCTCTCTCTCTCTCTCTCTCTCTCTCTCTCTCTCTCTCTCTCTCCCTCCCATATGTTTTTCTTTCCTTCTTTCTTTCTTTCCTCTTTTCTCCTAACACCATAACTCTCCTGTATATCACTCGTTACACAGTCTCTCTCTCCGTTCACCAATGAGAGAGTCAGCGTGTATCTGGCATACGGCCGTATCTCACAGATGCCTTCCTTCATTCCATTCATTGCTGTTGTACCTACTGAAAGTAAATTTTGCGTCACAAAATAAATCTATATTTTTGGGTTAAAGTATCTAAAACACAACATGATAACGAGGACTGCCAATGAGGTTGATGACCACTAGAAAAGTGTGGTCGGGTGAAACGGTTGACAGATAGAAGGAGAAGAGTGAAGACTCTCCACTCCTGTGACTGTAGCTCAAGAGAAAACCATGGGAGGAACGTAGACTGGAAATATCTCCAATAATAGGAGGAACAGACCAAACGGTATGCATCTGCTACTGTTGTTGTGAAACAGGTACAGCAGAATTGTTGTGCAACTAACAGCTTGGTGCTTTTATAAACGACAACAATTTGCTGGCCTACTATGAAGGCACTGAGAACACGTCTGCTTGCATTGCCATTAGATGGGGGGGGGGGTATTCTTGTGGGGTTGTCAATATAGTGCCTTTGTATTTGAGCCGATGAATAAGCTCAATTGAAAGCTTAAGGTTTGACAGCAAAACACATATTTACTCATTTAGCGATGTCAAAAAGCCCAAAGCAAATAGTCAAGATTAACTCACAGGTCACACAAAGCGACCATCTAAACACTGTGCTAACGAGTGATGACTCAATGTCAAACAGAAAGAGCAGAGCGTTTGTTTACAAAGATGAAGAGTGACGTAATTTGAATGTCGCTCGAGGTAGAGACCATAGCATAACCCGCATAGCATATATACTCAACTGATTGCTCAAGGCAAGAATATGTTCTCATATGACCCGGCCCCTTGTTAAAACGGTCATCTGGATGCTACAGTTTGCATATACTTAGTCAATTCAAGACAATAGTGATATAAAGCACAAAGCACACATTTGCTCATCACCTCAGTTCAAACAACAGGCGCACATAGCATAGGCATCTAGAAAACAGAGAGGAATTGCAGGATTCTAGCACTAGACCTTGCTGTCCTGACTTTAAATGACAGCCTTCTTGACTGCAAAAACAAACGGGGCACGGACCACGGACCACATATTTAACGCTGTTGTTTGGGGAGTGAATTGCATTACCTGTCCATACACCTTTGGGACGGGTGATTCAGCAGGACTCCTGCGATCACGGTGCAGATAAGAACCGGAGGCCAACCCGCCTTGCCTTGCACTACGTGCGGCTCCTTGCAGCTTCGGAGCTTCGGTATCTGCTCCATACACTGAATCCCCCCTTGCTTCTATAGTGGAAAAACCACGTTCCTGTGGTCGCGTGTAACGCTGATCTCGATGCAGACGTAGCGTGGAGCATATAGGTTTAGGAGCGCATAAAAATAGCAAATATATTGCACACCGAAAAGGGGACAGCATCTTGACTGTCTGTGTTGTCGCCATGTTTGTGTATGTTTCGGTTTTAGGTAACCTAGAAGAAGAGCGCCTTCGAGTGGTAGAGCTTCTGCGAGGGAGGGACGTAGTCAACATAGCCCCTCCCCTCCACTGTGTGCGATCCGAATAACCTGATTAAATTGGTTTTATGGATCTGCAGCCTAGCCTGTTTGCACTCGTATCTGACTGATGTCAAGGAGGGGAGTTGACGGAAATTGGAAGTTATCAATATAACAGTAATATACCAATCACCCACGATGCGATAGTGGTGGTTTATTGGCCCAGATGCACTGGTGCCAGCGCGAGTGCCTATCGGCAATACCCCACTAATCATGTGCGGGAATAACGTTGACTGTTGTGTGAGGGCAAGGACTTGATCAGGCTCTGCGGCGACTTGCAGAGATGGTATGAAGCAATCCAAATGTTCACATTTAAATTCTGCGTTATGTAAGCATTGAAAACTGCGATTGCATCGTGCCAGTAAAAGAGGCAAGGGGAATGAATCCATGCACAACATTATCCACTGGGAGATGCAAATCAATGCACATATCTGAGTTTTGCCCCCAACTACTTTCAAGCTCCCGAAAAATTAATTGTAACCTTAGGCGTAATTTAAATATTTTAGTTTTGGACAACAATAGCGATCTTAAAGTGACTCGACTTGCCATGATAACAAAAAATGCACCATAAGATTTAATTTCAACAAGCCTTCAATATTTATGGCATCCTCCTCACAATGCCGTAACATAAAACGTAGTTAGCTAGTATTAGTAAAATTGCGTTGCTCGTTGATCAGAAGGCATGATCGTACTTATTAATCATTTGGTCAGTCCAGGGTACATCTTCGCACGCGCTTCACTTACTAATGAAATCACGCTAATTTGAATTCTTACCCCTGGAGTAAATTAGCATTAGCAAAAAAATTTGTTTTTACATAATTTAGCTGGCTAGCTAATGTCTCTCTTTATGTGTTTCACAACAGTATACCGTTTCGTAAGTAACTAGGCTTAACGCTGATGTGGTTTACATCACAAATTAAATTCAAAGTAAGAAAGTAATAAACAGTTAGCAATTTCACCAAAAAATTAAAAATTGGCAAGTTTACTTTTCGGCTAACCGAAAACTAACGGTTAACTCGGCAAGTTACGCGAGTTAGCTAGTGAGGTAAAGCGAGTGAAAGTTAGCTATCTAGCTAACATTGGCACAAACAAATATCCACGCGAAGTTCCTACATACCTATATAGCTTGCCGATAATTTACTGTTACTGTTTACATTTAGAACCACTTGAAATGTAGACACTTTTTTATCAATGTGTTTCTACTTTGCAGGCGAACCTACACAAAGAAGACAACCTAATCTAACGTTGGCTGTAGCTATGACTGGAAGGGCGATCTCATCAACAGTTAGGAGCAATGACCAGATCAAAGGTCTGAAACAAAACACGCCTCAAGAGGTGAGAAAGGAAATCAAATATTTCTTTAAACACCCATGAGATTGAGTACTGCTTGTCGAGCAATGTTGGGGTTTAGAAGGCTATCACAACCAGAAAAGTAAACTTAGTTTAAAAGGATAATTTTTAAACAATGGTTAATATTGCTAAGTGCTACACAAAACAGCATGCACACATACAATAGCATGCATGTATACATAACAAGGATTCATGCAATCCATACATTTAACATGATGATATACAATAGCATTCTGTTACTACAAATGATGCTATTAGTGTTGTAACAATATAATGTGCAAGTAGAGTAAAGAGAAAATGACACAAATACAATATACACATTACAATCAGACATCAAATATATAGAGTGGTCTTTGCACTTTAGCAAGAGGTGGTGAGGAATGTCTATGGTTTGTTGATAGGCTGTCCATCTCTGTTTCTCCCTTGATTTGCCGTCAATTATATGGTAGTCATTTATGCTAATACTGGTGTAATTATCTTTCAATACAATAGATACAACACCCACCTATAGAAGAACTCAACTCTCCACCGGCAAAGAAAAAAGCCCCGACTTGTAAACCTGTACCTTTAAAATCTTCAAATGTATTTGAGGCTTCAATTGCAGGTATGCCCACTTATACAGGTTTTCACAAAAATATAACTGATATAGTTATAGATAATCACGCAACATGATTCTATTGTTACCCGTTAGTAGTATATTGTCTGTTTCATTGACTTATCTATTTACCTACAACCTACCAATACTTAAATCATCTTTTTAATCTGAAATTGAAACTGTTTAACCGTGGTTGTCTTTCAAATGATAGTTGCAAATAAAGAAGTCTGCCAGCTGTTTTCGAAGTATGCAGAGGTCTTAAGGTAGGCTAACGTAAAAAAGGCACACCAAAACAGCTAGTCTTGTTAATAAGTGCAGAATTTAGAGTTTTTGTCAAAATGTCACCAACAGAACAGTCATTTGTGAATTCCTGAACTGCTGCTGTTTTGTTTAGTGTTAGACTTTGCCATTATAGAAGTGATGTTGTCCTAATTCTGTAATCAAGATGAGTCCTTTGTTTTTGAGACGTTTTTGTTTATGTTGCTGAGAAGTCCATGTTCATGACTAAGAATGTGTTCCTGACAGTGAAAGAGCTGCAGCAGGTGCCTCTCAGGTGAAGGAACTCGAAGGCATTTTGATGGAGGCCAGAAACCTGCAGTCCCACCTGAAAGAGAAGAAAGATCACCTGAGGCAAACCTTGGCCATTATCTCTGACAAACTACAGGGCTAGCCTATCTAGACCACAAAAAAGACAAGGAAAAAACAAACCTGACTTTGTGGAAAATTATCTGTTGAGACATGTTTGATTGCACTGCTGTAAATATTTGCTTATTTGTCTTATTTTTCATGTGTCTGTAATTAATGTGTTTTAATGTTTACTGTTCATATTTAAATATGTATTAAAAAAAACTTGATGTCATGCAGTGTGCATAAACAATAAATTGGCTTTGTGCTTTGCTCTTTGTTTTATGAAAGCCTAGTTTTGGTAATTGTCCACATATTCACTTACAACCTTAGTATTTTATTCAACACTTTTATTTAAGTATATATTCTGAAAATATCTTCAAAACAAGTACAAATATACAATACTTACATAGTACCAGACAACTTTTTATCATGCACGCAGCTAATGGTATGCTGGATACCTTCATGAACATTACAGCATAGTTTGACCTTGTGCGGTTTTATCACTTTATGTAATGCGACTTATGAGTTAGCCACTACAGAAGAAGTCTTATTTAAAGAGAAATCGATCATTCCCATGTCTCATACAATCCACCTCCTTCTTGTTAGAAAATATGTTGCATAATACAATATATATATTTTCTCTCTTAACATCTCATATGTGTTGCAGCGACAATAGGAAAGTCTTTTAGTGCTCATCGGGACTGGTTGAGATGGACGTCTCAGCTCTGGCCAAAAGGTAGACACCAGGTAGCAACACGCTGCACACTTGCCCGGCCCTTTTCCACATCTTATAAAATGTATCTTCTGGGATGAGTCCTGTCCACGTATGGTCAGCGGCTCTATCGTACACTGGTTTTAAAAGTTCTTTTTCTCCTTTCTCCTGACTATGCAGTAGAGTTGAATGTCCCATGGAATCCGTAGGGGATATTAACAGGAACTTCTGCTCTTCCAAGTTCTTGGAATGTCTTGGCATCCAAAACCAGAAGGAACGTGCTCTTGTCCTTGAAAAAAAAGAGGGAAAAACAAAAATGAACGGATGTCACCTGTGGTTCCACACTTGCAAAGACTTGAATTAAAGTTTTATTAGTTCTTCAGAAGGCAAGCTTTTCAAATTGACTACGCCCAACCAGAGCATTTATTTGTGTAAATACCTATGTAGTAACCAGTGATGTACTACAATAAAAGGTTTACATTATCATAATTGACAGGGAAATACTCCACTTTCATGGGTGTAATGTGACACTTTTACAACTGTCACAACCCATCACTGAAGAACACAGGGTAAACAATATAGGTAGTGTACTGACCTTGTTTGGGGTGATGACAACCGACATGATGACGCCGTCATCCTCTTCCATAGCGTCAGGTGATGGTACGAAGACCGGCTCAGAGGGGTACAGACCAGGCTGTTCCCAAACCTTCCAGTAAAGAAATACAGAATAAAAATGTTGGTTGACAAGCAAACAAAATGTTTCACTTCTCCTTTATGTTCTTGTTTTTAATTAAAGTTTGTATTATATTCAAGTAACAAAACAGCAGCATTAATAAAATGAGTGGTGTGGGAATGTGATTTTAGAAAATGATTGATGCTTTATACTAGCAGTGTAACCAACCTTCATCTGTTTGCCTTGGAGATCCATCTTTATGAGTGTGTCCCCGACCAGATGTCTGAAACCACAGCCGTAGTAGTAGCGATATGGGTGGGTGTTGCACTTGGCATAGTTTATGGCAGGGAACTCCAAGCCTCCATATTCATGGAGGTCGTCTCCATGGAGATCTTCGTGGTTGCAGAGCACCTGCAGAAAGAAAGGAGAGTTATATGACCGTGTCGTATACATTCACATACACATATAGTGTAAGATCTGCATACTGTATAGGCCTTTATATAAATGCATATATATTTTTTATATATACTGTAGATATATTTAGCAAATTCTGTCACCATCAGAAACAAATATACTATAATTAACAGTGGAGAGAACTGTAGCTTCCACAATGTGTAGTTTTTACATTCACATTAGTCTTTTTTGTTTTGTTTTTGTTTAAGGTAACACACCTTGTTATTGGCGAATTTGACGGCAGTGGCCTTGCTGTTGGTGAGAGTGTTGAGGTTGTTGCCGCAGGGAGTCGTGTTGTCCACATTGAGTGGTAAGACAAAGCGCCGAGGGAACACCCTACACATGGTGTTGTATACCTGATGGAAACAAGACAGAAACGCACACATTTACACCACTTCACCTCAACTGCGGATGTTTTCATAGACAATCTATTAGTCTATGACTGTAGTATTCTGGCAGCAAGGTTTTCACAATGAAACCATCATAAAAAAAGATTTCCCCAAAGCAGATCTAGTTACTTTTCTCCTTTAAAAGGGTTGGAGCTGGAAATCTATTTCCTTCTAACTTCCTTACTTCCTGGGTGTGGTGGCATCGTGGGATCACTGATTCCATGATTTGAATAATCAGGGGAAAATGTACTTTGTCTACTTCATTAACCACTTTAATCAGTTGAGGATGATAAATCACGTATTCCAGATGATTTCTACTCCTAAGGGGGACTCACCTCATCCAGGGCCTCCCCAGACTTCCTGAGGTTCTGGACCATATAGTTGTTGATGGCCTTGCCGTCATCTGCGGCACACATATCCATGACGATGAAGCCGTTCTCCTCGTAGGCATTGATCTGATGGAAGGTGGACATGGGCTTGGCATAGTACTTCACTGAGTTCAGCTGTGGACGAAAATACAGAACAGGACAGAGACACATTAGTTAGAGGCCTGGTGGACACCGGTGCAGGAAATCAAAGCACGAAAATGGCTTACTGTGCCTATGTTATTAGCTATTTTTAATGGAATGACAATATCTTAATATGATGTTTGCAAAGAATAGAATAGAATGGATTAGAATAGAATGGAATGAAATAGAAGAAAACAATTATATTACAATACTAATATACTGTATATTTTATGAATGGATGGTATAATTATGTTTTTTTTTCTTATAAGATTACAGTAATGGACAATTGGATCTATCATTTTGGGGGATGATCACATACATAGAATGTATGTATTCTGTTGTATGTATTTATCTACAATGTTTGTACATTGTATGTGTTTCATGGTGAATATTCCATAGACAAGTGGAAAGAAATAATCATGGGCTAAACGAGGTCCTGATGAAGAAACACGTAAACAAATAATTGTTAAATTGACCGACAATAAAGAAAAAGAGAGAAAGTGAGGGAGCTATTTCTGTGTCCTCACCTGCCCTGTCTGCTTGTGGATGACGTGGAAGACTGTGTCTAGTTTGGGGTCCCAGTAGACTCCATCGCTGATGCCCTTCCCCCTCATCTTACCCGTCACAATCTTCAGCAGGTCCATTTTGATTGGCTGCTCGATGAACACCACATAGTTCTCAGACATGGCTGGAATAGAATGAAACAAATGGGGAGTTTAAAAAAAAATGTAAACAATTCTATAGACTCAAATTCATTGTGTACAGTGGTTTGTAAGGGGAGTAAGTATATTTCTGTTTAAAACGTAGTTGATACATACTTGTTATAGCCACGTCCACGAACACTATAACAGATCCATTCACTGTCCTTATTTTACATCAATGTGTCTACTCTATGTATCTCTCTCTACCCAAATAGCCTACAGGCTCTAGAATTAGGCCTCTCTCAAGTTGTAGTGACACAGTGTTATGAAAATTAACACTTTCAGGGACACTACCACTGCATATACACATATCCAAACAAAATATAAATTTTCATATCGCGTTTTTAAACTGTCTTGTTTAATCTTGTCTTAAACAGGCCTGCGGGTGTGATGTTTGTTGTTTGTGATGTGCTCACCAAAGCTGTGGTAGTAGGATGGTTTGGTTTTGTCCACAGAGGGGATGGAGCAGACAACGGTAGCCCCCTCCAACGTGTCCTCTGAGGTTTTCTTGGTGGGAGGAACGCGGATGATGTTGTAAAGTCGCCCCTGGTGAGAGAAAAACAAACACAGAGGGCACAGGCTGTTAACCTATAACACTGACATAATTTTGTTCATGTTTTGCTGATAACTTTTAATAGCATTTGTTTAACCGTCTGATAGCCATTGCGTTATAGATTTTCAATTGTGTCCATTAATCCATTCATCTTTGTTCTAGAGACTTAGTTGATTCGTTCGAGCACAGTCATATCCCAGTTTAATGTATAATATCAGTCTGTTAGACTATATCCAAGTGTTTGACTTCACTCTTACAGAGTGTGGGTATATGTTGGTCTAATACCTTTAGCTGTATATGAGTTGCCCATGTTGTAAGTGGTGCCATCAGGGTCGGTGTGAGGGTGGGCAGTGGCTCCGTTGACTGCAATGAATTTGCTCCAGTCAACCTGATAGGGGAGTTATTGACACCGTCAGCAGGTGTTTCTGACTTCTAATGACATTCGGCGTGGCTAGTCATATATGAACGCCAATAACCATAACAAGATATGAACCCCACAATCTAAATTACATTAGATAACATAAAAGGTTGACTGTTCTATATAAGACCAGCTGAATGAATGACATGTAAATGAATAAAGATATCGATATTATGAGAGAGAGAGAGAGAAATAAGGAGAGAAAGAGAGAGAGAAGGAGAGATGGAGAGAGAGTGAGAGACACACAGAGAGAAGTAAAAATGCACTCCATCGTCATCATTCTTTCGTTGCTTAACTACAGTAAATTACAATTAGTCAAATTAGTCATTGCTTTGATTTTAACTTACATTATCTTCCATTGGTTATAAGCAAATTCTTTTTCATATCTAGAGATGTATCTTAATATATCTTCATAAATCTATAATTGATATAAATGGATTTAAAAAGAGAGCACATACCTTCTCCTTGGTCTGCAGGGTCTCAGGGTCCACCTTGTGCATGAAGTTGGTCTCGGTACTGACATAGTAATCACCCTTGTATGTCACAAAGCTCACACTCGCATTATCGGTAGGCTCTGGAGAGAGTTGGAGGATTTGACCATGGAATTATTAAATCATGTGTCATATGGCTCTAAGTATAACTATTCTCACAGTTTTCTATTGTGTGATATATGTTTAAAAATACAAAGAATTCAGCCATGATTAACATATTACTTTACAGTGATCAAGTTGCAATTAATGTAACATATTTGCTAAGACAGTAGTCCACCACAAATTCACTCACTTGGCATCTCGAATCGGGACAGGAATCGCTGGAAGAAGTTTTTGCATGGGTCTGGCATGGCGACCGTTCCAAACTCCGACACCACTATGCGGCTATGTTCCTTGTTGGCCTGGTAACAATCGCTTGAGAGGAAACGGCTTCTGTAAGTCACCTGTCCATTGTTGATTTTGAACTGGTGAAGCAGGGCCATGCCGTCGAACCAGTGGTTAAACCTGAAGAAGAAGTGGAGGAAGAAACCAAACACACTCCTTAGCAGTCTGAGTACACAATACACAATTATTGGAACTCATGCTAAAGAAACAAGTTGCTTTTGGTAGTTACTGTTCGAGCAAAAATGAGCATGATCCCTATGATAAATGTGTTTTTGTTTGGACCAAATAGACTACATGTTTTTTTTGAATCACTGACATAATAAACTATTATACTGTGTCATCAGATCCTTACCCACGGTCACACAGAATCATCTCTTAATTTAAGAGTACAGTAGAGAAATGCTGATACTCACTTTTGGTTGCCAATCTCAAACTTCCCCGGTCCGTTGCGGAGGAAGTTGCCGTTGATCCATTCTGGGATGGTGCCGGTGATTTTAGTGCTGATGGTTTCTGGGTTATCGTCTACAGAGCGCACCAGTTTGTCAATGCAAGGCAGACCGTGCACATCTGTGTAGTGATGGTCTTTGTTCTTTGTCTTTGTCTTGTTCAGTGCTGAAAAGCAAGAGTTTGTTTTTTTAGGTCAATGTCACAAAACAAGTCGTCATTCATTCCTGTTTGAATCGGGTGGAATTGTACACAATTATAGAATAAAATGGGATGAAATACATCGCAACATTATCATTGTATATTTATAAAAACACTCTTCAAAGGGCAACAATTAATAAAAAAAAAACAATTATAAACTGCACAAAATCTATATCAATATACTGAGAGAGACTTCCAATAGCTTCAGTCATTTTCTCAGAGAGCAGTAAGAACACATTTATTATACAGAAAGCTGAATTTTCTACAACATTATAATTTTTTTTAACATCTTCTCACCTGGTGCATTGGACGCCATGGATAACACAGTAGTCATGGTGACAGTAGAGTCGGTGAAGTGTGTGCCGGTGTTGAAGGTGGTGATACAAGACTTCTTCCAGTGGTGCTCCTGTGTCTGAGCATGGCAGGAGCCGATCTTTATACTGTGCAGGCGGGTGCCTACGCCCCTCAGAGAGAGACTGATGGACGCAAGGGGAGATAAAATGGACCTACAGATAACGTGTAATGGTTACGTAAGCTCTGGAAGAAGTAGAACATTCTGAGCAATCAGATACCAAAGAAAATAAAGAATAAAAAAATAAAAAAGAAGGATCATGCAATTACAGACAGTGGAATTTCCACTTAGCGTCTGGTCATTTTAAAATAGAGTATAACAAATGAGTATTTGTTTGTTCTGAGGAGGCAGCTGATGATTACTGGGTAATTTCTAGCGCAGGAAATTCCCCACACTACAAATATTTGTGAACTGTTATATGACTCCAATAACCTCGATTTAGAAGTTAGGCCTCAATCGATCAATACGGAAGGGAGGGAAACATTGCACAAATGGTAGAAAGATTTCTGTATTTATTGGCATTACATCACTGTTGATATATTCTTTCTTTGTTGTTAAAGTTTTGCCAGATATGACCGTGTGAAGGAAGTTAATTGATTGGTGGACTTGACAAAATATCCCAGTGTTCTAGGGGCTGAACTGACATGCCTAAACACTTTACCAGTACCACGGTTTACTATGAGGAGTAAAGTGTGTAATGCTAATATTAGCCCATTGTAGAAACATATAACCCCAAGGCTTCAAAGTGCAACTTGTGTAAAAACAAATTGCCCCATAGGGTAAACACATTGAGGTAAAATCTATGTGCAATCAAATAGGCCTACATATCTTACACAATGATTCATAAATAATAAATTGTTGCATCCTCATTTAAGAACCAACTATAATTTACAAATCTATAGTGGTTTTATTGTTTGTGCGGCAGGATGCAAAAACAACAACAACAAAACGAAAAATAAACTCGTAGTCAATATAAATAGTATAATGAATTGCAAGGAAACCTTCATGTCAGTACAGGGCAATAAGGGTACTCTGCACCGGCAGCCAGCGCTCAGCAGACCTGACAGCCGAAGCGCCCCTAATTGCCTTTATTGCTTTCACTTATTGGTCTTGTCAGCTATTTAATACTGGCGGTTTTGTTTTTCATTGTTCGATTATTCAGTCTATGTTATATCAGAGCGTATTGGGTCGAAGTAATGCCAATTAGGCTTCCTCATCGAATCTGTTTATGTGCTTTCTTTAACTAACCACTCACGTAAAGACATCTGCCTCCCTTCTCCCACACTCATTGCAGGCACATGCAGTATAGGTTGCTCTTATCAGTTTGCGATATACCTAACAGTGTACACCCGGAGTTCACCACCCACAGCATAGGAGGGTGTGCTGGGTTGACGCAGAGGACACATGTTTATAGGTCAGCAACATCAGCACAGATAACAGACTGTGTTTACATGAATTTCTCAGAAATTGTTAGCGATCTCATCTCAGACATATCATTTCCATTACTGTTGTCAAGCTGTTGACATTTGACTGTTGACATTTTTCAGAATGTCGGCCTCCTGTACAACAGACGGCTACGATACCAAATCTCAGGTTGCCTCCAAAAAACAAGTCCTAATATGGTATGATTTGGATTGGCTCCAACTATTATACATAATGTAACCTACATTTAGTCGATTGTGGCACATCTGACACGCATATTATTGCTGACAAAGTGCATACAGAATGCCATAACCTCCATCTCTGACAATCTTTATTTCTCTCTCTGTTTTTCCATTTCAATCTGTCTTTCTCTCCACTGAGCTTGCTGTGATGTTATCATCAGTAATCAAACATCATTTACTCACAGAAAAAAATTGAATATTTACATCATAAGACAAGTTGAGGTATACACTCGTTTTTATAAACCTTGTAAATATTTACAGGACTGGAATCTCACATTTCTGTAATTCGCCCCCATTTCAGATGACCTTTTATTCGGTTTTCGAATTAGCTCCTTTCTTCAGACGGTTGAGATTGCACTGAATGGAGAATACTGTCCCATTTGTCTTCCATAGACAGGCAACATTAATGTTTGTCTTCTCAACCTTACACTTACCAGTAGCCTACGATCACTTGACCGCCAAACAAAGTTGCTGTTGTTATTTTTTTTTTACATGTTTCATCCAACACTAACACACCATGCACTTACAATGACCGATAGCCTCAAGGCTGCCCTAACACCCCAACCAAAGATTTTCTATTTTAGCGTTTTAAAGAACAGTGCTTTGATAACACTGTAAAACCATATCCTTGTGTCTGACGCTGATTAAAGCTGCTGATCCAATTATGGGTAAGATAATCCAAGTGAAGCCAGCTTCATCTGCTACTCAAAGGGAGATCAATGGTATTATTTGTTTGCTCAGGGTTGTCATGCCTGCTTTGGGTTCATTGTGGTTTTCATATCAAGCATCTTAATCTTTTTTTTTGCAACTCACCTCGGCTATCAAAACTGTTTTTTTCTGGGTGTCCTATATCTGTGGATTTTCAGTGTTGCCCTAAACGGACCCAATCTTCATTATAATTCAAATATACTCATATTTGTTCAACTAAACAAGCACAATTGGGTAATGTTTTTTTAATAAGCCACTCTATCTCTAATTTTGCTATTTAATTGCAGATTTAACAGGTTTCACCCACCACATCTTTTTTAAATGTAACAGCAGCCAATACACATATCAAGATCTTCAAACTATTCAAAGTTTGGGAATGAATATTGATTTTTGCATGTTCTTCTTAACAGTTCTCCAGCTTAGCTATCTGCCCCGCTTTTCACCTGTCAAGTTTCACTTGTGAACTCCTCCTGGCCTTCCCTTTGAGATAGGGCAAACTAGCACTGCATATGTCAAGGTACAGGCTTCAGCAGGTGTTTGCCAGAACAGTCTAGGTGAAAACATTTATGCTACTCTCATAAGAATAGGACCACTTCCATCTTGATATATTATTAAAATGTCGCCTCTTTTCCAAACTATAAATGGAGTACTAATTCATTTGAATAAAAACATAAAACCAGTAAGTGATGAAGGTTTGGAGCGTCCATAAATAAAATGTTGCAGCTGTGATGAACAGAAATATCAAATGAAATGTAGAATCACTATTAAATAAGTGGCCACATTCCTTTAAAATATCACTCGGACAAAAGTTTCCCTTACGGGCTGGAACAGAATCGATCCACCCTGTATCATTTTAAATCAGACATATTGGATATTAGGCAAGGATGGGACATGCTGTTCAATAATCAACAACAACATATTATTTAATACTCTTTCCAAAAAAATTTGATTTAGCTGAAATCTCAATTCACCTACTGTATATTGGTTGTTAGGGCTTGCACGAACATGAAGACAGATAAGCAGAATCATCATCTTTGATAACGTCTCATTTATATGGCAGGCAATGAAGAGAGATACAGTCATTTCAATCTGCCAGACTTCACACAACTCCTCTTGACAGATAAGCAGAAGAAAATGGAAAGGAGATAAGGTGAGCACTTGAACTGTTGTTCACCTTGCTAAGGAAATGTATCCAAAGTCATAAAGAATCAGGTTCAGACATGGTATTTTCAAGCTCAAACCCTATAAAACACGGGCAATTTGAACCAATCCCATTCTGTAAAAATAATAATTATCTGTACATGATAACAGACGTGATATATACTACTCACTGATAAAATGTTGTATGGGGAAGTATAGATGTGCACGTCACCAATCAATGTGCACAAGCAGCTCAAAAAGCAATTGGCATGATGGGCCAACTGCATTTAAATGATGGGTTATTAATAATACTTTTTTTTCGACAATCAACAGAAAATGCTATTCAATTTTCTATTCATCTTCTCCTGTAATGATGCTATGGGTATTTTGACATGACAAAATCTTTAACATTAGTAAATAGTATTCTGACTAAATCTTTATAGTATCTTCATTCATTATGGGGATTTATTTCATCCCACATGTACCAGTCTATTCCAAGCCTGATTATCCATACCGTATTTTTCATAAACAGTCTAGGGTATACAAACCACAGTCGTTGCTTGAATCAGTTCCTTACTTACACCCTTTTCCATAAATATCCAACAGAGATGATTATTGTAAACACACAATAACGCCACTGAGGAAAATCCAATCTCATTTACTTCACAAGTGCCTTGAGGTTCTCTACGCATTTATTTCCATTCAACCAACTGAATAGAAAGCACATGTTTTGAATGCCTCCAAATATGTTTTGCCTTTTCATCTTTCTTCTCATCCTAGATCTACAGTGCCTGTGCACACCACCATCACCAAACGATTACACTGTGGATGTATAGACTATTCCATTAACTTACAAATGAGTCCCCATGCGTTACATTGTTATTTTTTTCTACTTAATAGACAAATACAAATCACACATTTAAAACTGTTATTTAATACTGGCATATGGTTATAGCTCAAAGCAAATTTAAACCCCTTTCATTTTCAAGGAGGTAAAAATATGCTTCTTATAAACAATAAAGCAATAAACAGCAGTTTAGGTTTGTTTACAAGACTAAATATTTTCATAGAATCTAAATGTAACCATATCCTGTTTTTCAGTACATAACCAATTTCAACGGAACATTTGGTACCAGACCGAGGCAAGCATAGGCAACTTAGGATGCGTGAAGGCATAACCGTTTATTTGCAAGACTTATTGACAGTGCCATGGCTAGGATTTTTAATGTGATCTAAGACTTCATTGTTCACTAAAATTATGTTCTTGTTCCAAATGTTACCCTAAGGGTTAAAGGCTGTTTCTGCCACTAAATCACCTTTGCCAATTGAAAATGCGGGAATGATGGTAAGAAACATATATATATATATATATATATATATATATATATATATATATATATATAATTTTGTTTTTTTTTTATTGGACAAACAAATCCTAAGAAATGATTCCAAACTTCTGCATTTTTTTCTGTTGCACTAGTCTGTCTGGTTTTCTCAAAGTACCAGGATGCCTTTTGTGTGGACCTTTTCCCTCCGGCTGTTTCCTAAGCCAATGAAGCTTCAGGAGGCTAAAATGTGAGCTCTCTCTCTCTCTCTCTCTCTCTCTCTCTCTCTCTCTCTCTCTCTCTCTCTCTCTCTCTCTCTCTCTCTCCCAGAGAATTCACTGGTCAAGTTTAAGCCACACCTTGGAAATACAATATAGCCTATATGGCCAAAATTATGAAGTACAGAAATAAAGTGTGTTTACTTAGCTGTTCATTCACAGCTTCTGTAAATGTTCATAGTAAAGGGGAACTGTTTGGGTCAGCATGATATGGCAAGCACTGCAGTGGCCACTTCAGAATTCCCTTAACACCTAGCTTAAGGTAAACACAACTCTAATAGACGGGTATAACCCAAATTACAAACATTTACTTTGACAGCTGGCTTCTCCATTTGGTATCTTGTGACCAAACACACAACATGACAACTTCAGATCCCTTCAAGAACCATCACAAGAGGAACGACATGGTCAGCCTGTAGCAAAACCGTTTCTTTTACACATTGTATCTATTTTGGTTTTTGCCCTGTCGCCCTACACCTGTGTCCTAAACTATGAATTCACCTCAAGGCCAGTTAATTGGAATATCCAAATCACTAACCGACCCTGTGAGGAGAGTGGTTGCACTGAGCGAGTTGCTGATTGGTCGTTTGTGGGGGAGTTTCATTCACTTCTAGCCATGCAAACGAACTGCCTTTATGGGTCCTGTGCTGCGATAAAGACAGCTAGGTGTCAAGAGTTTAAGGACAGGTTAACAAACAGTGTTCATAGATGAAGTCTACATCATTCAGGCATTGGCTATGGTCGCATAGTGGGAGGTGGAGATGTCTGCAATTTATGCTGAGAGGGTGGTGTTGAAAATAAATTCTAACTTACTTTAATGAGCTAAGATACAGAAATAATAAATAAAATAATAATACATTTAACTTACAGAGCGCTCTACATTGTACATTCTACAATTTGCAGAGCATATTATTTCAAGTTGTTTGTAATGAAATAAAACACCAACAAAATATTCAAGACAGGATTCAAAAGTATCTCTCAAAGTGTGTTGCCTAAATGTGAATATTGTACCACGTTTGCTTAATACTCGTAAATGGTTGCCTAACCAATCACAATGTTTGTGTGTGTGGGGTGTGTGTGGTGTGTGTTGCGTGTGTGTGTGTGTGTGTGTGTGTGTGTGTGTGCGTGTGTGTGTGATATCAAGTTCAAAAAGTTAAGTTGATGATAAGGTCTTAAGGATTGAATCGAAAACAACTCTGCAAGAAAACAAAATCCCACCACACCCATGCAATTCAATTAATCGTATTCGCTCCAATTGAGTGATTGTGATAGTTGCCACTTAATGCACGTGTATGTCATACCACTGTAAGCATCAGTCTACCTCTATAATTGCCTCTAACTATGGGAGTGATGGCTTAGGAACTGCGCTTGGATGTTGGCGCTCTCTGGTGACCAGAAATGGGTGCCATGAAGATATTTTTCGTGCAACGTTAATAGTTTTTTTTATTTTCGCTTCAGCGCTAATTTGAGTGTGTATGATTAACTGTACAATTGACCCAAGCGCAAGGCTTCAGTAGGCCTACCTGGTATTCCATGTTATAGAGACTATGTCGCCCATGAGTAGCTGTAGACTACTTATGACCCAAAGTCCCAAATACCTGACTTCAGTGCCCGGTATTTCATGTTATAGAGGCGTATATACAGTATGTCTAGCTGTAATAAATTATCCAAACACCTGATCTCAGTGCCTAGCATTTCATATATATTTCATTTCACGTATAGATGTATACGTGTAGTTTTTAAAATGACCCAAACACCTGGCTTCAGCGGCCAGTATTTCATGTTATACCAGACTTTGTATATTATGATTAGGTGTCCATCACAGCAACCTAGTCTAATGCCAGGATCAGAATAAACAATTTCAGCCCGATTTCGACCCAATTTTGTCGTCGCAGCCCAACGTAAACGTAGTGTGACATAATCTGCGGCCTGCGATGTGGCATCTGGAACGACCTACGACACCCCGACAAAAAAGCTAAGATGATAGGTCGAAGTCACACTTGCCATTCTCACGGTCAAGACACGGCAATAATTTTTTGCATAATCTGACATAGTGACCATCGTGAAAGACAAGAAAATCGTGTGGTCTGATTACTGCATTATGCTGATGAGTGAAACAACTGTACACGCACGCAAATATACCAACAGTTACATGGAAAATCTGAAGAACTGTAACACCAGAACCTTCGCTTTTCCGAAAGGGCCATATTCTTACATATTGTATATGGCCCTTTCGGAAAAGCTGAAGGTTGTAGCGTATTGCTATGACTCGAATTGATTTTTGAGTAACCCAAGTAGGTTGCGTTTGTCCGGTAACTTAACAGGTAACTTAGTCTCTTAAAATCTCGAATACAACTAAACACCTAGCCCCGAATTAAAAAGAACAAAAAAAAGCCACGATTGTATTTGAAAGCAACCTACTAGCAGAAGTTGCTAACCTACTTGTTGAAAGAAAGATTGCTATCAATGATATTCTTTGAGTAGTGGGCGATTCCAAACTGAGGCATTAAGTGTTGAAAAAATTGCCCTGCACTATTTCCTGGTCTGGTCTTGTACGATGGCTGTATTTGAATGCGTCGAGTTTGTTTGTGTACATTTAGAGGAGAAAACATTCTATTTCAAAGGTAACGAGAAGATACATATATGTAGGCCTATTTTTTAAATATATATATTATAACTACAACTTTGATTTATACTTTGTTATTTTTTTGTGTTTAGGTTCGACGTGTGATGAACACGGTAAATATCGATTCACCGTTTTCGTTGTTATGTGAAATGTTTGAACATTATAGACCTATGCACAAATAAGTTGCAGGCCATGCCTATTTTTTACAAAATTAATTTAGTACACATGTAGTTTTCAGATCGAGTTGGGATGGGACACGATGGGACATTTTCAAACGTCGCTACATGTTAGATGCAATACAACCAAATGTTTAGGCTGTTTATGTTCTCTGCAGGACTTCTAGCTGACACTTTTGATCAATCAAAAAAGGAAAGCATCAAGTTGATAAAAAATATCTACAATCAGTTTTTGTTTCTGGATGAAGCAAAACAATTCATGTTTACTGATAAGAAGGACATCGAATTAGGTATGTCACGTGTATTTGGGGGGCGCATCACACACTATCGACAACTCTGCTTGCATACCAAGGGACGTCAACGACATGTTTCCTCACTTTCTTCTGTCATTTAGATGGCTGCTGTTTTACTATCCAAAGATATGAAGATAGCGTATCCATGCGACCACCAGCAGTAGTACTATCCACATATCAAGCGGGAAAAAAGTTGATGGTGTGTTGCTCGGAAAATGGCACTAAAGCAGGAGTCTATCCCAAGTTGGTGAGTTAAATATAATGTATAATGACTATTATCGGGTTTAGGTTTGTTATGAATCATAATGTATATGAGGCGAGCACATTTCCACTGAGTAAATGTTCCGCAAGATACCCCTGCTGAATATCAACACAACAATTGAATAACGTTTCAAGTGTCAGATGGCACAAGCACACAGCTATAGACTGCTATTTAAAAAAATGAAAACAGCAGGTTGAGAAATGAAACGTTTAGTACGCAATCATGACTATGAGAGCTATAGCTCTCAGCTCATGAAATGCTTAGAAAAAAGTGTTTTTTGCTCCTTCATTTTCCTGTAGTGTGATGTGCCAGAGACAATTCCACAAGACCGGCACAAGGCTGTGTTCTTCCTTAAGGAGAAGAAAGGACTGAAAAACACATACCAAGTGGAATCATCATTGTTTCCTTCGTGGTACCTGGGATTTGACTGCGCAGGTTGCGGATTGCTGAAGTTGATTCTGCGTGAGGAGAAAGATGACGTTGACGAGGGTAGTTTAATCGTTTTTCAGTCACCTGCAAAGCAGTAATTCTTTCTCTTTCGTATGCTGTTAAATTTACTCAACCATTCTTCAGTGAACAAAGCTCTGCTGGTTTCTACATTCCGTTATGCTTGAGTAGCCCAGTAAAAGAGGTATTCAATGGCTCATTTCCATTGCCAATGCATCGGTTACCCCAGTGTTCTAAAAGAAGCTATGCGCATTTCATTTACCAACAGGACATTTTAGATGGGACGTCTAAAGCTACGTTTTTATAATGCTGTCTTAAAAAATCAAATAGCAATTTACACTCATAGTAACACACACACACTTATAATATGTTATGTCTATATACTGTATATATGCATGCACATTTTCCTTTTTCTAGCCCGTCTTAATATTTGTACATTTACTAACTTCGATTTGAATCAAATTAAACTAGCCATTACAGTTGCCAGGTGCATTTGTCTTGCAAAAGCTGTCTGCGCACATACACACACACACACACACACACACACACACACACACACACACACACACACACATACACACACACACACACACACACACACACACACACACATACACACACACAAACACAGAAAATATAATATAATCTTTCTACAAAGGGGATCACATCTTTAACAAAATATGATGCCACTGCGACATATCCTGCAGCTCAGGTATTTGAAGCCCGATAGGGCAGGGAGCCTTGCCCACCCTTAACTCTGGCAGTGCAATGACTTAGCAATGTCTGGAGTGTGAGGCATTTTGACCGAATGACTACAGGAAAACAAGGGCCAGAACCAACTTTTCATGACTGTTACAGAGACAGAAGGAAGAGATTCACACTGTTACCCCTAGATAAACCGGCATACAGTGTCTAAAATGCCGTGCACATAATATGTTGAATATTATTATTTGCAAGGTACTTTCAAAAATAAACACATATTGTCAATAATGGGCATGACTACACATATCCCCCATGGTTAATGGTTGATTGATTGTGAACCTCGATACTGTATCTGTATTGTTATTGCTGTGGTTATCATAAAAAAATTGTCCAGGAAATAAGGTATTACAGTTTTTCTCGATAGCTTAACCCACTGTTCTGAAACAGAATTCCTTTTATCAAAGCAATAACACAGCCATCAAAACAGACACACTAGCCAAAACACTAAATATGTTTTGCAAAACGCACTAACATTATCAAAACTGAAAATACTTCCCACAAAAAAGAATAACAACTTGTCATCTAATGAGAAGAATGAGAAGTTTTCAGAACTGAGACGTCTGTCATCATACTAACACAGTCTACTATAACAATATCTATTTCTTGCAAAATGCTCTGAGACACTCAAAACTAAAAATATTAATCTCAAAACCAGATAAATTCACCAAACAATAAATCTTTGTAAGCTAATTAGAAGACCATTTGAGCTGTTATCTACTGGCACTCTAAATACTGACTACAACTGCCAATACACAAACTACAAGCTTTCAACACTGGCTACTTTGAATGAGTCTACTGACAAGTTAGGAGACACAAACTTCGAAGGGAAAATAAACATGTTGACGTATTTGTTTTTATTGTCACTTACTAAAGTGGCCAAAACATGTGTTAGCTAAACATACCAAATACTGTAAATGATATATACAGTTCTGTAAATCAGAACCAAATTATAGTATACAGCATATCCAGAAAAATACTGTAAAGCACACAACCCTTAACAACCTTTTCCAAATCTCATACAAAACATACTTCAATGTGCACAAAGGACAAGGACAACAATTACTGACTGTAAAAATAGCCACATCACAGTGTTGCTAATCCTCCCAATATGAAAAGTCAAATACAGGTAAATCATTTCCACACGATTTATCTCTACTCTACCAATTCATTTTCAGAATTTGACCTAAATAATGTAAATGTTATCAATGTTGCATCAGTATGATATACATTCCATGCAAAACAATCAAGTCACTACTAGTAACCTTTTCAATAGGGTGATTGATAAAAAGTGTTATTATTTTGCATGTAAAGTGTCAATGAGGAGGAAGTGTTATCTGCTGCAAGAAAATAATTTTGGTTTATAGACATGAGTTACACAATATATTTTTTAGGGAAATTGTGACTTCAGTTAGAGAATTGTGTGAACTGTTTTGATAAAGACTGCTTAGCATTTGCATTTTGAGTGAAATCAATGATAAATTATATACTGCTGTGGAGAAAGGGTTGTCTGTTTCAATGACTGTGTTATTGTTTTGATAAAAGGAATTTAGTTTCAAAACAGTGGGTTAAGCTATTGCGAAAAACTGTAAATGTATACATAGTTTCAACTTCACGGAACTCCCACATGATATATTTTTGCAACTTTTAATTGGGGTTTGAAAATGTCCTGGATGAACATTTACACACAGTACTCCTTGATTTATTGCACATTATGTTACCTGTGGTATTTACTGTATTCAAAATACTCCATAAATTGTGTAATTTTTTATTACAATCAGAAATGTGTTATAAGAGGTCATACGAGGTCATAAGTTCCAAATAAAAGTGAAAACATGATATTAATAATCTAGACATAATACATCACCAGGTGATATAATAGCTTGTAGAAAAATATACGTTCATAAAAAGTTTTAATGGGTTGATCATTTTTAACAGGGAACACACAAACAATAAACCAACATGATTAGGGTAAGGATAAGGGTAAAGTCAGTAGATGACGTAATGATTATGTAATCCACCAACCACTCTCAACCAATGAGCACGATAAAAAAAAATCCAATGGTTGTGTTTGCCGGGAAGTTTCATTTGACACAATGGGTTGCCTCCTCTGTATACCGCGTAACGACGTAGCCCACGAGAATAAAGCAATGGATTTTAAAGGTAATACAGTTAAAATCTGCTTAGTGTAATATCTGTCAATGATAAATAAGCCTGTCTTAATATTTTAATTGATTTGTTATGCCTCTAGGTTCACCATTTGATGAATGCGATGGTAAGTTGGTTGAATAATTTTTGGTCGTCACTCGATTCTAGCCTATACAGCTGTTGCAGAATGTTGTTTAAATACATGGTAATCAATTGGTAATATGATTGAGATGCTCAGGCGATAGATGCAAGGGGCGAGTTTATCTAAAAAAAAAAAGTCTCAAGCAGAATAATTTTTCTATAACGGTGTTCAACGAAAGAAGCGGAAATCCATCAGGATTATGGCTTGAGGTTAGAGCTAAGAAGGCTAAGGTGGGTCCATAAAATAGAAGCCGCGAAAGAGTGATTGGAATTCATGGTTCTTTTGCAGGATTTGACAGAGACACTACCTGCATCAAACTGATAAAAAATAAGAAAAACCAGTTTTTGTCTTTGGATGAAAAACAACAACTCCTGTTTGCTGACAAAAAGATGGGCCAATTGGGTAAGAATTGGAAATTCATGTGTATCTCTCTCTCTCTATATATATATATATATACAAACTATTTGACCTGCATGGCGTAAGTGTGTGTGCACATAATACCACCAGCGTTTGCCTTGGATCCCCTACGCACGCGTGAGCAGTGACTCATCCCTTAACCAGTCCATGTGCAGTCACTTACTGTACCTCCGTTCGTTTAAGAAAAACAAGTTTTCACTTTTGCGAACATTTAATCTGCGGCAAACTCATTAAAGAGGACAAAAATATGATTTGCCACAACCCAACACTATGGCTATGTTCAGAACCACATACTTTGATTTGAACTGAAATTGTTAGTATACCCAGCTGAAACATGCTGTAACCAAAACACCTGCACGTTTCATCTTCTGTCAAAGCTAGAAGGAAGTTGGCTATTACATTTTGGGGCGTGAACCATAGTGCAGCAACATCTTCCAGGAACTTTTTCCGTACTCAGTTTTCACATACTATATACCTTTGGCATACTGCCTATTCATTTTTTGTCAAATGTAGTATGTTAAGGATGCATAGTAGGTGATTCCAAACACTGCCTGTGCCAGATTTCTTTGAATAGTAATACTTGAATAGTAATGAAAGTATATTGATAAAGTGTATTGTTTTACAGTCCTAAGAAATTTAAATAATCTGTTTTTGCACCAGTAAACCTGTAAGTAATCAACAATTTCACAAGTTGCCTTAACCATCAAATAACGTTAGCATAAATAAACAATACATTTAAAAACTTTTATAAAAAACAAACAAAAAAAGTCACCTCAATCACCCAAAAAAGAATAGCCTTGAGGTACTTTGATCTTGAAACCTCCCATTTATTAATTTAACTGTCAGACTAATTTGAAGTGCCAAGTCTCAAATTGTATTACAAATCCTCTCTATTCTCCCTTTCTTTTTTCCTGGCCAGAGGATTGTTATTTTAATATCCTCAAGTATATAGATGGCACACCAAGGCGACCGCCAGCAGTAATCTTCAGGACATGCATTGATAGAGGGAGGGTAATAGAGTGCTGCTCTGAAAATTACCCCAAGGCAGGAGTTCATCCTGTTGAAGTAAGTGTAACATCATTTATTACTGTTGAACTGTTGATCTTACTTTCTTTCTTTCTTTCTTTCTTTCTTTCTTTCTTTCTTTCTTTCTTTCTTTCTTTCTTTCTCTCTCTCTCTCTCTCTCTCTCTCTCTCTCTCTCTCTCTCTCTCTCTCTCTCTCTCTCTCTCTCTCTCTCTCTCTCTCTCTCTCGCTCTCTTTCTTCATTTTTTTCTTTCTTTCTTAAACCTTTACCAGGGGCGTCTTACTCTCGTTTCCATGAAGACAGACAGAAGAATAATCCTAAATATAACATAGTGATTACATCAATGTTAATACTGTATACAGTATATAGAATGCCAACCTAAAGTATTTGGAAGGAGACACATTTCTGTTGTTGTGGCTGCACACTCCAGCATATTAACGAATTGAAACAATGACTATGATGTTCATGCAAGACCAAGTGCAGGCGCCCGAGTGCACCTTAAGTTTGAAGTCATTTATATCCATTTTAGGCCAACAATATTGTAATTGCTGCACTTTGAATACGCCGTCCTCCCATTTTAATGGACCGAAAGTTATTGACATGGAAACTTAAACTTAAGACATTTGAATTCGTATGACCTTTCAATTTTAAATCCATCTAGGCTACTGATACAAAGGTTTATTAGTAAACCTTTAGGACTTCTGAATTGAGTGTATTGTCTCAATGTTTTTCATTTAGCACTCCAATTAAAATACTTGAAAATATAGTTCATTGGTACTGCACTCCTTTTTTTTAAAATCCGAACACACTTTGTTTCAGAAATGGTTATGCCTGTTATATTCCTGACCGATGCCGTCCAGTGGCGTGTCCAGACATTTTTGACTGGGGTGGCCCAAGTGGGGCATTGACTAATGCAAGGGTGGCATGAAGTAGGCTACGAGCGAGCACACACACACTTCGGAATAGCATTCATTTACCATTTTTATCTCCATACCCATATCTACTTCAATTACTAACATTATAGTGTCTAAAATGAAAAGATAAATTGACCTACCAATCAGTACACAACAGAGTGGCATCGCACTGTTATATAAAGCTTCAATTCTTTAAGAAATTGTACCTCCATAAGTAGGCTATATACAAAAGGAAACAAGATTTTTGTCTGCCCCTCAGGTTTAAGATTGAATTCTACCTTTAAACGGAAGTTGGTTTACTCGTCAAACAGTTCAAACTAAGTCCCACCTCCAACAGGGCAGATAGCCACTCATAGTTTAGGATAATATGGTGGCCCCTCAGATTCCACCCCAGGCCACCCCTCTGGACACGCCCTTGATGCCGTCACCTCCTTATCTTCCCCCCCATAACTCCACCCTTGTTTGTTTTGCTCCTTTATTTCCCTAAAGTGGGATGTGCCAGAGACAATTCCACAAGACCGGCACAAGGCTGTGTTCTACCTTAAGAAGGAGGAAGGCCTGAAAGACACATACCGAGTGGAATCATCATTGTTTCCGTCGTGGTACCTGGCATATGACCTTACAGAATCCGGAAAGGCAAATTTGATCCTGCGTGAGAAAGATGACGTAGACGAGGGTATTTTAATGACGTTACAATCACCTATTAAATGAAAACGCCTTATTTAATCTGCTTTCTGTTATTTATATACTTAATATAGGTATTCTAGTGCTTTATCTTTTCTTTACTTCATTACTTTTGGTACTTTTATTTGTAAAGTTTGTGCAATCTATAGTAAATATGAAATTATTTGAAAGCCAACTTGCCCTTGGAATCAATAGAGTACCATCCAGTCCAATCCTCTCCAATTATGGTCTGTAGAGGATACAATCCCTGGCTTTTACACACGTTACCAAATGCCTGCAGGCAGATAACACTGCCTTATGAGACCTAAATATACGTTTTTATCTGGTTTGCGTGGCACAGGCACAAAAAATGTTGTACAAAAACATCAAACACAGGTTTACATATATTTCATAATTATGAATGTTATAGTTCTTAATTATGAATCCAGTTTGAATGCACTGGCAAGCATTAATCAGACAAAACACCATAGTCCATAAGAATGGCTTTTATTTGTGAGACACATGGTGCATTTTTCTTGCAAAAGCTGTAATCATTTGTGCGTTATTTCTAAAAAATTTTAATAAAATTAACAGATAGTGTAATGAAATGTAATCAACAGACAAAACCGAGTTTGCACTTGAAGGGTTTAAGAAACATTCACGGAGTGAACATCCAGAGAAAGCTGAGACCTAAACTCATGTTTTTGTTGGATGGGCAAGACCTTTGCGTCTGTCATCCATCCTGACAACATCAAACGACATCATTCATAGCATGCCCTACTATGTACAAGAGCATTGCCTGAAGCTGTTTTAGGAGCTGGAAAGTACAAATTCCGTTGGGCCCAGTTGAATGACAAAAGCAAGTGCAAATTTTTGTCAGTAGGGTCTGCTGGAAATACCCCACAACTAAGGGGAATTCCCTTCAACGTTTGAGAGCTACAGAGACACTGCCCTCCTTTACAGACAGCTAAAGCAAGTCCTTTTCTGGACATATACAGGAATATATTGGGAGTGTAAACCACGAAGAAACATTGTAGTATTATCCATGTTCTCTTAACAAAGCCATTGTAGGATGTCAACAGCATGCTTTGATACAAATTATTGGAATGCAGCCCATAGCCAAGAATAGGGTTTAACTGCAAATGTGATTACTGTCATTCCAACTAAAGTACTGTGGTCAAACCCAACGATTAAATCTGTGGCACTACCCCTTTAAGTGGGATCACTCTAGGGGCATCATGTAGTATGAAAAATATTTTACTGACACAAAATGGAGTTTAACAAATCATCCCACAAAGAAAAATGCACACATCCACGTAATAAATTAAGGTCAAACATGAAAACATTGACAAGAAGCCAACAGCAAAGATGATACTGCAGTCAGGAAACTGAACTTTGGGAGTAATTTGAATAAACACCAGTGGGTCATAGCTTATGATGATGATGGGCAATTGCATCAAACCAGATCTTCAATAAACCTACTACACACAATGTTTGCAGTAGTTTACCCAACCCAAAACAGATTTAATCACCATAAGCATTTGAAAGATGAATCTGGCTTGCATCTACATAGGTTGTGGGTAAAGACAGAGGCCAAGTCCAACACAGTCCACAGCTCATTAAATTAACAAGAACATTGCAAGGCTGACGTTTAATAGTCTAAAAATTTACATTTTCTTTGTAACTGTTCCTTGACCAACCCGCTATAAAGTCAACCACATGGATCAAGGAGAAGTTTCAAGAATAGAAGACTAAATTATAGACCAAATCATATGCATGCAAGCAAGCAAAGAACCGCACATACTCATGACAACTTCCATAACGAACTCAACACGAAAAAACACTTGAGCCTGCACCGTTCAACACAGAATTACGATGAAAACACTTTTGAATCAATGTAATATTTTGTCCAAAATGATATATTTATAAGAATTTACACAGAATCCCTTGAATGTTTACAGTCGACTGGAACAAGATGGCTGCCATTCCAGTGCCCAGGCCAACTCAGCCCGGGGGTTCTCCTTCCCGTGCCCCCCACAGTCTTGACGTTTATTTGTTCCATAGCAGAGCCACAGCTTTGCAAATGCCAACGTCGTTGTAGTTGAAGTAGCAGAGGCCAGCGAATGTGACGGTCGACAGGAGGAAGAGACCTGCGCTGGCCATCTTTTCCTTTGTTTCGCCGTGAACGTAGTCCGTCAACACTTGCCCAAGGCCCCTGAGAGAGGAAGAAGACATGACAAAAATGATGAGTCACAGTGGACAAAACGCAAGAAAGAGAAAAACACACGGTCTGCTCCCAAAGCTGTTGCCTTGGAGACACCCCAGTGTTTTTTCCCCCCCATTTGGCATCAACTTATACTGTGGATGTTTTGCAGGCTTCAAAAAGCCCAGAAGGAAATGCTGATTTGGACGTCAACACAGAAACACCACACAGAATTGGGCTATAAAGCACTTACAGCAAGCACCACTTAAAGCTTTCAAGTGAAAAGCTGCAGTCTGGTTGTTAACAGTGTTGCAAGGGCTTTAAAGAAAAGTGCCACAGAAATAATGATCATTACTTGAGAAATATCTTTCCATCATAACGGCTTAGTAATAAAAGGCAGGCCCTGATAATCAAACAAACTTGTTGCATGTAAACATCTTTGCATCTGTATTGACGACAAGCTCTTTTAAAACTCTCATGCATGACAGCTAGGGACTAGTGGGCTTTGCTTGTAGTAACATGCCTTTAGTTTAACCTTAAGGAAGTCTTAGCTCGCCACATCACCTCGCGAGAAATAAAACCTTCCCTGAGACGATTTACCACCCCTTATGACTGGGCTTAGGGCCCTACACCTGCCATAAGAGCTCGTTCTAGACCTTGACTGATGGCTGAGTACGGCGCAGTGACACAAAACTAAGGCACCCACCAACACGGGCAAATACTGCTAGCGAAGTCTCAAGAATAGCTGCTAACGGCTAAAGTGGAGCACCATTTCCCCATGAAAAGCCTAGGGCACAACAATCTTGATAAGCCCTTTATGGGATGTTGGACAAAGACAGCCTTTGTACTGGCAGGGACAGGGAGCATTGGAGAAAACCAGTTGTGGCAACAATAGTTCTCGAAAAGCGTGGGAATCAGAATCTGATGGGGGGAAAAAAGTTCTTGATTTGCTCTTTAAAAAAAAGACATGTCATTTTCTCTTGTTTTGCTGTGAATGTAGTGCGTCAACACTTGCCCAAGACCCCTGAAAGAGGAAGAAGACATGACAAAAATGATGAGTCACAGTGGACAAAACGCAAGAAAGAGAAAAACACACGGTCTGCTCCCAAAGCTGTTGCCTTGGAGACACCCCAGTGTTTTTTTTCATTTGGCATCAACCTAAACTCTGAGTGTTTTGCAGGCTTCAAAAAGCCCAGAAGGAAATGCTGATTTGTACGTCTTAACACAGGAACACCCAGAATGAAGCTATAAAGCACTTACAGCAAGCACCACTTAATGCTTACAATTGAAAAGCTGGTGTCTTGTTGTTAACAGTGTTGCAGGCGCTTTACAGAAACCTGCCACACAAATAGTTATCATTAAAAGAATAAAAAAAGTTATTAATTTGCTCTTTAAATATAGACATGTCTCTCCAACTACTGCAACGACAACCTTACCAGATTGTCAAACTGCCCCTTTTATTTCTATTTCGCTACGTTTTAAATACCAACAACAAAGAAAAAAGGACTGCCCTTTCTAAAGCAATCATTTTTTGCAAAACGGTATATTGTCAGGGGCCAACACACTACATCAACTGAAGGGGAGTGAGCACTACAGAGACAACAGATCAACTTACACCACGTGTATGTAGGTCGGTAAGGGCTGAGCATTGCTGACCTGGAGCGAGGCTAACTGATAACTATAAATAATCAAACCTTCTTTTGGCCAGTGGCTATCGTAGGAAGTAAGGTCCTTCCTCGGATGGTGTCCAGTTCTTGAGACAAACATGAAGGCCGACAGGCTTGCTGACATTACTAGCGAGTATTATTATCTACCTTTAAGCCACCTCTGGCCTCGCCAGCGTAACAGATACGGGCTTGAAAGTTTGACTTGCATACAACTACAGAGTATAAGAAAAGGCTGATTTGATTTATTTAAAAAGTTGTAATTTTTTTCTGGTCATTTTCAAATTACATGAGCTCATTAGACATTACCCTTCCGTCCCATTTCCAAAACATCACATATTTATACTACATCAGGTATATCAAGAGAATACCAGCGTAACGTCTTAGTGTTCCTCATGTAATGACTCCCGACTGAAAACAACGGGGGGTCTGTGTTTTAACTAGTGCGCTGTTTGGTTAGCGCCAGCCTCACCAGTGTCCGTGCAGAGTGAGAGCGGCGGCCAGAGAGTAGTCGACCAAGGGCACGGGGTAGAGGTACGCCGCGGGCCCAAGGGCCAGGAGCAGGATGCTCACCACCCGCTCTCCTGTCCAGTGCAGAGAGGCCGCTTTGGAGCCTGACCCGGCTGCAGCACGACCAGAAAAAAGACAACACAGTCAGTCAGCAAGAAGAATAGTCCTACAATGTCATCCCAGTGATTCAAACTGTATCACAATGTTTAGTTCAGTGATTACACTGCAGCTACAATGTTAGTCCTGAGATTACAATGTTATTTCCGAAATTTGAATTGAGAGTTTCATCAGTTATTGTTGTTACAATGTTTCAATGTTTCAAACATTGACCAAATGCACGGGTCAAATGACATGACGTAGACAACACACAGCCTATACAAAGTAAGGCTGTGTTCAGAATGAAAGATGAAAGATGAAAGTGATTCAAACACTCAAATTAAGATGTTTAAGGACTTATTACAGGTGCAAAATATCAACATGTGAACTAGGACGTATAACAGTAACTTGCTTCTGCAATAACATTCAGACTGCAATATCTTTTGCTCAAGTTCAGATTTAATATACTTCGTTCTCAAGAGAAATCAGTACTCAAACTGAAGCTGTGGAGGTGGATAGGTTCTATTCTTTTGGGAGAAAATAAACCAAAGTGCTCCAGTAAAGTTACCACGGCCAGTCACTAGTCATTCAGAGCTACCCAGTCTGACAGTATGCCAGTGGGGGGAAAAAAATTCGGACAATCCGCCAGCAAATTTCTTGGCAAACCTATAAATGCTCTCTCGCTAAAACCTTCTTCGCATAACACAGCAAAGTAGAGTAGCCCCGCCCATGACATGCTCCTGTTCACATGGTTTGTGTTAAGTCTTGGGACTTAAGTCTTTCTGTACTTTGGACTTTGAACAACACAACAGGTTGCTATCACAAGGATCAAGTTAGCCTACAATGCCGAATGACACACTTCCATGCAGTGTTATACGCCCCCAAAAGATACAGAGCTGCAAAAACAAACTGTCAAAATATGTGTGGATTGCAACACAATTGTTGCAGTTTATTTCATTTAAAGAGGTGAACGTACCGAAGAGTGCGGCTGACGCGTGGATCCTAGCTGCGAGCAAATAAGATTGGTCTTCATCCTTCTCGCGTGCAACTAGAGGTCGAGCAAGGACAGAGCTGCGGTAGAACAGAGCTGAAAGGAGAAGACAAAAACCCTGAACACAACAAAGCTAACACATCTAGCTAACACAGACAAGCCACGGCCACCTAGCTATTTTTTTTAAAACAGTCAACTTTGGAAGGTTTAAATTATACTTTTCCTTTTTCCTTATTCAAGTCAAACAGAGGGTATGGTAGTCCTATTTCCTGTGATTATTCACAAAGACCTTAGGTTAAGTAATCAGGCTGCAGCAACCACAGCTAGGCACCATCAATCCCAAACAACCCTTTTATATAAAACAGTACGACTATTTGTTTAATTTAAAGTCAATATTTTCACCTTCAGAATTGGCAACGCCTAAAATGGGCAGTATAGTGGATGACATGTTTTCCAGAAATGCCTAGAGTTCCTAGCATACCAGCAACATGGGATAGTCAGCGATAGTTTTAAGGCTTTAAGGCTAAGTCTTGACTCTGATTTTCATGAAGAGCTCAGCAACGTTCCTAAAAATGTTAAAGGATCCCATCTCTAAATAGCTTAGTTTTGCTTTTACTTTCGAAAAACCGCGTTGCAAGAAGTGATAATAAATATTCCAAAATAACAAAATAAACAGCTCGGCGTAAATACGTATTGTTTCAATCAAACGTTACAGAACTTTCAATCTAGTGAAGTTGCGCATTTGGATATACTGCTTATTATAATGTACTACACGCGAGAACGTTGTCCTCATCTCACTCCATGGATGATGTCACTGACACTGCATCGCACCTCGACCACGCAGAATGTTCGCCACCCAGGAAAAAACGGCATAGGTCCACGATTATAAAATAAGTCACATTGATTCATTGTCAAAAAGGGATTGGAAATATTTGCGAGAAAAATAACATTAACTCACAGCTTTGTAACGGTTTCTTAATGCAGCATTTTAGTCGCTACGAACTTGAAAAGTCATTAACGTTCCCCAGTCTTGCCATACACAGAATGACAAGTGACAATACACATCATGAATATGGGCCACAATGATCTCTCGGCCGTAGAAGTCAATTGTTCACATAGCGACTATTAACAAAGCCTTTTATGGGGCAAATTGTATTACACCCAAAAATATTAGCACAAAGATACATACGTTTGACTCCTCTGTGGCAAACAGAACTTATCCTGACGATGGCCGCCATGATGATAACTCAACCAAGGTCACGATGACGCACCGGAAGAAGTTCTTTGCTGAAACGCTGTCCACCGGCGTGGACTCTTGTTATGGAATGTAGATTTTACACTATTTACACTATTTTCTGTTTTGTTCACTGATAAAACTACGTTGCATTACTCTATCAAGATGGATACAATCTACGTGTAAAAAAGAGAGTTAATAAAAATGTTTGATGTAGGCTACTCTGGCCATGGGCTCTCTCCCTCAATCTGTCTCTGCCTCTATTAGAAATAAATGCTTATAATAAACTTTTTAAATGTATAAAATAAAAATTAAAATTAAATAATTTACTATTAACAACGAATGAAAACAAATAAAAATAATTATCCACAATCATTTTCCATCTAATCTTTCTCTCATTCCGTTATCACAGTCCGAATCCATTCAAATATGTGTTCTGTAAATTTGTCTGAGCGCCTTGTTATTGATTGTGTATCATCGATCTTAAATGGGATGATTTGCTCTGGTAAAAGTAGTTGGACATGCGCAAACTGCACTCGCCGATTTCCAAGCAGTATGGACACGCGAAATCACACTGTGCACATTGCAAGAGAAGGTCATTATTGCTAACGCTACTCAAAATCAAATCCCTTGTACGGCGTAAATATTAAATATTTCACTCATGGAAGGTTACGATCTAAATACGTCGGAAAAGGCAGAGTCTGCAGAGCTTCAAAGGATGATTGCCATTGAACAACAGAAAGCACAGTTTCAGGCTCAGGTTAGTCCGTTTGCAAGCTAGCTTACGAGCAATCTCGCTACTACTAGCGATCACCAACATGATTAGCTAACACCAGGCCCAGAGCCAGAGAGTTATGGCTCTGGCTAACACACTAGCCGTTCACATTTGTAAACCAAAATGAATGCAGAAGTAAATTGGGAATGTTGGAGTATGGTGGTTTTTGAGTTTGTACGTGTATTTGTATGTTTGTATCTTTGTATTCAAAGTCTTCACGGAAGCATAGCATAGCAGCTAACAAGCTTATCATTCCTACGTGTAATTAATTCTGTTGTATTCAATAGGTGCACACTTTCACTGACGTCTGCTGGGACAAGTGTGTGGACAGCCCCAGTTCCAAACTGGATACGCGAACGGAGACCTGCTTAGTAAACTGCGTGGACCGTTTTATTGACACCACATTGTCCATAACCAACCGATTCACACAAATGGTGCAGAAGGGTGCCCATTGAAAAAGGGGCAATGGACTGAAATGTTTTTGTGGTAATATGATTAAGTTATGTCATAAGCCTTCCGTCGTCTTCACCACATCGTCCAACCTAATTACCTACCAAAGACTGGTGCTGTCATACTCACCTTGCATTCTATCATGTTTGACCTGTCCGCCAGGTGTAATGGCTGTTTTAAGCAGATGGAGGTATTCAATGTTGTTTTTTTTATTATACAATGTAATAATATAGAACAACAATGTACAATAGAAAATCCTTACATGATGATGTTAGATGTCTTAGTGGTACAGTAAAAGAGTCTGATGAACTAGAAGTGTCTAATTAGAACTATGTAATAAAATATTACATAGATACTATGCTGTTTCATATTCCTTGGGGAGGTAAAGGACATACTGTTTAATTTGACCTTTTTTTGAAGAATAATATTATCACTACTTTTTACTGCCATATAAGCAACTCCCTTATTTGCAATAGCCTTCTATAAGCAATAAACCCAACTACTCTAAAAATCAACAGGTTAAGAAAATAAAAATGCAGGCTTGTTTCAGAATAAGGGTCTCCAGCCAATCACATGATGTTTAGGTTAGTGTGATTTGTGTCCAGAGGACCCTTAACAACCTGTCGCAAAGGGCACGTCATATCTTGCTAAAACTAATCTACAAGATTATTGATATTTTTAGCTGCTCTGAGTGCCGATTTCATGGCCGTTTCAATCCAAGCGTGCGGGGCGGCTGTATGTTCCCCAGCAAAGTGCACCCTGCCTTCGCTTTTGAACAGCTCTCTGGCATAGTCCGACTGTTGGTAGGGTGTGTAGAGGGCGAACGCCCCCAAGCTGTAGGGATCCAGCCCCCACTTCTTTACCACTCCCCCCGTGCACAGGGGCCTGACGTACTCGCCGTGGATCTTCACCAAGTCCTCCAGGACCAGGGCCTTCAGCTCGTCGTCGCTCACGCCCTGGAAGAGAGCGGAGTCGTCGGAGCAGGTGTACGAGGCCAGGAGAACCCCGGCAGCCGTTCCTGGAAAGCTGTGGCTGGGGTAGTGGATGAATCGGGAGGGTAGGTCGGTGATGCTTCTCCCTCCTTTGATGCTTTCCTTCTCCCAGAAACGCTCCCTGAAGCTGAGGATGACCTTGGTGGAGCTGGCGTAGTGCACGGAGCGCAGGGCCTCCATCTTGTGGTCAGAGAGAGGGGGTTGGAAACCGATGAAGAGGGTAGCTTTGGCCGTGGCAGTTACCAGGGCGTAGTCGACGGTCAGGTTGGTCAAGGAGGCGGGGTTACGCCAGTCCTGGTATGACACGGTCACATTGTGACTGTCTGATTGGCTGATGAGTTTGACCTTGGAGTTGAGGAGTATCGTAGCGTTCAGGGCCTCATAGAAGGTTCTGGGGAGGTTGTCAAACCCGCCTGTCACTTCATAGTAGCTGGAAAACGGATGGAAAAATCATTGTTTACACAGGAAAACTTTTAAGGTATAATCCCTCACTTGAAATATGAATGCACTACAGAGACTGTTTTTACAGACTTGTATCTTGACACTTGCATTTTATATGGTATGACTTTTTTTTTAAATAAATGTGTTATAATAATGTAATACACGTGTTTTTGATACAGTCAGTACAGTTCTGCGAGTGTAAATATATCACACTAATATATGCAATAGTTAAATGCATGTCATTGTTGTGAGCTGGCCTGATTAACAAAACCCATCAACTGTCTGATGAACATAAAACCGAGGCTCAGGCTTACACAGTGTCGTCTTTGATGTCTGATTGGATGTACAGCATCTCGGTCAGAGAGTTGTAGAAGAGGCTGTTTTCGTTCAGGATGTCCCCGATCATTCTCAGAGCACCTCGACTTAGGTTGCCCTCTTTTACCAGGTACTCCTGTCAGCAACAACAACACACTAGAGTATATTACACACGGGTAAGAGGAATAATACTTACTCCGCCATTGAATTATTCATTAATTTAGTTATTATATTCCATTCAATTGATTATTAAGCCTAATTGGGACCCCCAGGGCCAGGGCAAGCAAAACAGGTCAATAGCACAAAATAGACAGCATTATATTATTGTTTCGTATCGTTCTCTTGTTCAGACACCAGGATATTAAATATCATGGCTACTAATCAGATTTTTTTAAAATAACATGAGCATCACAATCAAATCAAAGGTAACAAAAGGTAAAGGAATTATACATTTGCTTATCTATTAGTGGTGCCAAATGAGTTAAGATTGAATCAAGGCTACTCAGTTGTAGAACAAGGATTAGATGTGAGTCTATTCACCTTTACGGAATAAGAATCATACTTTTCCATCGTTGCCTGACATCCAATCTTTGTCAGATCGTCTCTTACCTGCAAACAGAGCATTTAGGAACAAATGTACACGTATATACCAAGTCACATCATCATTTTGAGAAGTTCCCAAGTGGGAAAATACAACATATTTGTATTCACATTCCAAGGCCAAGGTAGTGGTCACAAAGTGGTATTGTGTTTTATTTGTATCAACCTTCCAGAGCGCCGAGTCAAAGAGCGCTGCTGCAGATTTCCCTCTCTCTCTTTGACTTAAGGTGTAGTTGAGAATACCAGGGTTGTTTTTCACAGCGTAGGTTTTCTTCAGCAACCCATTCACCAAGTAATAGGTGTTGATGTCCTCCTCAAGGAATGGATTCAGTGTGACCCCCAGTTGGGCGGCAAAGGACAGCAGAATTCTGTTGAAGACCAAGGGTGAAATCAACAAAGTTATAAAAAAAATGTTTTATTTGATCTGATAATTTATTTATTGCTACTAATATTTACTATGACTTTTTCCTTGTCACATTATTTAACAGTATGATCAATTTGATTGTATAGTGTTTGTTTTACTACACGGATTTACTTATTTACTCTCTCACTTCCACATGGAACTTCCTACTTCTATAACAAAGCCAGTGTTGAAGCAGCAAGACATGACCTCATTCATATGCACTGAAACACCATGGCATAACTCTTACTTGTGGAAGCTGGGGATCCTCATAGCTCCTAGTTCCGCGTACCAGCCCTCCCTTCGGTTTCGGAAAGTTTCTACCCTTCCTCCTATGCGATTACTTGCCTCAATGATTGTCACCTTGAGAGTTGAAATACAAAACAATGGAAATATGTAAAAAGACTTTGCCCATCACATGAGCACCTGAGCCCTGTAAGCATGTGCATACTACACTGAGCTAACGTGCTTGTAGTTCCTAATCTATACATAAAAAGTATATACATTGTCATATGAATAATAAGCACATCACATACATCAACTGTTATGTAGTCACGCTTAGTTGTATACCAATGACTATCAATAACAATCATGTGATGTACTTTCTCTCTACCTTATGACCTGCGTCCTCTAGAAACTTTGCAGCAGTGAGTCCAGACATGCCACCTCCAATAATGGCTACATGACGGGGTGTCTTTGTAGGGGGAAGGCCATTGTTTACAATCCCAAGTAGCTCACTATAGTCGGCGTCTTGCAGGCAGTCAAACAGAGGGTCCCCAAAAAGTCCATTCACACTAAAAACTGTGACCACAATTATGGCGAGAGGAACTGGAAGAGACAAAAGATAATCGTTTCATGAAAAAACAAAATAAGGACATCTACGTTGTGCAGGTTTTGAAATATCTATTCTAAACTGTCATTACCGTTGATCAATGCACTTTGAATTGAATGGAGATATTGGTTTCAACTGGTGCAGAAGACACCAGATATTTAATATTGTCATTTTGAAACACTATGGCCAAACTGCTTTCCAGTCAGGCCAAGTCACTTATCGAAACAACTCTCAACACTTTCCATTATTGTGTGGCAAAGGTGATTTGAAGTCATAAATGTGTAATGAAAGAAATTGTGTGTCTCCCGAAAAAGAAACAAAAATTGTCCTTCGCCTTACTTATAACATACATATATCCCTGGCAAAACCATCACAATAGCTTTGACTGTATTGCTTTACCTCAGCCATCACATCCAAGACATATTGGAGATTTCTTTCAACTTTTTCCAAATTCAGAAAGCAAAATACTAGGAACATACTGTATCTGGTAAAACTAACGTGTTGAGTTTGAACTTGAACATATCAAAAGAATCTGGAAAATCATTCTGCAGACTAATTGTAAATCAACAACTGTATTTCCTAGTATATTTCTATGAAACATATAAAACACAGATCACATGATGATTTGAGAGTATGACAGAAAATCAGAGACATACAGGGAGTCATTCATACTTTCTGGACAACTTCACTTTCTTTTCCTTCCTCCAAGTTGTGGAAATGCAACAAAACACATTTGGCCCTAACAAAGCAGAAATATGGCTTCTGACATGAACAATGAACATGATTACATAAATTTATATCAAACATTTTATAAAATGTACTGTATTAAGTAAAAGCGTATTGGTTATATTAATGTTATGTTAATCAGCACTAATGGGTAAAACATAAATTCTGTCTATATCCTATTGATTACAGAATTCACATTCAAATGTAATATACAGTATATTATATATTTGATTAAAAACTTACGGAATTTGCACAGTGCCACATGTGGGATCATCTTGAGTGTTGAGCTCCAGGTCCTTCTCCTTCTTCTGTTGCCAGTGACACCACGTTGGGAAACAGAAACCTATTACAAATCCAACCATGTGACATGTTGAATTGGACCAACCCAGGTACTACCATGAACGACCATGAATCCCTTGTTACAAGAATGCACTTGACTATATATATTACCTCATTATTACCTTATTAAGAAGTACGTTATTTTATGTCCACTTATTGATAAAAAAAAATTGGAACAGGAACCTTAAGTAATTTTTGTGTGTGATTTTTCACAATATTGCGTGGACTCATTAGTTAATTGTTTAAAATCTGTTTGCCAACATCTTCACATTTGGAATCAAAAATGGTTTGATAGTAAAACCCTATTAATCTAAATTCAAAACAGATCTATATCCTGAACCACAGGACCATTAGGACCAGAACTTACCTTTAACAACGGCACTGTCTCAAGTGTTGCCACAAACTTATGCATGATTGAAGAATATATTGATCCCTGAACAAGATTATAGCTTTACTATCAGACGTCTTCCCATGAAATACCAGTCGGAAAAATCACTCATGGTATGTGTGAAATTGCCTGCAACGTCTTTTTAATGAGGGACCTGTGTGGCTCCTTAGCTATTTTCCCACACCAGCTCCAGATTCAACCACACTGAACAAATTAGATTAGGGAGGTTATACTATTCGGCATACCTCATTCACCCTTCTCTCTATCGTTAAAATGTATTTTCAAGATTTAGGTTTTTACCTTCAGTTATGTCCAACACTTATGAAACTGTTTAAAACATTTTCTTCTGCTTGTTATTTATGACCCTTACAACAGACACATGTATTCCAATAACCTTATATTACTCTTTTTCTTCAGTTTATAAGATATTTTTTAGGACCTGTTGGCAAAATCAAAAACATCTGCACCTACTGTTGTTGTTGCTGTTCTCTCTGGAACTTAAAGAGTTCAAATTGTTTTATGGTGCAGAAAACGAAAGCAAAGGAATAAAATTCCCTCTCTACATCACTACATTGCTTTGTTTGCATACCAAGCATACATGCCTGTACAGGTTAAACAGCAAGGCTGCATATCATGCATGAGATTTTTTCACAAATCACCTTTGATTGAGGTTTGATTGCCAGCAGGCTCACTAAGTCTGATGGAAACATCTACATGCTAGGCACCATCGGTCTTTTAAGATCACCTCACCATCATCTATGCTAGGTCTACAGGTTGCCCATTGACATGTGAACTATGTCTCCTGATTCCTAGCGGTAACTTTTTCATGCTAACACTGATCCATTTGGGGTTGACGTGTGATATACCTTATATACTGAATGTTTACCTTCTACTTTTCCCATTATAAAAAAGTCCACTGACAAACAGAGCTGATATATTGCTTTGTTAGTTTAATTGTGTTTTTTGCTGAGTCTTAGCACCCAATCACACAAAAAGAACCAGAGTGATTGATGACTATGTTATCTTCTACACAACAAATGCATTACAGTAAAAGGTACATTACAGGCACAACCATACAGGGTGTGAATATTAGCACATTTATTTTTTACTGTGCAAAGACTACCAGAAGAACGTGCCACTCATACAGACAGAAGTCATACAGCTCAGATACCGAAGTGTGAGCCAACTGTGCATTTTAAGTGAACTCTGAAAATGGAAAAAAAATCATGATGTGAACCTGAAATACAGGACGTTTCGATGTGTTTTTTTATTATTATAACTTGGGAAATACAAAAAAAGGCCTGACCTACAGGACTGTCCAGGAAAATGGAGATGTCTGTTCAACTTAAACTTGCTCAGTGAGTGAGTGTGGTACAAAACACACTATTGGCATACTTAGTTTGAGGGATTACAGAGAGGATGAAAATCACTGAGGACATGAGAGAAGCCAGACAGCTGGCCAGGCCCTCTCGACGAGCTGTAAAATTACGTCACATACAACAGGAAGTAAACAAACAGACAGAGCTGTCAAAATGATGAAGCCTGGACAAGGTGTCTCCAGACACTTGTAATGAACACCGACGTAAGTAAAAAGTTGTTAATTTCCCGTATAAATTACAAACATTCTCATTTAAAAAAAGCAATTTTGTAAATGGAGAAGGTTATCTAACTATAAACTAATGGCAACCTAAAGGACTATCTTGCTTAGCTAGCACGTTAGCCAACGGACGCTAGCTAGTTGCTAGATACACAACAAACTATTTATTTGATAGCTAAACACAGCAAGAAGCTAACATTAGCTTGCTAACAAAAATACATCGGAGGCAGAGCTAGTAACGAGATCACTAGCGAAGAGTGGTAAGGAAAGTTTGATCTATCTTCCGCATTTGCTGGCTAATATGGATTTCTAGGATGAAAGCTAATCTTCCAAGCTAAGTTAGTTTGCTGTAATCTTGTTAACCTGTAATCTTATCCTAAACCGAGCACAAATTAGTTGAGAAACAAAACCAACTGTCATAGGCAAATAAGCCGAATAAATGACCGTTTTCACTCTGTTTATAGTTGTCAGAGCTAGCTTCACATGAATTTAGATTACATTTAAATGTGAGCACGACGTAATCGATTGAGCTTGCCCCATAGAGTGCTTCGTGAATGCATCTTAGCTCTGTCTGACAGGTCCTACTCCACATGAGTGGACATCCGTGTGTCTCAGCCTCCGACTGTCAGCCGTAGCAGCAGAAGCAGCGGCCACCACCCGGTGAACCATGATATCCTCCGACGTCTTAGGACACCGGAGCTTCCTGGTCATTGCGGTTCTGGTGGTCTGGCTGGTGTTGTTCCACCTTCTGGTCAACATCTGGCTGCTGTGCGTTTTCACCAGCCTGTTGGTGGTGTTGGGAGGGTGGCTGGGTTCGCAGGCTGTTCTGGAGTCCAACAGCCTTGTCCGCCTTGAGAGGTTCGTCTGCCTGGAGCAGGTAATATACGTTTGCTAATGTTTTGTGAATGATATTGTTGCTTCAGGACGTGAATCTTCACTTGATTTACAGGGGGACACTTTTGGCAAAGTACTACTAATGGATATTTCCCACCTGTTAGGTCTCTTTCCAATGTATAAATCCTTTATTTTCCGTATTTGAATTATAGCCAAAATAAACTGGGTTAGAAAAAACAAAATACATTGATCGTCACGACCTATGTTCGCTAAAGCACATTGAGTCCATGCCGGTCACATGACATCTATCTAAATAAACTTGACTTGACTTAACTTGACTAATACAGAGTACTTGCCAAATAACAGAATTTCAACTTGAACTGCCTCATCATGTTCTCCTTTTAAGTGTAAAAAGCATGGATTACAGCATAGGCTGGGTAGATGAATAGTCCTTGGCAATTAACTAAAGTCACTGTGACCGTTAACGGTCAACGCAGGCCCCTCCCTCGCAAGAGAACGAGCAGCAGCTGGACCAGGAGATCCAGAACATGGTGAGGAAGATCATCAGAGACTTTGTGTCCTCCTGGTATTCCACCGTGTCCCCTGAACGCAAGTTTGAGATGGAGGTGCAGAGTTCCATGCTCGCCATGGCAATGGAGCTCAAGGCGCGAGCCAGACAAATCAACAGAAATGTATGTTTTTTTTTGTTCGCCTGTTCAACCCTACTGTATATTTACTGGTTTATCTTCCTTTTTTTGTCTTTATTGATTATGGTATGATATAAGACTAAGAAAGAAAGAAAAACAACAAATAAAATTGCTGCAAAGGAACAATACAGCAAAAAGAAACTAAGAAAAGAAATATATTTCATATATATATATATATATATACAGTCCCCTCCAAAAGTATTGGAACAGTAATGCCAATTCCTTTATTTTTGCTGTAGACTGAAAGCGTTTGGGTTTGACACCAAAAGATGAATATGAGACAAAAGATCAATATGTCAGCTTTTATTTCCAGGTATTTTCATCTGGATCTGATAAACAACTTAGAAGATATCATTATTTGAAAAGAAAGACCACATTTTTAGATGAGCAAAAGTATTGGAACAGATAGACTTGAAATGGATTTAAGTGAATAAGACTCAATATTTTGTTGCAAATCCTTTGCTTTCAATAACTGCATCAAGCCTGCGACCCATGGACATCACCAAACTTTTGCATTCTTCTTTTGTTATGCCTTTCCAGGCTTTCACTGCAGCCTCTTTCAGTTGTTGCTTGTTTTGGGGGGTTTCTCCCTTCAGTCTCCTTTTCGAAGGTAAAAAGAATGCTCTATAGGGTTTAAGTCTGGAGATTGACTTGGCCAGTCTAGGACCTTCCACTTCTTGCCCCTGATGAACGCCTTTGTTGCTTTTGCAGTGTGTTTAGGGTCATTATCTTGCTGCATGACAAAGGATCTCCCAATCAGTTTGGTTGCATCCTTCTTTAAATTGGCAGACAAAATGTTTCTGTAGACTTCCGAATTCATTTTGCTGCCGCCATCATGTGTTACATCATCAATGAAGATTAATGAGCCCGTCCCAGAAGAAGCCATTGAAGCCCAAGCCATCACATTACCTCCACCGTGTTTCACAGATGAGCTTGTGTTTTGGGGGTCATGAGCAGATCCTTTTTTTTCTCCAAACCTTAGCCTTTCCATCACTCTGGTAGAAGTTAATCTTCGTCTCATCAGTCCATAAAACTTTTTCCCAGAATTTTTGAGGCTCGTCTCTGTACTTTTTGGCAAAATCCAGCCTGGCCTTCCTATTCTTTATGCTAATGAATGGCTTGCATCTTCTGGTGTAGCCTCTGTACTGTTGTCCATGAAGTCTTCTGCGAACAGTGGATTCTGAAACCTTCACTCCTGCCCTCTGGAGGTTGTTGTTGATCTCACCAACAGTAGTTTTAGGGTCTTTCTTCACAGCTCTGACAATGTTTCTGTCGTCAACTGCTGTTGTTTTCCTTGGTCGTCCCGTTCGATGTCTGTTACTTAGTACACCAGTAGTTTGTTTCTTCCTGAGGATATTCCAAATTGTTGTACTGGCTATGGCTAGTGTCTGTGCAATGGCTCTGATTGATTTCCCATCTTCTCTTAGCTTCACAATTGCTTTCTTTTCACCCATAGACAGTTCTCTGCTTTTCATGTTGATTACTATAACTGCAGTCTGCACAGGCAAAACCAGAATCTGAAACTGAGCCTAGACATTCAGTGTTATTTATTGTTTGAATAATAAATGTAATAAGACACACCTGGGCAACAAAACACACCTGTTAGTCACATGTTCCAATACTTTTGCTCAACAAAAAAATGTGGTGTTCCTTTACAAATAATGATATCTTCTAAGTTGTTTATCAGATCCAGATGAAAATACCTGGAAATAAAAGCTGACATATTGATCTTTTGTCTCATATTCATCTTTTGGTGTCAAACCCAAACGCTTTCAGTCTACAGCAAAAATAAAGGAATTGGCATTACTGTTCCAATACTTTTGGAGGGGACTGTATATATATATATATATATATATATATATATATATATATATATATATATATATATTTTTAATCTGGATTTAAAAGTAGTCAGGCTTACAGCGAGTCTCCGATCTTCTGCAAGATGGCTCCACAACTGCAATGAATGAACCCGATCACATTCCTTTGACCTGGCTGACGTAACTTACACAGTTGTTTCCTATGCTCAGGCGTTGACCCAGAGGACTCTGGAGCTGTTTGGCTTCCACCTGCAGACCTACCTGAGAGCCAGGGAGCTTCTGTCTGAGCAGGACAGGCTAGCAGACCAACAGAAAAAGAAGAAGGAGGAGGGGGAGGAGGAGGAGGAGGAAAACCGCAACGACGACAGAAGACTGTGGAGAGCCTATGCCAAAGTCGGCACGCCTCACCCTGCTCTGAAGAGCTTGGCCGTGGAGGCGAATTACGCCAGGGGGATAGTAGACCTTCTGCTGCAGGTCTTAGTGCCAACGCCCCACCTGGAAAGCAGGACGGGGAGGTTTGTGGTCGCCGAGCTCATTTTCTTCAACGTCCTCCAGCCCGTCATCGGCAGACTCTCCGACCCCGACTGGCTGAACGTGCTGATCGGGGAAGCGTTCACCAAGCCCAGCAAACCGCCGCGCGTCCCGGAGGAACCGGAGGAGCCGGCGCCTTCCTCCTCCTCCTCCTCCCCGCCGAGCAGTCCCCTTCCCCAGCCGGCGGGTCCGCCGGGCGGGGGCCGCGACGTGCCGCCGCCCTCCCCGGCCGCGGAGGCCGACGGCTGCCCTCTGACCTTACGGATCCAGCCGGCGACCCCCAGCGAGGAGGCGGCCGGCGCGGCCACGCCCGAGCTGGCCGACCCGGAGGAGACCCCGGGCGCCATGGACGAGGACGGGCCCTGCACGCTGCGCCACTTCCTGAGGAACCGGAAGGCCAACCCCTTCTACCAGGAAACGGACTCGGACCTGGACTCTCCGGTGGGTGACAGCAAGCGAGGCTCCACGGATTCCCTGGACACCGCGGGCCTGTCGGAAGGCTTGTCCGAGCCACTCCGCGACTGTGCCACGCCCTCTGAGAGCGCCAGTGCCGTCAGCCTCGAGGACGACCTCCAGGGGTACGCGGCCCCGGCCGCCGGCTCCCACGGCCCCTGTCCCAAAGCCCTGGTTCACCTTGGGCCGCCGGACAGGTCCGACGGCACGGAGGACTCGTCGCTGGGAACCGCAGGCGGGACTCTTTCCACCGGCAGCTTCAACAGCCACGGCGAGGGGAGCTCCTCCACCGCCGACCCAGACAGAGGCCTCCTGCTGGGGGTAGAGCGCACGGGAACAGCGGGCGGCTCCAACGAGCTGTCGGTGACCAGCCCCTTGCAGGTGTCATCGCCAATGGGGTCGTTTAGTTTCGAGCCCCCAAGCAGCCCGGAGGGGCCAGTCGTCATCCATAACCTGCGGATCACGGGCACCATCACTGCCAAGGAACACAGGGGCACCGGCTCGCACCCATACACCCTGTACACGGTGCTGGTAGGTACACACACACACACACACACACACACGCTTATTATCTCGACTACAGCACACACACACACACACACACACACACACACACAATACAATACACACACTACCAGGCTAGATGCACTCACCTAGTCTAGTTTCTCTCCAGAAATTTAAAGCATGGTGTTGCATGTTTAGAAAGGATCCTCATCCATAAAGGTTCATGTGAAAATGTTGACATACAACCAAAAATATGTGTAATATTGTGTAATATTGATATAATACATTTACTTTATAAATGTATTATATCAATATTACACAATATTGTCTATTTGATATGACTGGAGGTGTTTTCTGTGGATAGTCTTAGACTGACGTAGAAAACAAAACAACCATAGGCCACAGTACAAAGGGAAACATTGTGTGCAACATTGAGGAGCAGCATTGCTCTCAACAATGATAAATATTAGAGTCATTAAGAGAAGCAATAGTCACAGCAGCATAGGAAACTGTTAGGAAAACGTTTTCCAATGGAGAAACACAACAACATTGCCTGACTAAACACTGACTAGAACGTGAAGAAGGCTGGAAGATAATGGCTAAAAAGTCTCATGTCCTTTATAGTCAGAGGATAAGCTCTGTCTGTGATCTACAGCAACCCAGTCCCCCAGTACCCCCAGCCATTCCAGGTATTTGATCTTCTGCTAGCACTGGGGAAGATCAAATATCTGAAACTGTACTGGAGGACTGGGTTGAGAACCACAGTACAGGAAAGTGAATGTGTGTGTGTGTGTGTGTGTGTGTGTGTGTGTGTGTGTGTGTGTGTGTGTGTGTGTGTGTGTGTGTGTGTGTGTGTGTGTGTGATCTACAGTAAAGTGTGTGTGTGTGATGATCTGTGATCATTCTACAGTATGAGACTGTGTGTTTGTGATCATTCTCCAGTATGAGGCTGTGTGTCTGTGATCATTCTCCAGTATGAGACTGTATGTGTGTGATCCACAGTGGAGTTACTTTGTGTGTCTGTGATCATTCTCCAGTATGAGACTGTGTGTTTGTGATCATTCTCCAGTATGATACGGCCATGGGTTGTGATCATTCTCCAGTATGAGACTGTGTGTGTGTTTGTGATCATTCTCCAGTATGAGACTGTGTGTTTGTGATCATTCTCCAGTATGAGACGGCCATGGGTTGTGATCATTCTCCAGTATGAGACTGTGTGTGTGTTTGTGATCATTCTCCAGTATGAGACTGTGTGTGTGTTTGTGATCATTCTCCAGTATGAGACTGTGTGTGTGTTTGTGATCATTCTCCAGTATGAGACGGCCATGGGTTGTGAGACCCCCAGCTCTGAAGCCCCGTCCCTGGCCTTTCACAAGGTCAACAGGAGATACAGCGAGTTCCTCAACCTGCAGACACGCCTCGAAGAGAAACCAGAGCTACGCAAGATCCTCAAGAGTAAGCTGGATGAACGCCATTATTATATTTCATTACATTCGAATCATTTTCTCTATAGATTCTAATCAGTGGACTGCATTCATTAATTATTATATGATGAATGATTCACACCGTTGCGCCTCTTATGTTGCACCTTGGGTCACGAGAGTGATTTAAAACGATGGCATTAAGAAACTCTAGGGTTTGCGATTTCTAAATTATGATAATAAAAACAAGTTGCCTGTAGCTGCTTTAATCAAGGGTGAGTTATGTGAGGTCATGTGTGCATGCACGTCCTAAACACAGGATACCATCAATTTTGACCAAAACATTGTCTGATTGTCTCCCTCAAACAAATGATTGTTGTTTTTTTACACGGTTTGGCTTGTTTCAGCAGAACATGTATAATCTACCCAGTGTAATAGTTTCGTAAATAATTTCCCCCACACAGAACATGCAGCAAATATTCTAAGACTGTTTTGGAATGTTCTGACAGTGTGAGTTGCACAGTTATGGCAGTGTTGGTGTTTGGTAGAGTTTGTTAATCTTTTTCTTTCTTTATTTCTTACACACACACACACACACACACACACACACACACGCACATGCACACACTCACTATCTGTTTAGATGTGAAGGGGCCAAAGAAGATCATCCCAGACTTCCCGTTTGGAAACATGGACAGTGACAGGGTGGAGGCTAGGAAGGGGCTCCTTGAAACTTTTCTCAGGGTTGGTATTTCATGTAGCGATGTACATTTAACGTATCGGTCACATGACAGGAACTCTTAAATTGATGTATGTAACTAAAGTGTTACTCACAACAAAGGAGCTAGTTGTACTAACTATCATTTTTGTCTAAGGGTATTTTTCTGCCTTGTCTTTCAGCAACTGTGTGCTATTCCTGAAACTGCTAACAGTGTGGAGGTGCAGGAGTTTCTCGCTCTCAATACCGATGCCAGAATTGCCTTCGTCAAAAAGCCTTTCATTGTGTCACGCATTGACAAGGTATTCACCAAACACTTTTATCAAAAAGAAACGTATTTCACTGTCATAAAAATGGATCGATACATATTTACAGTGTAGTCCTGACCTGCCGTCCATCAAAAAAGTAAAATAATGAGTAATAAAGTGATAGTAGTATACTTTTTTGAAACCCACAAAGTGCAAAGTCGAACTGTTCCCAAAAATGGAATCCAGCGTTGTTTGTTTCTAGTTAATGGTCAATGCCATCGTGGACACTTTAAAGACTGCGTTCCCCAAGTCTGAGCCCCAGAGCCCGACGGAAGACAATGAGAGCGAGCTTGATGGAGGGAGGCTGACGGTGGACAAGAGAAGCAGGTGAGACACACAGCACACGCCACACACACAACACAGACAACACACACAACACAGACAACACACACAACACACCCCACACGCAACACACCCCACACACACACACACACACACACACACACACACACACACAACACACACAACACACACAACACACACCACACACACCACACACAACACACACAACACACCCCACACGCAACACACACAACACACACAACACACACAACACAGACAACACACACAACACAGACAACACACACAACACACACCCCACACGCAACACACCCCACACACACCCCACACAACACACCCCACACACAACACACACAACACACACAACACACCCCACACACACACACACACACACACACACACACAACACACACAACACACCCCACACGCAACACACACAACACACACAACACACACACACAGACAACACACACAACACAGACAACACACACACACACACACACACACACACACACACACAACACACCCCACACGCCACACAGACAACACAGACAACACACACAACACACACAACACACACAACACAGACAACACACACAACACAGACAACACACAACACACACAACACAGACAACACATACAACACACCCCACACACACAACACACGCCACACACACACACAGACAACACACGCCACACACAACACACACAACACCCCACACACACACAACACACACCACACACACAAACACAAACACACACACAACACGGACAACACACCCCACACACACAACACACCCCACACACACAACACACACAGCACACGCCACACACACAACACAGACAACACACACAACACAGACAACACACACAACACACCCCACACACACAACACACGCCACACACACAACACAGACAACACACGCCACACACAACACACACACAACACACACAACACAGACAACACACCCAACACACACAACACAGACAACACACACAACACAGACAACACACACACACACACACACACACACACACACACACACACGTGTCCCGCTGGACCACACGTGACGGAATGTCACGGCTACTAGAACACTGGAAATGTAGGCCGAGGACAAAGGTGCTGTAGCTTCAGAAGAATAACGAGGGAACTTTGTGTGTGTGTGTGTGTGTGTGTGTGTGTGTGTGTGTGTGTGTGTGTGTGTGTGTGTGTGTGTGTGTGTGTGTGTGTGTGTGTGTGTGTGCTTGCATGCGCGCTACATGCTTCCATGAGTGTGTCTGTGTGTGTGCGTGTGTTTGCGTGCGTGTGTGCCTCTGTGTGTGTGCGTTTGTTTGCGTGCGTGTGCGCGTGTGTGTGTGTGTGTGTGTTCCACCTGCTCCTCCAGGTCTCGTCTGCGCTTCACCGGCAAGCAGCCGCTCACCCCCTTGGTGATGAACGGAGCGGACATGAGACCCCAGGTGCTCTACTGTCTGGAGGAAAGCAGCACGGTGAGCTCCCATCTCTCTGTGTGTTCTCCTCCTTACTGACGGACCTGCACTCCCTCTGGGAAAATGGCACGGTGCTTTGTATGCACACATGCTGTAGGTTAGGTAGTCCCTCCCAGACTATGGCGATTTGATTTAAAAGCACAACTGAATCTGATTTGGAAACATTATAAGCTGATGGCTATTGTATCGTGCCTTTCGCAACAGGGAATAGCACTGACATCGTTTATTTATTTTTTTTAAGATGGGTCTGCTTGAAAAGACATTTTGTCTCAATTTGGAATAAAAGAAAATAGAAAAAGAATATTATTATTATAATTATTAATGACAGCAACATTGTTTATGGCTGTAGACCATTTCCTAATAGATGCTATGGACCGTTCCTCTCCACTTTCTTTGTTGTTCAGTTCAGTACAGGTCAGGATACAGTGTACAGTCAGTACTTTGGCATTAAAAGGCTCGTTGTGTGTGTGTCAAATGTTTATTTGTTCTGTTGTGTGTGTGTGTGTGTGTGTGTGTGGTCCGTAGGTTTTCAACGGCATGTCTCTGGGAGGCCTGAAGGCCTTCATCATGGAGCAGGAGAGGCTGGTCTACAGGCCCCCCGGCCTGGATCCCGACGACGCCCGGCTCCCAGACGCCGACTCGCCTTATGGAGACACTCCCTCTGACTGCCCACGCAGGCAACCCAGGAAGGAAGCAGCCAGCCAGGAGCCCGGTGAGGACAACCAGTCGACAGGATTAGAATTCAGTTAACAGTCGCACTCGGTTTCTGTGACGCCATGACCTCTTACCCTTTCTCTACCTCTCTTGGTTTTTTGGGGGGTTTTGACTTTAGGAGGGCAGAACTGCAGGGGCGTCACAAAGGGATTGATAACAAAGCCCTGTGTGCACTACCTAGTCCATTGTTTGCTCTGTATCAGCCTAAGGACTTCCTGAATCCTTCCATTTGTGCCTCCGGTAGCTAAACCTCTACTGAAATATGATACGTGGAGTTATGATAAGTTTGTGGTTTTGTCGTTGATTTTGTTAGCCGTGGGATTTCTAGAAGGACTTGACCACAGTGCCTATCCTGAAGAGGACTGATTCTATCTCCTCATGATTTAATCTTATCTTTTATATCTTTGATCAGTGTTGTTTGCAGTATGGCTAACGGTGACTTGGTGTCCAGACTTTTTGGGTGGATTTATTTTTGTGCGCAGTTTTCAGGCCCTGTCTGAAACCTCCTGACGTGAAGCAAACCTCTATCTCCAGGTTCCAACACCTCCTGGTCTTTGTTTTGCTCTCCGTCATTTTGCCCTCTGCTGAATGTCGACGCGCGGAGTAGAATCTCTCTCTCTCTCTCTCTCTCTGTCCCTGGTTTGTCTTTGCTACCATAACAGCAGCTCCTCCAGTCCCCTGTGACTCATACACACCCACAGGGCCCAGGGCCTCGCGTGGTCAGGCTGCAGCTCATTGATGCAGCAGACTCGTCACACTGAAATAATTGCAATGTCAAAGCACACCCAGATGGTTTCGATTTGAGTTTCTTGACATAAAAAAAATAGAAATAAATTTTTTGGGTGACGTTTGGAGCATGACATGACTGTTCCTCTCATCAGTCATTTAGCTGGGTCTGTTGGTGTGTGGTCACTGGTCGATAAGGTCTGTCTTTCTGTCTGACTCAGGGACATCAAAGCAAGTTGCACCCCCTGCCCCCTGCCCCCCCCCCCCCCCCTAGCTTGTTTCACTTCTTCATTTAAACATGACTATTACGGGGGAAACAGAAATCATTTTTCAAACAAGAGAAGGAACTGGTGGACTATTGTTTTACTGTGGCATTCTTTCTTTCATTTCAGTCCGCCAGAGTAACGTGTTTTCACACCTTGTCTGTCTGTCTGTCTGTCTGTCTGTCTGTCTGTCTGTCTGTCTGTCTGTCTGTCTGTCTGTCTGTCTGTCTGTCTGTCTTGTGCTGAGTGTGTGACTCAGGGACATCAAAGCAAGTTGCACCCCCTGCCCCCTGACCCCCCCCCCCCCCCCCCCCTAGCTTGTTTCACTTCTTCATTTAAACATGACTATTACGGGGAAACAGAAATCATTTTTCAAACAAGAGAAGGAACTGGTGGACTATTGTTTTACTGTGGCATTCTTTCTTTCATTTCAGTCCGCCAGAGTAACGTGTTTTCACACCTTGTCTGTCTGTCTGTCTGTCTGTCTGTCTGTCTGTCTGTCTGTCTGTCTGTCTGTCTGTCTGTCTGTCTGTCTGTCTGTCTGTGCAAATGCGCAAACGGAGTCGAAGTTGGTAGGGAGAGTGTGTAGGGGGTGGTTTGGGAAAAGCCCCCTGTCTTTCTGCTTTTGTGGTCTGTCTGTCTGTCGGTCTGTCGGTCTGTCGGTCTGTATTCTTTGTTTGACAGGGAGCCACTGTTGGAAAGGCTGATCTCATTGACTTCACATGGAAACAGTTCTCTCTCTTTCCTCTGGAGGTCGAGTGAAATAGTTTCCCTTTGAATTGGATCCCAAATTATCCTTGAAGTATTATTATTTTTTGCATTTTGTGTGTGTGTGTGTGTGTGTGTGTGCGCGTGCGCGCGTGTGCGTGCGCGTGCGCGCGCGCGGCTGTGTGTGTGTTCCTGTGTGTGTATTTGACATCGTCTGGCCATTGTCTGGTTGAGCAGGAGAGCCGTTCCAGACAGCGAGAGCCCAGACGGTGCGTCTCCTTGACCCCTCACTCGACGTGACACACAGCCAATAAATGCTCTTCAGCGCCCAGGTTCCGAGCAGGGATTTTCTCCCTTCCTCTTTTTTGTATCTGGTTCTTTTTTTGTTTTTTCCAGTCCTCCTATTCATTGTATACATCAGGTGTGCTGATATGAAGGCGGAATTTTTCTTTTGGCTCATTGCCAGCCTGGTGTCACACTCTAGGACACTCTAGGACACTTTATGACACTTGTTGAACGGACAAGTAAAAAAATAAAAATAAATAAAGAACTGCAGTGATAATATTTGACCACTAGAGGCCAGTGTAGGCATATCTTTGTATAATGGGGTGTATTCGATTTTTTTTTATCTGTTTGGTGGTAAAAAGTTCTTGACTTTTGTCTGCTGGATTTCCAGAAACCAGAATGTAGTTTACAATTCCCTTCATTGAATAACTGTTAAGTAGTTCGATACATTTGTTTATGTGCCCCAAATCCTCATTCGAAATGTGCTGTGCCGTTAAACAACTTGTTCTTGTCTGACTGTTTGTTTCTGTTTGTTTGTGTATTTGTGGCATTCTCGTCCAGTGTGTGAGACAACCCTGGCGGACGTGGCCCTGAACATCCTTTGTCTGGTGATGAGGGAGCAATGGAACTGGCTCTGCACAGAGAACATCATGAAGACCAGCAGGCTGCTGTTTGGGACCCTCATCAACAGGTTAGACGCAGACACACACATACACACACACACACACACACGCATATACACACAGCAACAAACACACTCACCAACACACACACACACACACACACAAACACACATACACCCACATGCACACACACACCTTAACGTACCATCGGGAACAAATGGCATGGCAGACAAATAGTTTACGCTCCCAACATAAGTTCCCAGAGGTGTAAATCAACGTTTTACCCTGTACAGTATGTCTCTGACTCTGAGAAGAGCAGCACCAATGCAGATATGAGCAACTGCTGACTAGAATACACAGGCAAGTTCAGAGATGACAGATATTGAGGTGTAATGTATTCTTAAAAGAATGTACTAATCAGTTGACGTCTGTATTGTAGGCTGCTAAACTTGAGGTCAGATTTAAAGTGTTTTGAAAAGAGGGGCAGCAACAGAGGTGCACAGGTGACAGCCAAACAAGGTGAAGGAACTTACTCAATAGCACAATAGACGGCTTCTTTTTTAACGAAGGCCAGCATTCAATTAAGCGGGTCAATTAGAACCGTCTCACCCTGCCAAATTAAAATAAGCAATCTGGAAAGCCAGATCATGTTCATATTCAGCCCTGTTAAAACTCAGGATCCTTGGAACGTTTTGTGAGCAGTCCGAACTATGTAAACAATAGATTTTTTCCCCCCCAGAAGAATCTGATGTATCAAATAGACCCAGATGTACACATTTTTTATTTATTTTTCAAATCGTAAAGAATGATCTGTGGAGAAAAACATGATGGAGATTTGCCTCTCAAAATAGCTGGAAACTGTTCCATTATTGTGAAAGAGCACCATCTCTGACCGTGGAAAAAAAAATCCTGCGATGCTGTGCTTGGCTGTGAGGAATGTGTGTCCGTTATGTACTCACCCTGGTTGGTGCACACATGGAGCAGGTATGTGTTGGCAGCATAGGACAGGGCTATTTTAGGAAGCCTGGCGGGGGAGAGGGGAGTGTTCCCTGTGCATGCTGTGCATGGTACTGGAGGGGGGAGTCTCTTAACTGTGCGTAATGCACGGTGAATCCCAGATAGCGGCTTCTGTCTGATAGTGAGAGGGCTTCCGGGCTGGGGAGAGGGGGGAGGGGGGGGGGGGTTAGGGGTTAGGGATAGCGGAGGGGAAGTCTGATAACTGTGCATGCTGTGTTGTGCATCCCAGCTAGGGGCGGGGGGGGGGGGGGGGGTCTGACACAGTGAGAGGGCTTCCTGGCTGTGTGTGTGTGTGTCTGGCCTCTACAGGTTCTCTCCTCCGCTGTGACGAATGCACTGAGCAAAACCATGGCTGGTGCACAGGCCCTGTCCAACTAGGTAGACACAGTTTACTGCTAAGATAGTGCCATACAAATAAAGGTGTTATTATTGTTGGTGTGGCTGGACTTGTTGTCAGGTTGCCTTGCAGGTGTGTTTTTATAGCCATTCCCCTGCAAGAAATGATTCACAGGAAATTAGAAATAACGTATGGAATTTAAGAGATAGCCGCAAACAAACAAGCCAAATTATCTGCCAATAGAACAAGAAATTTCTCTTGATAAGTATGTCTTGAAATAAGTAAAATAATCCAACATCCGCAATTCGTGGAAAGATGCATCTTCTATCAAGAAATATTAGATATCTTGGCTTGATCCGAGATATTTGGTCCTGCTTGGATTTCGTTTTCTGTGTTGGTTTTAAATACTGTGGTGCTGCTGCCAGGCGCAGAGACACCGGGGTTCCGTCTGTTCTGGAGCTGGAGGACAACCCTTCGTTCCCCTGGCTGAGGCCGGTGTCAGTCTGGGGGGTGGGCGGACAGACAGAGGGGCTGAATCCTGTCTTTCACGGTCCCTTGACTGACCTGAGCCCATGTCTGCTGTCTGCCCAGAAACCAGGAAGGAGCAGGCGTAGGTTACAAGGATCTGCGTCTGTTCTATGGGTTTAAGCTTTAAGACATCTTTGACAGGTGTTTTCAACTTTTTTTCTTAAAAGTACTTTTGTTTGCAAGAATTTCGTTTTATTTTGGGCAATATCAAAAGAAATCTTAATTCGAGAGACCTTTCTTGCCTTGACTTTTGAATGGTAGAATTGGCCCAATCAATGTATCCATTTTTGTGACTGTACCTATAACTATGGAACCGTGTTAAGTTCCTAGTCCATAAGTTCAAATCAATATCCATGTCGAGATGGGACATTGCGCTACAGAACTTCTCCCAAAATCCTGCAAAGCTTATATACCTAAAGTTACTACTAGTGTCCACTTTTAGAACTGAGAGCACAGACTTCCGTGTTGATTCAAGTGCCACATTACGAAAGAGTCTTTTCAATGGCTTTTCAATGTGCTGCACTTTAAGGCACTTAACCTACTTCCCTCAAAGTAAATATTGCTGAGTGATGCTGCATTAATGCTGGGCTGGTCTTAACGAGCTCTGCCTCTTTCTCTCTCTCTCTCTCTCTCTCTCTCTCTCTCTCTCTCTCTCTCTCTCTCTCTCTCTCTCTCTCTCTCTCTCTCTCTCTCTCTCTCTCTCTCTCTCTCTCTCTCTCTCTCTCTCCGCCTTTTACAAGGGTTTCCGTTGGGGTGGAGGAGATGGAAAGTTGTAGACGGGAGAGGCCAGTGAGTCTGGATGGGATGGGAGCGGAATAGGGCTGTGGAAAACAACACGAACCATGAAGCATAGTGAGGGACATGAAAGGGACTCTGTTTGCAAAGAGAATAGACCAGGGGGAAAACAAGTGTTTGTTTGTTTTCTTTAAGAGTGCCTGACATAGCATTCATTTTGCACGACATACAGTATGTATACATACGTATATATCCTGTATATGTGTGGGTAATATATATATATATATTATGGAAAAGAATATAAGAAATTGCAAGTGGCATTTGTTAACAATTATGATCACGCAAGAAGTTGTTACACATGTAGCAATGTGTGTCTCCGTATGACTGCGTGTCTGTGTGCATTTGTGTGTGTTAGTGTGTGTGTCTGTGTGCATTTGTGTGTGTTAGTGTGATAGTGTGTGTATGCATTTGTGTGTGTTAGTGTGTTAGTGTGTGTGTCTGTGTGCATTTGTGTGTGTTAGTGTGTGTGTGCGTCTCACATGCACTTCCCTACCCCCTCCTGCAAATCTCCAAAACGTTGTCCCCACACGTCTAGCTGGCGCTGCTTATGAACTATCTATGTGGGACAATGCTGTCACGTGACCACTGCCCCCCCCCCCCTCATGTCCCAGGGCCCAGGGCCGTGGTCATAGGACCTCTATTTTGGTCAACCGTCTGTCAGCGCGGCAGGGACAGCTCTCAATGGGGCCGTTACCTGCTCACTCATCACGTTCCTGTCTCTCTCTCTCTCTCGCTCTCTCTCTCTCGCTCTCGCTCTCTCTCTCTTTTTCGCTCGTTAACTACTCACTCATCAAGTTCCTCTCTCTCTCTCTCTCTCTCTTTTCCTCTCTTCATCTGTCAGTCCATTATTATTATGACTTCATCGGGGCATCCTTCTTTTTCATTCTCTGCTTTCTATCTTTATACTATCCTCTTTCCCCTTCACATTTTGGCCTGTGTCCATCTCTCTCTCGCGCACTTTCTCTCTCTCTCTCTCTCTCTCTCTCTCTCTCTCTCTCTCTCTCTCTCTCTCTCTCTCTCTCTCATACATGCCTCCTTTACTCCTTCTTCTGACAGTGGGCCAAAAAAAGACTCAAACCCGCTCCTACAAGATGGAGCTGATAAACTGTCCGAAATGTTTCCACGTCAAAAAAAAACAAAAAAACACATGGTTTTCACCGGAAAACCTGTAACATAATTCCAGGGCTGGTGCAGATGACTCAGTGCGGCGGGTGACAGATGACATTATAAAGATATAATAGCTTTGTGTTCGCAGAAGGGCACGACAGCTTCTCTCTCCGTTCTAGAAGGTTAGCCCACGTCGGCTGGTGTTTCCAAGCCCCCTGCTTGGCGTGCTCTGACTGTTCCAGTCGTGGCTCTTAGACGCAGGGCGCCCGCCGCTCCTGTGCCAGTGTGCCGGCGCTAAACCTATCCGACGTGACACGACCGTTTAGTGGCGGGCTAAGAGAGGCGGCCGGCGGTGGAAACCTTGAGCCGCCTCCGCCGCTCACACTTTCTGCTGCCGGGCTGAGGAGAGGGAGGGAGAGGGGGGGGGGGGGGGGGGGGGGGGGGTCTTGGGCCTGCAGCTCTAGAACAAGGGTGGCATGTATGCATGCCTTTATGTCTGTCTGTCTGTCTGTCTGTCTGTCTGTCTGTCTGTCTGTCTGTCTGTCTGTCTGTCTGTCTGTCTGTCTGTCTGTCTGTACCTTTTCTTGCCTCTTGTGAAACCAGGTTCTGGTCCTAGCCAGACTCAGCTCTTCTCTTCTCTACTCTGGCAGAAGATGTTTCACGACCTGGAGAGTAGGACACGTTAGGAGCGCTACAACTCTGTCTTTTGAGACCGTAGTAGTCTGGAGGGAAAGCACTTAAAGCTAGTGCCAGTAGAGCCTTTCTGTCTCTCTGCGTCTGGCTGAACACGTCAGCATAGAGGGGGATGTTCACCTTAGTTAAGTTCCAGACACTTCTCAAGGGCTGGCCCTCGGGTGTGAGTGAGTGTGTGTGTGTGGAGTAATGGGCCAGTCCAGCGTAATGGCACTGTTTGGTTTGAGATGTAATTTATATCTAATACACTCATAAATATAAACAATGGCAAAAACAAACTCTTTGACAGACTCATTTTCAGGGTCATTTATCTGGTTTGAATTATACGCCTTTGGATCCTTTTAAATTTTTTTTTTCTGGCTTTAAATATTGGTCAGATTTGTCTCCGTTCCAGGCAGAGTTGGGTAAGAGGGTTCGGGGTTCGGGGTTCGGGGTTCGGGGGGGGGGCGTTGGCTCTGGGCCGCCCGGAGAACATGTCATATTTGGGTGATGAACCATCCCGTATGCCTTGTTTAGTCAACAGACCACCACAGCCCTGAACAGGAGCTCTGTGTTAGTGCACCTGTAACACGCTGAAGCTTCATACATACCGCACACACACAAGGAGTAAGAGATAGCAAGCACACACACACGGACACACACACACACACACACACACACGGTCATGCAGGGCTAAATGGACGCACATACGTGATACATGCAAGTCCACACACAGGTAATGTCATATATATACATGCTACTAAATGCATGGCCACATGCACACAAGTAAAATCATGCATAACACACACACACACGCGCACACACACACACACACACACGCACACACAGAAGCTCTCTCTCTGTGTGCTGGTGAATGGAGCCACTTGTTGCTGAGCGGTGTGGTTACCTCAGCCCTTCAGACTGTACAGAACGTCTTGGCCTGCACCTGTTCAGCAGTGACACCAGGCTTTATTTTTACGAGCTGGATCCCACTTTGATAAACAACGCCGGCGGTCGCCGCCAGGTCTCTCTCCACGGCAGCTCGATGATGGAGCTGAGGGCCGCAGGGGAAAACGGAGGCGGGGGAGGGGGGGTTGTGTGGGGGTTTGGGGATTTCGACCTGTCGTCATCGGGAGCGCTCTCTAATTCCCCTGTGGTGGAAATGAGCCAACACGAGGTAGAGGGAGGGAGAACACACACACACACACACACACACACACACACACACACACACACACACAATTCTTAAGTTAAAGTAATGATTTATTTAAACGCGCACGTAGGGACACATAGTGTTCCTCCCACCTTTCAATGCTACAGCTTACCGTTTATATAGACAGGAGAGAGTGGTCAAAGTCGCATTGGTCAACCAGTAAGATAACGTCTTGCGAATGAGGTTCCTTGCAACTTGATTATCCTTTACCTGGTCACCTTGGGGCCTTCCCGCTGTCTAACGATGAAACCACAGGGTGGAAGGGGAACTTCCAGCTGAGCACACACACCCATTTGAGTGCAAATGTATCACTTATCAAAGGACATTTCACAGACTTCAGATAAGAGTTCACCCTGTCATCTCTGTTTTGTTCTCTCTCTCTCTCTCTCTCTCTCTCTCTCTCTCTCTCTCTCTCTCTCTCTCTCTCTCTCTCTCTCTCTGTCTTCCAATCCATCCATCCATCTATCTCTTTGTTTCTCTATCTGTTTCTATTCACTTCCATCCCTCAATCTCTCTCTCTCTCTCTCTCTCCCTCTCTCTCTCCCCCTATCCATCCATCCCTCCATCTCTCTGCTCAGTGTGACACTGTACTAATAACTGCCCAGGGAGCTCTCACAGGGCTCAGGTGGTCCTCTTTGGTTTCACCAGCGGTGAAGAAAATGTTGTTTGGCTTGATTTAAAATGTCTACTCTCTCTCTCCCCCTCCTCCATTTAGACAATGACTTCATCGTGGCTCAAGGTTTTAGGAGGCTCTTTTACACTTCAGGAATTCTCAGTATGATGTCGAACATTGGAGTTCTAGAATTCACAGCATGATATTAAACTTTGCTGTTCTAGAATTCATAGTATGATATTGAACGTTGGAGATCTGGAATTCCAAGTGTGATATAGAACATTGGAGATCTGGAATTCTAAGTATGGCTCTGAAAGTTGTGGGGAGTTCTAGAAGGCCGGTGAGTTCTATGTTGGGACACACACATGCTGTCCGAGTCGGGGCCATGTGGTGAGATGTTCCTCCATGGCGTCTCACGGGTCATTTACCCTCCAGTCTACAGCCAGCTCCCCGCTGTGCGTCTGCATGGTGGCCAAGATCCAGTCTGACCCGAGAGAGAGAGAGAGAGAGAGAGAGAGAGAGAGAGAGAGAGAGAGAGAGAGAGAGAGAGAGAGAGAGAGAGAGAGAGAGAGAGAGAGAGAGAGAGAGAGAGAGAGAGAGAGAGAGAGAGAGAGAGGAGAGAGAGAGAGAGAGAGAGAGAGAGAGAGAGAGAGAGAGAGAGAGAGAGAGAGAGAGAGAGAGAGGAAAGGAAAGAAGGAACTAAAGAAAGAAAGAGAGGAAGGAGGAAAGAAAGAGGAAAAGGAAAGTGTGGGATACAAAGAAAGAGAGAGAGAGAGAGAGAGAAAGGGAAAGGCAGTGTGTGTGTGTGTGTGTGTGTGTGTGTGTGTGTGTGCGCAGGAGGGGGAAATGGAAGGAGAAAGCCACAGAGAGTGGAATATTGAGACTGCTAGAGAGGCAGCCAGTATTCAGCAGGTGGATGTAGAGTGACAGACTACAGATGTGTAGTATAGAAAGGTTTGTTTGACTTATTAGCAGCATCGAGAATATAGCCAGATGGCCCTCTGCTATATGTTATTCTCTCTCTGTCTCTTGGTCTAGAAACTTTTATAACTGTTTTCCTTTCCGTTTTATTTCCCCACATGTAAAGTCTTAGTTTTGGAGATTCGTCGCTCCCCCAGCGCAGATGGATGGAGTGTTCGTGGTATTTAAAATAATTTTTCATGGGGTCTTCCTCCTCCCGAGTTCAACTTTACCGTTCTCCTTGACAGGATCCCCATCAGGGGATTCTGGGAATTCATCCCCTAATTGATTGGCCCCTAATTGTCTGCCTGTCTGTTTGTCTGCCTTTCTGTCTTTCTACCTGCCTGTCTGTCTGTCGGTTAATCTTTCTGTCTGCCTCCCTGCCTGCCTGTCTGTCTGTCTGCCTGCCTGTCTGTCTGTGTGTCTTCTTAGTCAGACACACTCCTCCGGTGGTCGGGGTAGGGGGGGCCGGAACGGTTAACGGCAAGTCTGGCGAGGCGAGGCGAGCCGTAAAAAAATGCATGCATGTATAGAGGAAGGGAGGGTTGGAGGGAGCGAGGGAAGATGGATGGAAAGAAGGAAGGAGAAGAGGTCTTAGGATAGTGGCTATTAGTCTTAGCTGGGGACGTCCGACTGTTCCTGCTGCAGATAAATCCTGCTGCTGGTTACATAATAACACGTGGAGACAATTCTGGAACAGAAATCGTTTCATTTCCCTGTTGTATTCTGTTGTGTTGTGTTGTGTGTTCTGTTTTTTATTCTATTCTATTTGTTTCCATTGTGCTCTCTTCCACCTTGACCCACTTTACGTTTCTCGTGCTAGTCCTTGAAGCTTTAGTTTTTCTACATGACTAGATGGTGTCTGGAGGGAAGGAAAGGTCAGGGGTCAGAGTCTCAGAGTTCGTGATGTGTTGTATCAAGCGCACCCGGCATACTTCCATCTCCCTAGTGTGCCATCCATTTCTTCCTCCTGGCGGCGAATGGGGGTGGACGGTGCACGCGGCCCCCCATATTTAGACTTGCCCCGGGTAATTGGTGTTAGGGCAGCGTCCTCCCTGACAGACATCAAAGGGTTGGGATGGGGATCTGTGGTCAACATGGCCAGGGGCCTCTGGCGAAAGGGGGGTCCCTAAGGGCCATACAGAGGCCCCATCAGCATCCCACCACACACAGACACAAGCACACACCGGAGATATAGTTAGACTTCCCGGGTCCGTGCCGTGACCAGAAACACTATCTTTGCTTTTTGTGTCTGTCCGTGCGTGTCTGGGTGTTTGTGTTTATGTGTGGGTGTATGTGTGCAAGTGTACAAGAGTGCAGGTGTGTGTGTGTGTGTTTGTGTTTGTGTGTGTGTGTGTGTGTGTGTGTGTGTGTGTGTGTGTGTGTGTGTGATAAAGAGAGCAAGCGCGAGGGTGCAAAGTGTGTAATATTAGCTCCATAGGTGTTAAACACTGGTGCGTCTCAAACAGGCAGAGTGGCGATGAAGTCATCATCCCAATGACCCTTTTGCCTTATTCACACCTCGCACCTCTACACCCCTGCCCCCCCGAATCCCCCCCTCAACCTACCCTCCAAATCCCCCCAACCAACCCCCCTAAATCCCCCCCAACCCCCCCACACCAGAGCTCAACCTGGTCCCCACAGACTCCACACAGACATAGCTCTGCAGTGACTTCCACTCTCAACAAGGTTTGCTTGCAGTAAGGAGAGCGGGCTAAGGGCTGCCAGTTCATGACTATAAATGGTGCTGGAGACCGCTAGCAGCGCTACGGCCCCCCCCATAGGAGAGGAGACCCTTCAGGCCCCGTCCACATCCCAGTTTTCAAAAGTATTTGTGGTATCGCTTTAAAGAAAACTAAGACAAATCAGAACAGGGTGTTGTCTTTAGGTTAAAGTGCTTGTTCTTCCTGGTACAGTCAAGTGTTGTTGTGGGACCTTCTGGTTAAGGAAGATGCATGCCTAGCGTTGGATGGGAGTCAAACCCGTGGTGTGTGCTGGTCGTGTTGAAGCTGAGGCCTCCAGAGGAGAAGATGGTGTGTGCGTGTGCGTGTGCGTGTGCGTGCATGACTCGAAGTGAACGAGAGATAGAGTTGGCTTAGTGAGATTGAGAGTTAACGGTTGTGGGCAGAAATGGTGCAACTCTCTCTCCTGCTTTAGTCCCAATAGACAGGACACTGTGGAGGCCTGGAACACTGGACCCTGGCTTGGTTCTGATCAGTCTGGATTCAGCTGTCCTCTAATCTCTCTCTCTCTCTCTTTTTTTTTCTTCTATTCTCCCATTCTCCCATTTCCTAAAACATACCTCAGAACCAATGTGGGTCGATGTTTTTTTCTTCGGTATTTGGGGTTTAATAATATTCTTTCTAACAGAGATCGTCTGCCACAAAGGCCCTGGTGGTTTTGGAGTGTTCCTGGGTCTCCCAGCCTGTCTCTGTCCAGTGTTCCTGGGTCTGCCAGCCTGTCTCTGTCCAGTGTTCCTGGGTCTCCCAGCCTGTCTCTGTCCAGTGTTCCTGGGTCTGCCAGTCTGTCTCTGTCCAGTGTTCCTGGGTCTGCCAGCCTGTCTGTCCAGTGTTCCTGGGTCTGCCAGTCTGTCTCTGTCCAGTGTTCCTGGGTCTGCCAGCCTGTCTGTCCAGTGTTCCTGGGTCTGCCAGTCTGTCTCTGTCCAGTGTTCCTGGGTCTGCCAGTCTGTCTTTGTCCAGTGTTCCTGGGTCTGCCAGTCTGTCTCTGTCCAGTGTTCCTGGGTCTGCCAGTCTGTCTCTGTCCAGTGTTCCTGGGTCTGCCAGTCTGTCTCTGTCCAGTGTTCCTGGGTCTGCCAGTCTGTCTCTGTCCAGTGTTCCTGGGTCTGCCAGTCTGTCTCTGTCCAGTGTTCCTGGGTCTGCCAGTCTGTCTCTGTCCAGTGTTCCTGGGTCTGCCAGTCTGTCTCTGTCCAGTGTTCCTGGGTCTGCCAGTCTGTCTCTGTCCAGTGTTCCTGGGTCTGCCAGTCTGTCTCTGTCCAGTGTTCCTGGGTCTGCCAGTCTGTCTCTGTCCAGTGTTCCTGGGTCTGCCAGCCTGTCTCTGTCCAGTGTTTCTGGGTCTGCCAGCCTGTCTCAGTGCAGTGTTCCTGGGTCTGCCAGCCTGTCTCTGTCCAGTGTTCCTGGGTCTGCCAGCCTGTCTCAGTGCAGTGTTCCTGGGTCTGCCAGCCTGTCTCAGTGCAGTGTTCCTGGGTCTGCCAGCCTGTCTCAGTGCAGTGTTCCTGGGTCTGCCAGCCTGTCTCAGTGCAGTGTTCCTGGGTCTGCCAGTCTGTCTCTGTCCAGTGTTCCTGGGTCTGCCAGTCTGTCTCTGTCCAGTGTTCCTGGGTCTGCCAGCCTGTCTCAGCGCAGTGTTCCTGGGTCTGCCAGCCTGTCTCAGTGCAGTGTTCCTGGGTCTGCCAGTCTGTCTCTGTCCAGTGTTCCTGGGTCTGCCAGCCTGTCTCAGTGCAGTGTTCCTGGGTCTGCCAGTCTGTCTCTGTCCAGTGTTCCTGGGTCTGCCAGCCTGTCTCAGCGCAGTGTTCCTGGGTCTGCCAGCCTGTCTCAGCGCAGTGTTTCTGTGGTTCTGGTCGTGTGGCGGGCCGAACCGCAGCCTCCTTCTCAGTGGGGATTTTCCTCTACTGGATTACACCACATGTCACCTTATTGGCAAGCCTCTCTCTCTCTCTCTCTCTCTCTCTCTCTCTCTCTCTCTCTCTCTCTCTCTCTCTCTCTCTCTCTCTCTCTCTCTCTCTCTCTCTCTCTCGCTCTCTCTCTCACACACACACATAACATAGACACACATAACACACACACATAACACACACATATCACTACCAGGAAGGAGTCCTCTCCTCTCCTCTCCTCTCCTCTCCTCTCCTCTTCAGTGTTTTTGGCTGGGATGCTTCCAGACAGCGCTGCCTAGAGCTTGTATAACAGTCCTTCGATTTGTCTGTCTTTAATCCCTGGTGAGCGGTAATCCACGTGGCACTTTGTGAGTGAAGGCAGTGTTAATGAGGGTGGAAGGGGTCTGTATACGTCTGGGGGTTAACACAGAGTGGGTTGCTACTGTTAGTTAGCTTTCTCTAGACAGACAGTGTAGGACGATACACTAATAAACATTGACATAGCAATGAAAAGGGATGGCTATGCATTTTGAATACGGCACATGCTTCGGAGATTCATTCGTTCCTTCACTTTTTCATGCTTTCGTTCATCCATTCATCCCTGTACACATTCACAGCCTCTGGCTCTGACAGAGCAAATGTTCCCGCTTCTCCCGGACTTTTAGTTCTAATGCGTTTTCCCCGAATTTCTGCGAAGGCACTTTGTAACGTTAGGAAAAGCGATTTGTTGTTGGTAATATGAGGATTACAGTTAATATTATACGTATGTATTATTATGAGGCAGAAGGAAGTTGTGCCACTCGGAGATCTCCTGAGCCTGGTGTTTCTGCCTCATTATAGACCTATAGGGCTTTAGCCTCGAGCCTTTAAGCGTCCTGCATGGCGGCGTGGGTTTGCCCTTCTCCTCCTCTGCCTTCCTGGGCTTGACTAATGGCTCCTTGATGGAGTGGAGCTGGAAAATGACTCCGCCCGGGGTCGGTTTTTCATGGCTGCTGAAATGCCTCGCGGTCCGAGACTCCCCCAGACCACAACCGCTCATATAGGATTACAGACCGATTGGGAGCCCTAATTGGTTCAAGGGACTTCACTGTCAGTGTGTGTATGTGTGCGCGAGTGTGTGTGCGCGAGTGTGTGTGCGCGTGTGTGCGTGCGTGTGTGTGTGTGCGTGTGTGCGTGTGTGCGTGTGTGCGTGTGTGTGTGTGTGTGTGTGTGTGTGTGTGTGTGTGTGTGTGTGTGTGTGTGTGTGTGTGTGTGTTTGAAGTAAAAGCAAGGGGAAAATGTATTTGGCACCAGACAGCCATAACTTTAATGACAGAAAATCTCTTGTCTTTTTATATTGAGGTGCTCATACAACTACTTTACTCCATGCTGCCTGTGTGTGTGTGTGTGTGTGTCTGTTTGTGTGTGTGTGTGTGTGTGTGTGTGTGTGTGTGGCTGTGTGTGTGTATTCACGTTTCATCCATGAGCGTGTGTGTGTCTGTGTCTGTTTGTGTGTGTGTGTGTGTGTGTGTGTGTGTGTGTGTACATTTCTCTTTATTGTTCCCCTTTTCTTATTTTTCAGAAATAGCTAATCCACTTCAAACACCCCCAGATCCAAATACATGTGTGTCCCACTGCCTGCCCATTCTCTTTCCAGGAACTACACTGTTCCTGTTCAGAATAGCCTCATGTTATGATGAGCTCACCATCAACACCTCACCACACTGCCTGTCTGACTGCTTATTCTGTCTCTGTTTAGATGTCTGTCTGACTGCCTGTCTGTCTGTCTGTCTGTCTGTCTGTCTGTCTGTCTGTCTGTCTGTCTGTCTGTCTGTCTGTCTGTCTGTCTGTCTGTCTGTCTTTCTGTTTATCTGCCTGCCTGCATGCATGTCTACATGTACTTGCTTACCTGTCTTCCTGTCAGTCTTTCTGTCCACCTGTCTTCCTGCCAGCCTGTCTTCCTGCCTGCCTGTCTATCGGCCTACCTGTCTCACTGTCTTCTCCTCATATAGAGGTGGTAATGTGTAAAATAACCAATCCCACCTGCCCCTGACTGAGGGGTATTTTTTACCTTGCTGCCCCGGACGATAATAGCAACAGTGGAATTTACAAGATGGCTGACATTGTGGGCATTCCTCATAAGAAATGCAGCATCTCTGTAGACTAAGAGTATCAGGGCGTTTAGCAGGACAATATGACGTCTTTTTGCATAGATTTCTACTAAGATGTCAATATTTATAAATGTGTTATCGTTTCGATGTTTATGTGTAAAAGATATTTCAATTGATACGTTTATCGTCATTCTTAGATTGCCGTTCCTCTCCGGTGGTCCTGCTTTTTCCACAGGGTGGCAGCATCGAAACACAAAAACCATCCGCTCCCCATTCACTGACACTTACAATAGTTTCTTTTGAAATAAACAGCCAGTCTTTCATGAGGCAGCATTGCTGGGAATCGGCGGGGCTCGTGTGTGCCGAGAGCCAGGACTGTGTTCTGTAAGCAGTGTCTTTGGAAATAAAGAGCCAGTCTGGTTGATGCTGTCGCCTGCTTTGTCTCAGGCCAGGCGGCTCTGTAAACACATTATGTGTTTATTTGTTTTTTTTTCCTCTTTGTCCTGTCCGCATCGGGCCTAGGTAATTGTGTTGCCAAACAAATGAGGACTGACTCCTGCTTAACACATGCCTTTACTTACACCGGCTGATTTCCATTACTACTATGACTACTATTAATTATAATACAAATGAATGTTATTTGTGGGTGTCTTTCAAGACACTCAAGGTCCCCTTAAAACAGTTTATACAGTAAACCGAAGTAACAATTCAAAACAGATAACAATAAAAAGAAAACTAGAATAGCACATCAATAATGTGCTGACGTAACGAAAGGTGTCTCAGGTTGTAGGATGGAGAGGGAGGGGTCCGTCATGGCTGTGACCTAGTTTCTGACATCCGGGGTGCAGAAAAAAATGCACTGGGTGCTCGTCTAGCTAACAGCTGATCTCTTTGTCACGACATGGTCCTTGGGCCTCGTTTAAACCATGGCTTCATTATTTACATTTAGCATTTGTTTCTTTCATTTATCAATTGCGGAACAGTGGTCAAATGCCTTTGCAACTTTGCTTAGAAAAGTCTTATCGAAATGAAGGATGTGTTATCATATGTGTTGTTATTTATCATTTGTTCAAACAAGCAGTATGTCGACAGTTACTTTTAAGTAAGCTTGAGTGAGCCAAGTCCGGCCCTCTGCACGCTTCCTTTAATGTTGCTTTTTATGAGCCATATTTATAATGGGCAACGTATTCCCTTTTTAAGACTATTTGGAGTCTAATTTCTGTTATTAATGTCGGTATATAATAACTTCATTAATCTGGAGTGAAGTGGAAATCGAGACCATCTGTTCGGCGTTTTCCTTCGAGCGTTCCCCAGCTAAAATCACAGCTGCAGATTAAATGCCTTCCTAATCTAAAGTGAAGTGTGAAGCTGGATTTGGGCGCTGCGCTTCGATCCAGTTTCTATTTCCAGCCCCGTAGTACGTGACATCTGTAGTCGGTTTGCCTTTCCAGAGGCCGGACTGAGAGCTTTTTTTTTCCTGCGTTTTATTTTCCCCTTGTTGTAGGAGGATCCTTGAGCAACGCTTTCACATGTAGGCCGCCTGCATCCCTGTTGTTTGGAAAATAATGTTCTCGTTTCGGTGTTGGCTGTCGGGTGGCAAAAGGCCTCATGTTCTATTCACTCCAGACTCAAACAAAATGTAATGCATTTGAGCGCTGGGGCTTTTACGTGATTGGCAGCCTGTGTTTTTTTTCGACATGGATCAGTGGGTGAACTGCATGCGTCAAAGGCCTCACGTTTGAAAGACTAGAAGACAAGGCTGAATTCCGTCACACACACACACACACACACACACACGCCCACACAGGCCCACTATTTTGCAATAAACTCAGATTTTATTGATTTTGACGCCGGGCTGGCTGTTGAAAAGCCCTCCACCGCTCTTGAGCTTGCGGAGTAGTGGAGCTGAATCAGCTTCGGTGGCCTGAGGCCTTCCTCTCTGTGTCCCGTCAACCATCACAGGGCCACCTCCTCACAAATCAATCTCAAATCAATATCTGATCCCTGTCAGATCAATGGGTCTGACTTCTCTGTCTCTAGGATCGTCTGTTCGGAGCGCTACCTGCCCTCACAGCACTGGTGGCAGCACACACACACATACACACACACACACACACACACACACACACACACACACACCAGGCCAACTCTCTCCCCCTCTCTGCTGTCACTTTTTCCAGCCTAATTCTAAATGTCAATTAGGGAGTTTTCCAGCCGGAGTCCGCTTCAGTTATGGTGTTTATGTTTTCGCAACGTCAGGAGAAATCAAGTCGGCCCATTAGAAAGTGAGATGGATTTGTTTAAACTGGGTTGGCTCGCGCAGGAGTGCCGCTTTAGAAAGAACAGTAGAATGGGACACGCACACACGCACACACACACACACACACACACACACACACACACACACACACACACAGACGCAGCCACGTCTTTTCCATCCGCGCCGAGAAATGGATTCCCTGTCCAATGCAGCGTGTTGCTGTTGGGGCGTGTGCCAGGTGAAAGAGGGCCACTCTTTGTTTGACTGCGGGGCCCCGCCCCGCGGGCCCGCCGGGGAGCTGTACCATCGGCCGTCGATCGCCCCGACAACCAGTGCTCTCTGTCCCGACGCCACTTTGAATCAGGAGCCCTGCGGGCTGATTGAGACTGGCTGTAGCCGGGGTTACGTACATAGAGACACACTCACACACACACACAAACTTGTGTAAAGCCATAAGTCGGTACATGTTACTTTGACTGCTGGACTGCAGTTATTAATGATTTGGAACCTGCTAGTGAAGGGAATCATGCGTTGTGATGTCCTAGATCTGTGTCTCTACGTCTTAGTGAAACAATTTTTGGACGTCTTTCTTTAGGGTCGTGAGTTTGTGGCCTTGCAAGGTACACCGGGTAGCTGGGGTTAGGGTTAGGGTTAGGGTTAGGTACTCCGGGTAGCTGGGATTAGGGTTAGGTACACCGGGTAGCTGGGGTTAGGGTTAGGGTTAGGTTTAGGTTTGGTACACCGGGTAGCTGGGGTTAGGGTTAGGTTTAGGTTTGGTACACTGGGTAGCTGGGGTTAGGGTTAGGTTTAGGTTTGGTACACCGGGTAGCTGGGGTTAGGGTTAGGTTTAGGTTTGGTACACCGGGTAGCTGGGGTTAGGGTTAGGGTTAGGTACACCGGGTAGCTGGGGTAAGCGTCTTGCACTTCTCAGATGCGCACGTGTGTCAAAAGCTGAAGTTGCAGCTGAGCTCATTTGATGTTTTTTCACCGGATTGAGATTTCCCTGGTCGTTACATGTGGCAGTCTGTTACCAGTCCAGAGAAAAACAAGACTTGAAAAGAGTTTGAAAACAGATGGAGCTTTTTGCCAAGAATAACGTCGAGAGCAAGGACCAGTCCAAGCGCTGCCCGTTAGAATAGCTGTTCAAACTGCAGAAGGGCGGACAGTGTGTATTTTCCTGGGCCAACGCGATTTAGGAGGACGTACTGTGGAAGACATCACCTAACATTAAATAGAGGTCCCTAGTCCGTTGCGGGCTTGTGAAGTACTGCTGAGGGGGAACCCTTGCCTAAGTGACCCCTTAGAAACAGATGCTGCTTCAACAAGACATAAAGCATTGCCACACACACACACACACACACACACACACACACACACACACACACACACACACACGCAGACACCACGTACGGATACCAAGAATTTATGCGTTGGAGGGTTAAATGTTTTAAAGGTCTGGGTTTTTGCTTACTTGGGCACAACACAGCTAAACAAAACAAACAACTTAACTGCACCAGACCCCAAAATGATAACGTTGAGTACTTGGTCGAGGTAATAGAAGTCATCTTTATATTAGTAATAGTTCTACAGTGCTCGTAATGGCTCTGTTCTATTAGCCAAATCGTTTTTTTATTAGCTTTATTATTGCCCCTGCGGCGTTGGCAACTGATGCAAACCCCCACACTTTTAACTCAACAAAGCACTCTATTATTTTTTTTTTTAAATATAATGATATTTCTCTAAAACCGTTATGCCTGCGGCTGTGCTCTGCGCTGTGTGTAACAGACTGTAGTGTTATTTGATGATGAAGAGCAGGGTTTTACTCTGCGCTGTGTAACAGACTGTAGTGTTATTTGATGATGAAGAGCAGGGTTTTACCCTGCGCTGTGTAACAGACTGTAGTGTTATTTGATGATGAAGAGCAGGGTTTTACTCTGCGCTGTGTAACAGACTGTAGTGTTATTTGATGATGAAGAGCAGGGTTTTACTCTGCGCTGTGTGTAACAGACTGTAGTGTTATTTGATGATGAAGAGCAGGGTTTGACTCTGCGCTGTGTAACAGACTGTAGTGTTATTTGATGATGAAGAGCAGGGTTTTACTCTGCGCTGTGTAACAGACTGTAGTGTTATTTGATGATGAAGGGCAAGGTTTGACTCTGCGCTGTGTGTAACAGACTGTAGTGTTATTTGATGATGAAGGGCAAGGTTTTACTCTGCGCTGTGTAACAGACTGTAGTGTTATTTGATGATGAAGAGCAGGGTTTTACTCTGCGCTGTGTAACAGACTGTAGTGTAATTTGATGATGAAGAGCAGGGTTTTACTCTGCGCTGTGTGTAACAGACTGTAGTGTAATTTGATGATGAAGAGCAGGGTTTTACTCTGCGCTGTTGAATGGACAGGAATCAGCACCCGTGTCCTCCATGTTTTAACGAGGCAGGCCACCAAAATAAACGGTGTTACTGGGGAGCGCCGTCGCTCCTGCTAGCCTGTCCACCTGCTCCCTTCAGAGGGCCTCAGTGTGTATTTAAGGGGTGGACAGGGGTGCTTTTTCTGGAGCTACCTGTGTTTGTGTACACGCACAAGCGTGCATGTTGTCTGCAGCAGTGTGCATGTGTGTGATCATGATTGCGCGTCTTATTACGCCTAGTCCAATTACGTGTCCAAGTGTGTCTTGAGATGGCTTTTTTTGAAGAGGTTAGTTTGCCGTGGCTGAATCCATATTAGTTTGTCCCATTTGTAGCCTTCCTTGTTTAACTGGTTATATGAAGCACAAACGGCTCTATTTAATTATTCTGCTGATTCCTCCAAAGACGGCAGTTATATTCCCCTCTGCCCAAGGAACACACAACGTACAAAAAAAAAAAGAAAACTATAATTGCCAGTAATAATCTTTCGGAAGATTCCGAGAGGCTTTTTCTCGGAACCCAGTGGACCAAAAACCTGAGTTTTCTCTCCAAACTCATTTTGTACGGGAGATTACCTAGTGGGACCGATCTCCCAGCAACACCGTCTCGTACTCCAAGACCGGCCTTGTGGTTCCACTTCAATATCGCAGACTGTCGTCATAGGAGGGCTTGGCTGGTCCCTGCTGTTGTGAAATCATGAAAGGCAGCAGCAGCAGCAGCAGCAGCAGGATGGATGGTTGTTAGATAGGGAAAGCTAATACAATGCGGTCTGCCACCCAGTACCTCCCTTCTCCCACCTCCTCCTCCTCCTCCTCCTCGTCCTCCACCACCTCTCTCTTTTCTCGGGTTGCCAGCCAGCAGCCCCGGGTGTACTACACTCGATAGCGTAATGACCAAAGGGTGTTAGATAGGGAAGACCAGCACATTGTGGTCTGCCAATTCCCTTTCTCTGTCCTCGTTTCTGCTTGCCAAGCGTGCTGGCGGGCCCTGTGAACAGGTCACAATAGCATAGTGAAATAACCTAGTTACAGATAATAGTGAAATAACCTAGTTACAAATAATAGTGAAATAACCTAGTTACAGATAATAGTGAAATAACCTAGTTACAAATAATAGTGAAATAACCTAGTTACAGATAATAGTGAAATAACCTAGTTACAAATAATAGTGAAATAACCTAGTTACAGATAATAGTGAAATAACCTAGATAAAAATAATAGTGAAATAACCTAGTTACAAATAATAGTGAAATAACCTACTTACAAATAATAGTGAAATAACCTACTTACAAATAATAGTGAAATAACCTAGATACAAATAATAGTGAAATAACCTAGATAAAATAATAGTGAAATAACCTAGTTAAAAAATGATTATGAAAATAACCTAGTTAAAAAATAATAATGAAATCACCTAGTAAAAGGGCCTGCTGAAATGTGTCGCGAGCAAGTGTTACATTTCAAACTTTAAGGAGTTTATGACTGCTCCTTTTTGAAATAAATGATTATGTTTTTGTTTTTTGGAATGGCTTGACGCCACACCACATCTGCATTGTGTTATACTGTGTTTATTTCCTTAATTGTCTTATTTATCATGTCTCCGTCAGAGGGAATGCAGTCTGGATTCACGTGTCGGGTTTATTACTGGGGTATTTATCAAAGATTGTAAGTCCTCACTCTTAAAGGTTTTTCTCCTAGTCTCATTAGTGTAGATACCACTGCAGAGCCACGCTCCCGGTATGAAACTGCTGGCTCAGGAAGTTGATATAGCAACAGTGTGTCCTTGCCTCATTGTTTTTATGTGTTTTTGCAGATGTTTCGCGTCATTTGGACAACTGCGTGTTATCAAACCTTAATTATATCCAAAACACGTTTTCATTAGGGAGGGTGTGAGCAAATAACACTGAGTCCTGTTTCTCGTCACATTTAAGGGCTGAACGTAACTTCCTAAACGTTCTGAAAAGCTCTGACACTTGGCTCTGTCGATTCTCATTTCACCAAGCCTCGACTGAAAGTATGAGGACATCCAGCGTCAAAGGGTTGGCCCTAAACAACACACCGTATGCAGGGCACCCCAACTGTCTCCCTTCACAGCTGCTACTGGTCCTAGCAGTCCGAATGAGTTAGCGTTAGGTGTAAAGGGAGGGTTTTCACCTGCTTGTTTACACTCGGGAGCTTTGGGGGAATTTTGGAGTGAGCTTGATGAAAAGTTTACATTTAGTTTTGTTGGAATTGTTTTGTGTTTGGACCCTTTCCTTGAGTTTGTGTTTGGGCCGATTTTGTTTGTAATAATTCGTAAATAATAGCAAAATACTAGAAGTCACAGGGTCAAAGTCTTGTGTGATAAGGGAGAGTCGTCTTTGTCGACAAATGCACGGCAAGATGGCTGATGATATCTGTTACCGTGGTGACCTGAGGTCAAAGTGGTCGAGAGCATTCTAACTGCCTATGGACACAATGTTCTGAATGAGCATGCAGATTTTATATGCTCGAGGCTCTGTACAAACTGTTTTGTGTATCTATGTCAACGAAAGATCATTGCCTTATCAATCATTACAAACGTTTACTGTGTCTTGTCCAGATGTGTTTTCCTTCTCTGATCCCTTCCTTCTCCCCACCGTCTCTCTCTCCATCTCTCCATCACTCTGTCTCTCTCACTCTGTCTCTGTCTCTGTCTCTCTCTCTCTCTCTCTCTCTCCTTTTCTCTCACTCTGTCTCTCCATCTCTCCTTCTCTCTCACTCTCTCTCTCTCTCTCTCTCTCTCTCTCTCTCTCTCTCTCTCTCTCTCTCTCTCTGTCTCTTTCCCTCACTTTCTCCTTCCAACCACTGGAGGGGATTAACCTGCCAGGGTCTAATTAACGATGTTTAGAAATGGACCAGGGTACCGTGGTGATATTTACGGTCACGTCACTGAGTCTTCCTTTGTGGGCGGCAGCTGATATATCAGCATGTAAATTACTTTCGTAGGTATTTTTCCAGATGCTTGTCATGGTGGCTGCTTCTACCTACTGGTGTCCATGGTGATTCCTCTTATGGATTCATTTGCTTACACGAAAAAGTGAATTCACGGTTATTAATACTGAGTATCTCGTACTTGTTGGTATAATTATATACAGGTATCATGTTGTTTTGATTGGGGTGGTGAAAACCCTGAAGAGCTAGAGGAATTGAAAAATAGAAGATGTCCATGTAAAAGTATAGCATGAGCCCAAGGTTGTTCCAGGTTCCAGTCATGCCTTAGCGCTGAATACTCATTGAATTTGATCATTTAGTCTCCAAATAAGCAGACAAGTGCTTGTGAACTAGGTGTGCCAATTCTCCTTAATCCACCAACAAAAAACATTGCTGTTAATCTGATAACAACAATACGCAAGGATGAATTTAAATACACATTTTGACAGCAGATATCATCAAAGAAAGGAGTTTGTTGTCGTTGCTGTTGAAGCTGCTGGGTGTCTCCTAACCCGCCCTGATTGGTCCACCTGTGCTCAACTTCCTGGTGTGGTGTTGCTGTGATTGGCAGATGGCTGGATGTGGGCGTGGGTAACCTGATGTCCATCCAATCCTGGGTGACGTACCTGAGGCTGCTCCAGGAAGCGGTGTGGCCTGGGGGCTCTCTGCCCTCGCGACCCCGACAGGAACGCAGCCAGCAGCAGAAAGAGCAGTGCAAACAGAACGCCGTGCTCTGTCTAATGAGGCTCATACCAGGTACACACACACACACACACACGTACGCACACACGTCAGGTAGGCCTACATCCAATCTCACTGTTTGGTACTGAACATTTCCTTCTTTTGATCAATGATTTCCGACTAGCACACTGGCTGCCTTTGGATTGATTGGCCTTGGTCTGTTCTGTGGCCCTCACGGTTGTGTGTGTGTGTGTGTGTGTGTGTGTGTGTGTGTGTGTGTGTGTGTGTGTTTATAGATCTGCTGTCTGATATGCTGGGCTCCGACAAGTACAAACTCAGCTGGCAGACAGCTCTGGAATCTCTCCAGGATCCCCACATAAACAGGTAAACACACACGCAAACTCTCTCCCTCTCTGCTCCACACGTGCAGACACACACACACACACACACACTCGCTCTCTCTCTCTCCTCCACAAAGGCAGACGCACACACACATTCTCTTTCTCTCTCTCTCTCCTCCACACGTGCAGACACACACACACACACACACACACACACACACTCACTCCTTCTCTCCTTCACACATGTACACACACACACGCAAACTCTCTCCCTCTCTACTCCACACGTGCAGACACACACACGCACACAAACACAGACACGTATCCGAAGTATTTGTTTACCTCTTGCGTACACACCACTGAATCTTCAGAGACAGATTGGCTCTGCTGCGTCTGGCCAACCGGCCGGCCTGTGATTGGACGGAGGTGACCTCGTCCTTCCCGAGTAGTACATTACGCTCCGACATGACACCAGGTATTGACAAAGGGTTATAAAAGGTCATAAAAGGAGCATAAAACCACACCATCGGCGGGTTATGAATCAGGCAGTAGGCACAGTTCATCTTTTATAGCGCATGGATATGATTTGCCCTCTTCCAGACTCAGAAGTCCGCTCAGGTATGCCCGCTAGTCAGTAGATTTATCCACAGGTATATTCATCGATTTATCGTTGCCAGATTGTAGGTGTTTTACAGTACATCGCACATACATCGCTGTTCTGATGCCAGCAATTTAAAACTTACGCCACATTTAAAGTTTAGGATTAGGACTCTGAATTCAGCGAAAGAGTATCAAAGGTATGGTTTTGTTTGGTCGATTTTCGGAGAAAAATTTGTTTCTTCATTCTTGATAAAGTAGATCTTTTTAAATTGTGTTGTTCTTAGAATATTTTTCTCTACGTGTGATTGTGATTGCGAATGCGCACTTACAAACTATAAGGAAGTGGTCGTCTCAGCCAGACGAATCTTCTCCATCTCAACCAGACTCTTCTTTTGTGGTTAACTCCGTGCAGACACCTGGTCTTCTCCATGTGGGATCTTCTACTGGAGTTGCTGGTTCCAGAAACTTCCGAAGAAGAGTTCCAGGGGAGCCTACTGCACGGTCTCTCCAGACAGACGGACAGATTACTGCTTTAAATGGCTGACTACACACACACACACACACACACACAAACACACACGCACACACACCGGTCATACATCTAATACACAAATAGTTACACTCACAGACTCTCAACAGAAACGCAGGGGGAGCCATATGTACAGTATACACAGAGCTCTCTCCTGCACTTCAAACAGCTTCAGGCGGGTCATCTATCACTGATAGGTGATGAAGAAGTGATGAGCAGCGCCTGTTTGACTCTGTGCCCAGTTTAAAGGGGAGATAAACGCAATGGCCAACACTCAATATCCTCACCTTAAAACTCTGAGGTCACCTACCAATGGGTCTGGCTCCCATTTAACTCTGACGTATGCGGCTTTCCGCCACCTGGTTTGGGTTTGATCCCAGTTGTCCCTCTGATCTCCCCCCGAGCTGATCGTGTGGGAAATCCCCCCCCGTTCAATCCGCTCTATCCTGCCTCCTTCCTGCACCCCTTAAACCCGGGGCTTAGTTTCCAAAACACACTTCACCTGGCCTTCACCCCCCACCCAACACACACACACACACACACACACACACACACTTTCCCTTCCAGTCCTCCTCTTCCACTCGGAGATCCCAGGATGGTGAGCTTTACCGGAGTTGTCCCGGTTGGAAGAAGTGGGATTTCCTGTGTTATCCCCCAACGACGGGTTTACCGTGATGTGTTTGGAGCTTTTGGGATGGGGGGGTAGGGTGTGTGTGTGTGTGTGTGTGTGTGGGGGGGGGGGGGGGGAGAGAGGTGGGGGGTGTTAAATCAGTGGTGCTATGTGTCCCTGTCACACCACCTTTTGTTATAGTAGGGGCCGTTCCCATGGCTGCCCCCTCCCTTCAGACAAACAGAACTCTCTCTGGCCGGCCTCTGTCGGCCTAATGGGGTCCAAATGGCCCAGGTTAGGCTGATTGTTAACATGCACTCCGGGACTGGAACTCTCTCACACAGGGATTAAGATAAGCCTCTGGCCAAAGGTCTCTCTCAGTGGGGGCTGTCTGGAGCTCTTAGTGCTGGACTAGACTTTAAGCTGGGCAGGGGAAACTGGTCCTCAGCCTTTTTGGCGGGAGCTCAGATGGGGGAAGTGGGTTTCAGAGGGCACTAGCCATCGTTAGACCCGGAGCAAATTGCTCTTACTTTGTGTGTTGGAATTTAAAAGCGCTGGCTTTTGACTCGGATTCTCTCAGTTGTCGCTCTAAACACTTGTTCTGGATGTTGTGGCTGCAGCTCAGATGGGGACGCAGGTTTCAGAGGGTACTGAGGCACTGTCAGGCCGAGGTAAATGGCTCTTTGGTGTTCGTGTGATGAAGTTGCCCTTGGAAATGACTTGGGTTTTTTAACGAAAGCTTGTCTCTCTTAAAACCTCACATTCCCAGACAGACATATCCTGCCCTTAACGATAGCACAGTATGTTGTTTTTACATATCTCCTGTAGTGAAGATAGACTGTTCACCTTGTTTTATGATTCTGTTGTCAGTGTCAGACAACCCTGGCGGCAACCTTTCATATTTTGCCAGACACCAGTCATTGTAGTCCCGTCAATAGTGAGTCCAAAACTTTATTGACTAAACCGTCTGAACAAGCCGGTACGTCCTGACATTTTTCACGGTAAGGACCAAGGAAGAAGACTGAGTTCACAGATGTCACTAGATTCCCCTGAATGTCTTAAAAAACACACACATTGTCTTAACCTGAACCGCTGACCTGAGAAAACATTTTGAACACACCACAGGTCCGCTCGACTGCCACTCACACTTCAGGGTCACGTGACGTGTACAGGTTTAACAGGGAGAAGGCGAGGAGAGTCTTAAGTGTGGCGACCTCGTCTTGAGAGCGTAGTCGATCAAGAGACGAAGCAAAATAACGATCGCATGGAAGTCCAGAAACCTTTTGGTTGTTTTTGTTTTTCTGTCTTCGCAAAGCCTTCCGTTAGCAGTATCGTACGGAATCAAAAAATACAATCACCCGAATCATTCCTTGTTTACTCAGTTTTGTTGTAAATTTATTTTGATCTGTTTATTTATTAACTTATTTATGATTGTAAATATTGATTTGTGTTTAATTTTTTATGGATCAGAAGGATTGATAATATGCCAGTCTCAAGCAGATTTTCTTTTGTTTATTTTTTATTTTTTTAAATTGCCTTAAATATGTCATATTAACGGTGAAGTCTGTCTCTACTTTGTAGCTGTGTAGTTTACACCATGCCTACGTAGAACTGGGCACACCCAGTCACAGGTTTGTGCAGTCGACGCGTAATATAAATGATTTAATTATTGAATGACTGTACGTAGTAGCTGTTACTTTACTTAAGAGTACATATCTCCTTGTCTTAAGAGTACATATCTCCTTGTCTTAAGAGTACATATCTCCTTGTCTTATCTTCATTTGTATTCGCAACGGCCAATTTTTTAATATCACAGATTTTTTTTTTCTTTTTACACAGATTGGTACAGAACGACCGTGTGGTTGCTATAGGTGTTGCTGAGCTAGTCTCATACTGTATCTGGTACCATAGAATTAGAGCAACTAGAAGGGACATGCTCAATTCAATCCATCATTCCAATGTACCATTATGTGGTGTCCTTTTTGCCTGTTACGCCGTTCGACTGAAGCAGGAATATTATTTATGATGTTGACAACGAGTGTGCCCCATGTTTGCCAAATTGCCATGCTTCACGCTATCTCTGTCTGTTCTACGTGTTTGTGCTCTATGGTTTGCACTCTCGCCTACATAAAACTACCTACATATATATACGTACATATACATATACGTATATATACAACTCTTGTTCATTTTTTTTTCTTTGACATTTGTTATTAGTACTGTCTTTTCATAGAGCAGCTGCTCACCACAGCTCTGTGGGAAGTTTGTACCTTACAGATATATATATATATATATATATATATATATATATATATATATATATATATATATATATATATATATATTCTGTAAATATGTGTGACTTCTGTTACAACCATTTTTGAGTACTTCAACATGTTTAGTGTCCAAATGTTATGTGCTCTCCCACTGTGATTTGTGGTATTAAAGACACTATGGTACATTCTGTGAGTTAGAAAAGTACGTGTGTTATCCTGGGGATGAAAAGTAGCCTAATGTATGTTTTGATGCAAGGTGGTGTTTGTGGATTGATTGATTTATGTTTATTTCCCCCTCTGGAATTCCTACCTTCTTTTTTTTCCATTTAAGTGTTACAAAGTTTCTGTACTGTTCAAAAATTGCTTTTTTCCCCCAGAGAAAGTGAAGCCGTCTGTTTTGGGGTTTTGTATCACAGACCCTATGTTGTGAGAACCTTATCGATATTGTACTGAAGATTTGCAGTTAACTTCTGCCATTTCCAAGTTTTCCTCCATTTGAGCAGGCTGATATTGATCAGTCAAAACACATCAGCATGTCTTTCTCTGAGAAGCTGCCGGTGAGCCATGGCAGCAGTAGCAGACCCATTCAACAGGGAAGCGAGAGCCTTACGCCGCAGGGGTTTCCTGCCACAATACCGGACGCGGTTTCAATCACTATCCCAACACTTTGTGTGGTCATTAAAACACATGTATGATTCCTTCCTCTTCAGACATTGTTTTGAGCTTCAGTCTGCAAAGTGTCGGGGCAGCAGTCGTTATGACGTTCAAAAGACACATACTGTCTGGGGACGACTGCATTTGGCTGTTGCACATTGCGGCAGGCCTGTTTGGGGATGAAACGCAAGTTTTCGTCTGTTGATTGCAGTGTGAAACAAACTGGTGGGAAGGGCGAGTGAGTTGTGTGTGCGTGCCGTTTGAAAGATATGTGATGTTAATACTTTTTAACGTGACTGTATGTTTTTTTCTGTGGTTTTGGCTGATGCAACCAAATTCCATTTCACATTCATTTTTAATTTGGTGTCGGTGTTGATCATTATTTTTCGACCAGTAAAAATGGCCAAATGATGTCTATTAAATTTGAACATGTTGTTCATATCATTATTGTACTTTGGGTTATGATTTTTCTTTCTCTCTTGAACGTTGCTGTTAGCTTTGGTAATTATAGCTGGCGCCAAGTTAAGTTCTGTTGGCTCGGTTGTACAGTGTTTAGTGTGTACCATAAGGCAATGCAGTGCCATGTTTACTAAGGTCAGGTTAATGGGGAAAATGTCATGAAATATTTTAGGATTAAATCAGTGTTATTGATTCACTGTTATTTTGAGTTTTATTCTATTACCCAGATTCCCCATAATTCTATGTGATATAAATAGAAACTTCAGATAAGCTGATCACTTTTAATAGATATGCGTTAATCATTCAATGCCATGCAAGTTTATTCCATATTAATTAGCTATTTTGTTTAACAGCTCATGCGTTTATTCGTGGTGGTCATCTCGTCTATGAAACAAAGCACATCTGAGTCAGGATCTGAAGTGATTGATGTTGCCTCTGACTGTATTTTATTTAGCTTTGGATGGGGTCGACCAAGAGGACTGGCCCAAGATGCGACGGTTCTGAGTTTTCTGTACTCATAATAAATGCTGAGTTCAATATCTGACCAGACGAAGCATTTCCCAATGTGTTGCACACATTGTTTTGTCAAAATAGATTTTTTTTGTACTTTTTATTGCAATGTTTCTGCTCATAAAGTAGTTTACAACCGTTATCTTTTACGTAACAAGGACATTAAACAGCCTTCTGGGCCTCTTTATATATAGAGAGAGAGGGAGAGGGAGATAAAGATGTGGACAGTACATTCGTTTGAACTCAGACTTTGAGTATTACAGCTCTAACCTCGGGTTATTAGTGAAGAACAGAAAGCCGCGTTTTGCTGTCTTGCCAAGTTTCTGTTGTTCCCTGCAGACAAATGGTTTGTGTCCAACGGCAACAGACGACGGATGGAAACCCGTAGACATCCCATAATGTCGATCAGGATTCTTAGGCCTGAATGCAGAGTTGGACTCTCAATCGCACATCACGTCATGGAATCAAGTCCCAAATCATCTATTTTTGCAGTTAAAGGGAAAAATTATGAAATCCTCATACACCAACTAATTCAGTGGTTTTAAAAACATATAAACCTATACTTTGAGATTAAGATTAGAGGTCTTTTAAGGAGCATCTCCAGACTGAGACTCCTTCCAACACCCACGTCCTTGAAGTAAATAAACAGATGTAAGTCAAAATAAATAGAGCCAGATAGTTATGGACAGAGACCTGCTGTTTAAAAGAAGTTACGTTTGATAACGGCAACCAAAAAGCTCGGACGGATTTGTTCCTTGATTGGCCTAATCTCCTAGGCTAAAACTTTAATGATCCCGCCAGTCTTTCCACCATAGGATTCACTTCGTTTCTGTTGTCAGGGACTTCCCCGTGTTGTGTTTTCCTAATGAGCCATTTAGACCTCTCTGAAACATTGCCGCAGCTCGGTAATGTAACCTAGTTACACTGCCGTGACCTCTACAAACCCCCGGGTCTAATGAGTGTGTGCTCCACTGGCTGGTCTCGATTAGATGAGTTGGTGTGAGGATACAGCTATAAAAAAGGTCAGCCGTGAGTTATTTAAGTCAGCCATTGTCCCTGTTCGGTGAGCCAACTTAAACGCCAAACAACGAACGGCCAACCAACCTGACATTTTAGCTGTTTTACTTCTTTATTCAGGCAGATTAGTGAAGAGATGAACCGGAAAGGGGTGTGCAGGGGCCAGAATTGGAACAGAAAGCCTACATCAACTGCTAAAGGTAGGCCTACAGCACTGCACACTTCAAACTAGTCGTTGACAGCCCTAAGCTGAACACCACACAGCCAGAATTTGGCTGTTGAAATTACTGACTGACGGATTTCATTTGACATCTAAAGAAACCGACTTTGTGAGCTGGGAAAAACGAATACTGAACCGCTTCAAAGCTAGCTATAGCCTCCCTTCTGGATATTTTCCCGTGCCCTCTTATTTGTGATTGGGTCAATGCCAGTGCCACCTATCCAGCTCCCTACGTACTCATTCGCATAGGCAGACTTACATCAGGGTCGCTGTGGTAACCGACACACGGGGTTCCAGAGTTGAGCTCTGGTCTGATTGGTGGAGGAGCGCAGGAGACCCCAGGAAGCAGTTTCCAAACCCCAAGAACTGATGATTACCTGCTGGTGGCATTGCCGGACCAACCCTGACCAATCACCATGGCTACTAGGGTGATAGTAATATACTTTACCCAATTTCATATTTTATTTTTAAGATGAGGCATGATTTGGGTTGATTAAGCCACACACCAACAGTTTAGGGCCTTAACGTATTATCTTCCTTTGTTTCGCTCTCTCCCCCACACACATTTGTATCAATGAGTCTTTAGTTACTGGTAAGGGTATGGGGGAAGGTACACTGGGCTTGTTAAATAGTACGGTCACATTTTCCCTCAATGGCAAAGAGACTCAGGACCACTTCAAAGTCTAACCTTAATGAAAGCATGCCTCTTTGTAAAACCAATGATCCCTGCATGGAATAACTCTGCTAATGAGAGGAAAGAGTAAAGGGGTATAGCAAAATAACTTCTTATTGAGGACAGGACCATCCTGCTGCAGTCCATTTGAAGTGTCTGGAGTGCTTGATTTAGCTTAAAATCAGAGACAACAATTAGATCATACCCTGGCATTGCAATGGTCTCTTTGCTACTACCGCAACCTACTTTCAAAGTTCATTTGCTTGGTTATATTGCCACATTTTGGTCGCCATAATTTAACTTTCTCTTCATAAATAATTACGATAGAAAAATAACCCACAAATTCCTTACACATTCTTCAAATTTTTTGGACACGTTAACGCAGGTGGCTCGAAGAGTCAGGCGACTTTGGGCGGCCCTGTTGTTCTTTCCCTAGACGTTGCACCCATCGCTCTCTTAATACGGAGCCAGGAGCGATTTGGTGGAGTAAATAAAGTCTTAGACTTGTTTGAGATCATCAGGATCTCTGCAGCCTGCGTGGCTTCGCTGACATGGAAAACACATGTTGCCTACCCCCGGGGTTATGCAATCGGCAAACTCGAATCCATCAATAGTCTCTAGAAACTATTTGACACGCTTTTGCCGTCTGGCAGCCGTGAGGAGCACATTGAGCGCTTTTCTTCTCTTTCTTTCTTTTTTGTGTTTTCATTCCTGCCTTACATAATAATATCAAAAAATTATAATACATACCCACACGTGCCACAGTTGTTCTTGAATGTTCTCTGCACCAAAAGTTTACTGTTAAGTCAATTTGAGATACAGATTTACTGATAATATCAAAGACGATGAAAGGACAGATGGGATTATAAACTGCGGATCTTTTTCTTATTCTTTATAACGGTAGTGTGAGAAATGAATTCATTTGAATGAGAACATGAAACCGCAACTTCATCATTGGAGTTCCTCCACTAAACATATATTATGAATTTATTGATGCTTTGTAATGTATCTCTATATAAGTTGTCAGCCTTTTTCAAATTGGAACCCTCCTTACTTGCAAGGATGTTAGTTTGCCTCACACCCAGCTATTTCGCATGTGTGTCTGCGTGCGCGATGCTCCTAAATATGCCATTGTGAATGTCATATTGTGAAAATGTACATCATCCTTGCAATTATTTTCAGTAATTCAACGTTTTAGTTTAGTTAGTTATTTTTAAAGATAGTTATTGTATTCACATATACTAGGCCTGATGGCATAATTGGTAAAGGTCATTCAGCTGCACAGTGTCTCCACCTGCTGGTCAAAGTAGACCTCTCTCGCCTCCCAGATCCAAATTCTCTTCACTATGTCTCGTAAACAATTATAACAGGGAGTTTCCCATATCACTTTATATGTTACCTTTAGTCCCAATATTAATAAACAAATAATTGTATTTATAGTGCGGAAACACCTGTTAATATGTTATTATCTGTGCCATCCCTTCTTTGCACCGTGGACGTGGACTATACAACACTAAAATATAAATCATTTTATATATCATGCATATTTTAAATCGTTAATTTATATCCCTCTATTGAGTCTTTTCCTTTGACTGCCCATTAAATAATCGTATCCAAATGTACGACTATTTTTGACCCGTAGAGGGAGCCGTACTGAACGAGTTGAGCCTCGAGTCCATATCCAAGAAGTTCTGGTTATGCCCACCAGGAGGCAGAAGAAGATTAAAAGTACAAATCCACCAGCTACCTTCGCACTTCTTCCTGCGGTATGGTGTAAGGCTTTGTTTGTTTTATAGATAGCAAAACAGACAGAATGTCTAATAACCATTTAAGTTCCAATGAAGTTACAGTGAACTTGACCAGACGGTAAATTAGCCAATTTACCGTGAAGAGCAAGTCTACTTGGCAGTGAGTCAATCCATTCTGTGCAAAATGAATGAAACTGACATTTCAATCTACAGCTGCTAATGCTGACTTGCATGTATCCAATCAGACAACCGATTGAATGCAAAACACCAATTAAGTCTGTGTTGTCTCTCTCCACAAGTCTAGATGCAGAAGCAGAGTATGCTTTTCCACAGCTGTGGATGACTGTAGAAGCCACCATGGTGCTCGTCAACTGCACCTGTCTTTACCAAGAGATTGCGTTATGTTTTGTTTTGAATTTTGCTTCATGATAAGTGAGCTTTTGAGCCAGTCTGTGAAGCAGCTCAACATCTTTCCTGTCCCCATTTAAATTCCCATAAAACTTTATTGTTGAAAATATAGCCACTGTTTGCATGCCTGTAAAAACACATATGTCTTTGAACACTTAGAAGCAAAAAACAAGATGAGAGAGACCCTTTATCTTCGAACCTGTGTTCCTGTATTTTTGGTCATAAAATTTCAAAAAGGTTGTATAGCTTTGTTGAATGTGGGTTGAGAACAGATCACTTTCCATCCAACATTTTTGAATTGGTGATGTAGACTTGGTCTTATTTCGAGAGATATGTTTCTGTGTTCATGTGATTTGTAACTAAACATCTGTTCTCTTATCAGCTGTGTTCTGGTTGGGTAAAAACATTTAATCTAATTTCATTTCCAACTCACTCTGGGGTTCTCTCTTGCTCTCTCTTTCTCCCTCTCCCTCCCTCTGTGTGTGTGTGTGTGTGTGTGTGTGTGTGTGTGTGTGTGTGTGTGTGTGTGTGTGTGTGTGTGTGTCTGTCTGTCTGTGTGTGTGTGTGTGTGTGTGTGTGTGTGTGTGTGTGTATGTGTGCGTGTGTGCCCATTGTGACAGGTGCTGAGCCTGAGAATAAATAACCGTTTAAACAAATTGAAATGAAACAAATGAGTGGATATGATACACTAATGTGTACAGCTAATGCCAAAAGCTTATCCCTTATGCATGTTTAATGGCTAATGGATATTATAACACAGTGTCCTGTGTATTTCGAAATCTGCACGAAACCAAAGACACAATTTAACCCCCCAATGCTATTCACTGTGTGTGCCAATGTAACTGGCTCGGTTGTTCGATTGTTATGGCTGGATAAGACTTGATGGCTAACAGGCAGCTGTTTTCCTTGTTTCCTCTCACATATAAACCAACAGAGATTTCTTTGTTATGGGGGACGCTTCCCTGAAGCGAAAAAAGGAAATGTAACTTTCGACAGCAATAAAGACCCGAATAAATCTTGACGCAGCCTTGGCATTCCACACAAGGATCACTGTATAGAATGCTACCAATGAGGACACACACACACACACACACACACACACACACACACACACACACATGCACACACACACACACACACACACACACACACACACACACACACACACACACACATACATACACACACAGACGCACACACACACACACATACACAGACACACACACACACACACACATACACACACAGACGCAGATAAATCAACATGTAGACATACATTATACATGCAAGCAAACACCCAGAAAACCAAACACACATACTTAAACACACACATATACTGAATTAGTATGTTGGCTGTAAAACATTGTAGGCTCGCCCAACCTAGCACACACACACACACACACGCACACACCCACACCCTACCATGTGTGGCAGTTGCATTCTAGGTATTGCCACAGGTGTGCAGGAAGGTCCGCAGGCACTGGGAAGGGTGATGGAGGGGTTAACTGGTTTATGACTTATTGTCTGTTAAGCACAGAGCAATTACTCTGTCCCAGTAACACTCTGGCACTTCGGCCTTGGGGGGGCCCAGCAGAGAGGAATGGGAAGAAGCAAGGGTGAGGGCCCGCATCAATGGCTAGAGAAAGCTACAGCTAACCTAGAAGGACACTTTTTAATTATCTGCTGTGGTTTTGGTGTTGCAAACTCACTGTATTTTCTGTCATGTTACTACCGGCAGTGATACTGGTGAATCGTTTAGCGTACCTTGTTACAAATAGAAAAATGCTTCAAGATAAACGTTTTATAAATGACATTTCTTGTGACGTGCCCTATTGCTGTTGACCTGTGTTCCTCAGATTGAGGGTTACATCCAGTCTTAGACTCCCTCCACGTCTTTAAGGTACTAGAAGACAAATGTAGTGGTCTGTTCATCCAGCAACAGGGATATGCTTTTCTCCGACCCTGGTTTTTATTAGGGTGGGGCGTGGGGTGGAGGTGGTGTGTGTGTTTGTGTGTGTGTGTAGGGGGGGGGGGGGGGGGGGGGGGTTGCGTCAGCTGATGGAACCTTTTGTCTTAATGGTGCATGATCAAAGAACAGACCCGCTTTGACCTCACGGAACGTAGACGGATCTCCAGGGGAACTTTTTAACTCCTAGAGAAGCATGAAGATCTGATGACAAAGAACGGACCCGGCTTGACCTCCCGGAACGTTGTTGGATCTCGAGGGAAGATCGGATGATAAACTGGGACTGAGAGGGTAGATACATTGCCTTAAAGAGGGGTCATACTGTGGCCATTTGGCTCATTATTTTCACCGGCAAATAAATTACTGTTGTCTGAAAATATTTTAGCCCCAACTCTTAACTTCTCCGTTTTTTGGAGTCTTTCACTCCAAATCTTTTATTATTTTATCCAGTTATTACTTTTTTTGTCAATGTAGATTGACCACAAACGGTAGCCACCTGCCTTTCTGCCTGTTTGTTAATTTGTCCGTCTGGCCGTTATTATTTTTGTTTGCCTGTCTTGTGTGCCTGTTCGGGTAAACCTCTGTCTTTCCATGTGTGCTCTGTATCAATGGAATGCAGTCTGAAAGCATACAGTTTCATGAATATGGACAGCGTGCTGGGAATTCAACGTTAAGGACTACTCTGCATGACGCCGTTAATCAATTCTTCTGGGCCTGAAGTGAAAAGGCCGTGCTCATATGGTAAGGATTAAGCAGGTCTTGTAAAAACTGCTAGCTGCGAGTGTCCACCAGTTTTGAGGGATGGAACGGAATCTAATCTGAGCCAATCAGCCCAGGTTGCTAAGTTGTCAAGAAATACAGTATAATTGACACTATTATTTGCAAGATTAGAAGGAAAAAAATGAAAAAACAATAATGCATCTGGGTGAAATGTTTTATATCATATGCACATAATTTGTACTGTACTGTGTATATATTATTATTTATACCACGTGCTTTTTTCCCTCACGGGGTTGCCAGTCATGTTGCCAAAAGAGGAAGATTGAATACACAGCATCGTTGCCTATGGGTCGAATGCTGCCTTCATCTCACAGACAACTTTAGCAAGTCTTTTCCCCCCGAGGTGTCCGTTTCAGTTCATCGTGTAATGCAGTGAGATCGGGAAACATCCATGAGAGTCCTGACAACTGACAGGGTTGGATAACACCATCTGGAGGACAAGTAATTACTCTTCAGGAATCGGATCTTTCAATCCCAGATGGGATTCACTTCCTTGCTGCTCTCTCCCACTCCTTGATACTGTTTAACTTATACAGCCGTTACCAACTCACACACACATACACACACACACACACACACACACACACACACACACACACACACACACACACACACAGACACATACCCTCCCTCTCTGCCCCCCTTTCTCCCTACTTCTCTGCCACTACGTGATGCTGTTTTTCTCTATCAAACTAATATAGCAGTTACCAACTAAATCTCTCTCTCTCTCTCTCTCTCTCTCGCTCACACACACACACACACATTCAAACAAACACACAGACACCCCCCCCCCCCCCCTCTGTCTGCCAGTATTGCAGTCTGGTTCAGTCTGCCCACACCACTGCCCCGCCTGTCCGGTCTCATCTGGACCTCCGCACAGCCAATCACTCAACAGAGCACTCCCAGAGACAAGCACTCAGACCGTAATGTCTTCCCTCCAACCTTTCGGGGGGCCATCTTATTAGAAGTGGAGAGATTTGATAACTCGGGAGAAGGCAGTTAGCCCCACGAATCAGGCGGAAGCAGCAGCCCACCCATTGAGTCAAACCCGCGTCCCCGTCCCCGTCCCCCCGCCCACACACACACACTTTAGATCCCCGCTGTCTGGAGGCAGCTGGGCTCTAGCCCTCAAACTCTCTGCTGTCCTCTCTGGAGTCTCATCCACTACAGCAGTGGGAGTTGCGTTTGGAACTACTGAAACTGACTGTGGTCCAAACGTTGGTAATGCCATATCCAAAGTGATGTGATTTCAGTGCCTGTCCATCTGACCATCCGGTTATCTAAAAAACAAACCACTTCATAACCGCCTGGTGGACAAAGTAGAAGGTTACTACCTAAGCAACCGTGTCTTAGGAAGCCAGTGCAGTGTCAGTTCTGTTATCATATAGGCAATGAAATGTTTTAGAGTTTTTTGCTTCTTTCCTTTTTATTTGATCTAATTTCAAAAGGTTAACAAAATCAAACAAATAGGAAAGTTTTCAGCTACGTTCTGTATAGATCATTCAAATGTTTCTTCTTGTATTTTTTCTACATTTTATTTCATTATTGTTATCATTTATGTCATAGTTTAATTTTACGTTAAATTGTTGCTTTTTGTTGCTTCTACCGTGCAAACTGCATACCTGTTGTAAAAGTACTTTGTAGCACTGTTAAGAAAAATGCCGTGCAATTAAACGTAAGATTATTATTATCATTATTTACTGGCAGTAGCGTCACAAAAAAGTGAACAGATACGATAATATATAATGTTGGAATAAACCATGATACAGCTGAACTCAAAGGTATTATCCTGGACGTCAACAATGGGACAGGCTGTGTGGAATCTCCATCAGTGACTGCATGCTAAACCGTGTTAGGGTAGTCGACCAGCACTTCATGGCCATCAAGGGGCCAATATTTCAGAGCAGCTCACTTCAGATGTAAATCACATTACTAAGTCCTCTCCTGTCCTACGGCACACCGTTCCACAGCAGACTGTGGGGCAGTTGACCAGCTCCTACCCTCCCCCTGGGGGATGTCACCTCGATCGTCGGTGTGTGTGTGTGTTTTATGTCTCTCTCTTCAGAGTCGTGTTTGTGTTTCTGCTCCAGGTCGAGAAAGATGTGATTGTTGTCACCTCTCTATCTATCCCTCTCTCTTTCTCTCTCTCTCTGGCTCTCTGGCTCTCTCTGGCTCTCTCTCTCTCTCTGGCTCTCTCTCTCTCTCTCTCTCTCTCTCTCTCTCTCTCTCTCTCTCTCTCTCTCTCTCTTTCTCTCTCTCTCTCTCTCTCTCTCTCTCTCTCTCTCTTTCTATTCAACCCTCTTTGACTCACTCATCTCACACACACTCTGACTACTTTCTGTCTTTCCTTACCTCACTCAATCTGTTTCTCCCCTCTTCATCTCACTTTAGCCAAACTGGGCAGCTGGCGGTCAGATCATCCTGCTCAGGTCGGGTTTGAGAACTCTAGATCAGCCTAAGGTCTAGTGCCTGCTCAGCCCAGCCCCCCCTCCCCCTCTCTCTATAAAAAAAATAAAGTTAATCACTATGCTTATGAGAATGCAGAATTGTGAATTGTATCCTTTCCAAAGTCTGTCCTTCGAAAAAAACGTATAAGGGTAGACTTTACCATTGAGCGTCAACTTTTTCTTTTGAGAAAAGGAAAAATATCAACAACTCTTCGGACACTTTCTATTGTCGATTTAGCACATCTTTACAGTTTAGGCATTTCCAGGTAAAATGTTTTTGACTTTTAGTTTGAGTTCTGTTCGTTTCCCCGGTCCTTGACTATTGATTTTGTTGTATCCCACATCCTCCCTTTAAGGATGTAGAACTCAAACCTCTGATGGTTCCGAACAGATGCTCTTGTGGTCACGTGATACGCCATGGTTGGTCAGTGATGCCATGAGAACAGAGAGGGTCAGTTTTCTGTGGGAAAGACGGACGATTAGTTCACAGCCACTTTAGACACATCAACACAAGAGGAAGTGTCAACCATACTCTATTTCAACCACAGCATTGAACTGGGTTTAGTTTAAGAGGTTTTGACGATTTTTTTTTTCATTTTATTACTCATGAAAATGTTACAGAAATTAGATTACCGTCAACAGCATGTGAAAAATATTAAAAAACAAGTCTTGACAAAAGTATTTGTTATTTGTTTTGATTGGATCTGTTCTGGAAGGGTAAATTACTGTTAAGTAACATTAACATATCAAGTGTCACCTTCATTCTGGGAAAAGCAAATTTTCCCAGGGGGTGAGGAGGCGGAAGAGAATGTTAAAGGATGAAATGTTCTGTGAATTTGTGGATTGTATTTGTAAACCATATTTGTATTTGTTTGTGATGTTTAATTTTGTGCAAATATTTTTTATTTATACGTTTGTTTGTTAAATTTTAAAAACGAATTAATTTAAAAGTAGTCCACCTCAGTTTGGTTTAACTCATGAAATGAAGGTTCAATTATTAATATTGTTATTTATGAAGGCGGAATATAAAAAAATAGGTCGCTATTTGTTAGAATGGCCAGTATCTAAACTGTTATGCTGAGAGATGGGAAGCAGTTAATGACTTTTTGTGACACTAATACCTTCACCACTTCAGTGGTAAAATAAGTTAAACATTAAAAACATTCACTTACAGTCCATCATTGTTCTAGCCTGAGCAATGTAAACCTGGTCACATCCGTATACTTGTGTCCATGTAGTTTCATCTGCTTCGTGCACTTTTTGAACAATTTCAAATTGTAAATAGTTGCCGTTGCTGTGGCACGTTTGTGATGGTGATGTTGTTGTCTTTCTCACCACTGCCCGCCCCAAGAGCGACTTGGACAGACAGAGGAGGGAGATGGAGGGGCTGGGGGGAGAGATGGTGCAGGGGCTGGGGGGAGATGGTGGAGGGGTTGGGGGGAGAGATGGTGGAGGGGCTGGGGGGAGAGATGGTGGAGGGGTTGGGGGGAGATGGTGGAGGGGTTGGGGGGAGATGGTGGAGGGGTTGGGGGGAGAGATGGTGGAGGGGCTGGGGGGAGATGGTGGAGGGGTTGGGGGGAGAGATGGTGGAGGGGTTGGGGGGAGAGATGGTGGAGGGGTTGGGGGGAGAGATGGTGGAGCCAGACACCAGCTGACATCTCTCTGGTCCTCCTGGCACGCAGCCAAAAAAAACTACAATTCAGCTGCACCTGTTACAGACCCTTGAGGGCTTCTCGCTGGGAACATGCGTATGCGCGCGCACACCCACACACACACACACACGCACACATGCACGCACACACGCACACACACCCACACACCCACACACACGCACACACACCCCGATTCGGTGGGAACATGCCCGTGCGCTTGGTTCGTCTCGCTCCCTGGGGGCTCTGAGGTCAGAAGCTATGCGTTAGGATTATTACTTTCAAACAGCCTGTAGAGATCGAGGTACTTTCCAGTCAGGCAAGCTTGTATGATTTCATCTTTTTGACATGATGCACTACATGTGGAAAAGGTTATTTAGCGAAGCGCAGCGTGGAATCAACACAAGCGTCATTTGAGGCAGCTCATGTGACACTATTATTTTGTTACGGGTAGATGTTTTGGAAGCAACACAGTCCCAGTAAATTAGAGTGTTCCTCTATTTCGCAGAAAAAACGTTTTTTTTTTGCTGCGGAATATTTTCTTTCGCTGTAATTTTAAAGGTAACAATAAATACTTAAACATAAGGCAAAGCATTAAGGGTAAACTTTGAAGCTACTGTTTAGTTTCCAAGGAGACAGGAGGCATTGGAACATGGTCTGATTTGGTCCCATGGTTTCCCCGCCTCTGTTTATACCAATTACTCTGATAGGTCCTCGCGGTATTTCTCGCGTTGGGATTAACATTCCTCTTCCGTTTCGATCACGATCAATAGGATCAACGGGCTCAATGCACTTGGGCTTTGCTGAGCAAAACGGGCTGATTCACAATCACCGAACCTGTCTCCTTGACCCCTCGCTCCACGATGACCTTAAAGTTCAAATCCAGATACCGTATGTATCTGCGCTCTCCCTCCACGCAGCCATGGATGTTAAACGTAACACACATCTCAATAGTCTGGATCTCAATCCTTTGACTAAATAAAGATCGAAGTGATATAAAAAAAAATATGCAGGATTTTTTACACTGCCTTCACAGCGGTTTGACAGACTCCATCAGCTGTGTGCTCGAACATGTGGATTACGTCATCGACGGCTTACCATAAACAACACGTTCCGCCATCCCATAATATGAGTCACCACGGCAGCCTGCCCACACAAACCAAGGCTATAGTGCCAACTACTTTGACCAGCGCGTTGGCCACCGCGTAAGTGTGAATTTACAAATGCGTCGTGTAAGGAAGACTATATTTAGAAAATAAGGGCTGGGGACACGTGAGACTGACTGAGCGTGATGGGGACTACATAATGTGGTTGAAACACACACACACACACACACACACACACACACACACACACACACATATATATATATGTTTTTTTACTGCTTCTATCTTTTCTTACGTCCACGTCGCCTTGGAGAGAACATACACTGGGAGTAAAACATCTTCACTTGTTAGAGAGTGATCTCGTGTTCCTCTTGTTCATATGGACCCTTGTTTGTTCACCTGGAAGACAGACAAGACAGAAAGAAAAACGTACTGAGAGAGGGAGAAAGAGAGAGAGAGAGAGAGAGAGAGAGAGAGAGAGAGAGAGAGAGAGAGAGAGAGGATGTGGGAGAGGGAGGGGAGAAAGAGAGAGAGAGAGAGGGAGAAACAGAAAGAGGGAGAGGGAGAAAGAGAGAGAGAGAGAGAGGAAAGGGGATTTCTGGGTGTTTCTATGAGGGTGTGGTAGCTAGCTTTGTGACGTTGTCTGAGTGAGTGTTAAACTCAAGCCAGCCGTGAGCTGTTGCTGTTGGCTGGCAGTAGTTTTGGTACTAACAACTGTGGTGGGTCTAATGTGGAGTTCCTCCCACTCAAACACACACACACACACACACACACACACACATACACACACACAAACCCAGACAAATTATAGTTTATAACACATACAAACAAACACGTATTCTCACACTAACTTGGCCAGACAAATTAGAGTTTATAACACACACACACACACACACACACACACACTCATATACACAAATAAAGTACAGTTTATAACTTTCACAGGCATACACTTATTACAATTAGAAACAAGCACACACACACACACACACACACGCACACACACACACCTTCCCTCTGCCGCTTACACCTGCAGCCTGATTGACAGCTCTCCTCTAGGTTACCGTACTTTTAGGTGACAGCAGTGACCTAACACCATGCTGATGTCATAGTGACCCTGTCTGTGTGTGTGTGTGTGTGTGTGTGTGTGTGTGTGTGTGTGTGTGTGTGTGTGTGTGTGTGTGTGGGTGGGTGGGTGGGTGGGTGGGTGGGTGGGTGGGTGTGTGTGTGTGTGTGTGTGTGTGTGTCTGTGTGTATGTGTGTGTGTATGTGTGTGTGTAACGGCTGGGGCTGGACTGGTTTGCACAGCTGCTGTATCCAGAGCTTGTAGAGTGATGGGGGAGAATACGCTCCAGAAACTAAACCTGCTCATTCATTATTTGCTTGTGCTGGAGATCTGAAGGCTTAGAGTCTATATCAGTAAGTAACACAACAACTGTACCAGAAAAAGATAGCGTGATCACTAGATTTGATTTGGAAAAATATGACATTTTTGACAACAGAGTTGCCGGGCAACTGTTTGTCAAGTGTCATGGAACATCAGAAAGAGAGTGCTTGCCCTGAAATGAGACGTTCATTAATACGTCTTCGTTACTTTTAAGATTCATTTGGTTTTTCACTTTATTACAGACAGGACAGTGGCTAGACAGGAAAGGTGGGAGAGAGAGAGGGGATGACATGCAGCAAAGGGGCGCAGGCTGGAATCAAACCCAGGCCGCTGCGGTAAAGACTAGCTTTATGGCCTGCACCTGAACCGATGAGCCACTGGGGTGCCCAACGTCTTTGCTATTTACTCAGCCCACTAAGTTGAGCGACAGTTTTCACTGATCCCAGATTGTTGCTTTAGGGCTGTACACTAAAGATCTCTCTGCTGCCAGTAAATCTATTCTGTTCTTCCTCTTGCCAACTCAAATGTCAGCACTGTTGTTGTGGCTCTCTGAAAAGTGACTGGCATTAGTGTGTTGGTTTGGTATTTAATCAGTGTGGGTGGGGCAATAAGTCTCCGATTGATTGTAAAGTAAGTACATCACATCACAAAATGAGGCCCCCAATGTAAACGTTTGGCTAATTAAGGTTCATTACTGTCTTGGGTTGATATTTTTTCCTCTGTTGTGTGTGTTACTGTACAGATCAGCCGTGTTTAGACTGTAGACGTGTGTGTGTGTGTGTGTGTGTGTGTGTGTGTGTGTTTGTGTGTGTTTCATCGCCAAGAATGTGCTTGGGTTGACAGTGTTTGTTAAGATGGTATGTGCGTATAATAGTCTGTGCGTGCTATACAATCGATTTTTAATCACGGGCGGTTTCACACCTAATCATCCCCTCAGCTCCCGATTGGCTAATCTATCCGATGTCCCCCTCTTGGCTCTTCAGTTGCTCTTTAAAAAAACCTTTTCCCTGTCTCCCAGGATGCAGATATAATTGACACCATCTCCCTCCGTTCTGACAGCGCGTGTGGACGATGAGGCGTACATGTGTTTGGACAGCTGACTCAATTTAGAAGGTCCCTCTCCCATGGTGACGTCATGTAATTAATCACAGGGTTCTCTCTGGTTGGACTCGCCGAGAGAGAGAGAGAGAGAGAGAGAGAGAGAGAGAGAGAGAGAGAGAGAGAGAGAGAGAGAGAGAGAGACAACAAACACCCGTCTCTTGACCTGGAGCAAAAACACAAACACGGCTCTGAAAAGAGAGAGAGATTAAACAAACATACACACACACACATGCACGCGCGCGCGGGTGTCTGCGACCGTTGAACCCTGACCTCTGCACCTGAACTAGGGTCTCCGGCAACATCGATCTTAAGAGCTTATGTCTGTAGTTCAAAGTGAGAGACACACATATACATAATCTTCTCTTAATACAGGCTTTTTGTTGACATAGGAGGATTTTTGGAGTTGTTGATTTTTTTTTCTTACCGTTCAATAGACCTGATTCTCACCATACAAATCTCCCGCTTGTGACCCTGCATTTCAAAGTCATTCCCCCTAACCTCTGTTGTGCTCCCTTCCAAAAGAAGACGTTTCCTCAAATCCCCCCTCCCTCTCTCCATCCCCCCTCCCTCCCTCCCTCCGTCCCTCCCTCCCTCCCTTCTGTCAGTTTCTTAGCTATCCAGTCATTTACCTTGCCTCTCCAGCAGCCCTCCACTGAAAACATCCAAGGCAAACATGCTTAAAGGGGCTCCTCACCACACTTGGCCTATTACCTGGCGTGTACTTCCTAGAAAGAGGGGATTTTCCAACCTCTGAAGACACCAATACTCAAATACAAATCGATTTCCTACGCCGATGTCTCTTTGCCTTTAGCCCTGCTAATGTTATCCGGCAAAACACGTCGACCGTTCAGAAGTGTTTTCGAAGATTATCGTCGGACATCGCTTCAGACGTGGGAACGTTGGAATGTACGGCATGTCAGCAAGGTCCCGTTGACCTTAGACTCTCCGTTCGTCTGCCTCTAATCTGTTTGTGGTGACATCATGGTGTTAAGAGTTCTGTTGTCTACTCTGGGGAACCATCAAGGCTCCGAACGAACGCCTTGGAGAGAAAACATTGACACGTCGTTTTCACAGGGTGTCAGGTGGCGAAGGGGTTTGGGTGTGGGCTGCAATGTTGGGGTGGGTTCTGAAGTTGACTGTTTTAGTCAAACTAATGACATGCCAATCGGATGAAGTCATTTTAAGTAATGAACGGTGTAATTTTAAAGTAATAAACGATGTCATTTTTAAAGAAACAAAGGAAAGATGGACTTCAGTTTCCAGGATAAAGAAATTAAAAAAGGACTTCATGTTCTTGGTAATACAGAATGTTCCCTTTGATTGCGAAATGTTCAACCTTCTTTGTCTTTTTTTTTTCTTCACCCCTACTGAATTATGAAAACTAAACTGCATTTTGATCTATGAACCGAAAGTTATTTCTTACTAGATGTGTAAGGTGACCAACTTGAAAACAATTAAACCCCCATATTGACCTCAATACCCTGTTATTCCATTTAGACACACTCTGCTTACTGCAGATTTTCCCCCTGGAAATTCTGAATAAGGAGACAGGTGTGTCCATGCTATCTCTCTCTCTTTCTCTTTCTCTCTCTCTCTCTCTCTCTCTCTCTCTCTCTCTCTCTCTCTCTCTCTCTCTCTCTCTCTCTCTCTCTCTATCTATCTATCTATCTGTGTATGTGTATGTGTGCGTGTGCCTGTGTGTGTGCTCGTGTGTGTATCTGGTCGTGTGCGGATGCTTGTGTGTCTGTATTCCAATATCTTTTCCCTTATAATTGAATTCTTCACAGTGTCTTCCCTTCCTGGTGGGTCTGTCAGCAGGTCAGTCTGTGTGTGTGTGTGTGTGTGTGTGTGTGTGTGTGTGTGACAATCTCAGAGTCATCGCCCAACCCACGGTGCGTTGCCATGGCACTGGGATAAACAGCCTGGGAAACAGGGAAGCTGATCTTTCTTGACACAGGGTTCCTGACAGACACTAATCTAAACAAATGGATTGAGTCGGCTTCTCTCTTGTCATTTTCTGTCTCTGCTCAATATTCTCCACCCAATCATAATTCATGCTTATAAAAGTTTCTCATTGTATTTATCAAGCTGAACTCTAAAGTGTTGGTGTTAATGTTGACTCTGAAAGTAATTTTGTCATGAAACATTTTCAGAACTTGAATAATCCTTTGGAGCTAGGTATGAAAGTTTAGAACTGTTGGTGCCAGCTAGAGAGTTGCTATATCGAACTAAACGTTTATTAAAATACAGTTTAGGCCTGCTTTGAAACCCAGAGTGAAGGCCGTTCTCAACTCTTGTCGCCAAGCTACAAACCACTGCCGCGGGAGAACTTTAGGTTACCGCGGCGACCGCTCCATACTAAAGGCGTTCTTCATTGTTCAACCAACCGTCAACACGACCCAGATTCTCCCACAGCATTCCAAGCCGTTTGAACGCAACGCCTCGGCTGAGGAAAGGGCCGATATTGATTTCCCGGGGTTTCGGAAAGGTGATCGCTGGAACAGCTGCGGCCGAGCTGAGATGATGAGTACGAGGTGGAGGAGGGCGGAACTGGCTCAGAGTGAGAAGGGACGACAGCGCGAAGGCAGCATCTGTGAGATTTACTGCACACGCATTACGTCAGCCACCTTACAGGAACCAAAGACTACAGGGAGGCATTCCTCTCTGGATGCTCTCTGGAACAGATCAGCATCGTATCACAGTCGAGTAGTGGGTCGGGCGTGGTTTGGAGCTGTATAGTAAACGAAAATGTTCTATTTACCCGCACGCACGCGCGCACACACACACACACGCACACACACACTACTACTACTACTACTGCTAGGCTAAACGTATTCTCTTATAGCTTGAACGGCTCTTTTAATGGGTGAAATAAAGATCAATGAAAAACGAGACTAAGTTAAAGTATCTTTCTCGTTATTTGATCTACCATAATTGAAGCCAAATAACACATTTTCTCTTAACTTTTTTCTTCTTCTTTGCCTCCAGCAATTGCACAACACGTGTATCACCCACCATGTTCACCTGAGCCGGCATGTCAACTCCAACAGTGTACGAATGAATAACGATCTCCTACATTAGTGGAAAAGAGTTTGGAAATACAACCCTCACCTACCCTCTTCACCCCCATGCCCCCTAGGCCCATAGCACTCAATTAAAACGTGATGAATGGATCACGGACAATGGAAAACAGTCTTTCTTGTTTGTTTGGGTTGTTGAGGAGGTGCTTTTCCAATACACTTGTAGCCTACAGTGTGTGCCGCAACGCCCCACAAGTCGAATGGTTCATTACTGTAACTAACACTGTAGCACACCGACCAGTGAAGCTATTTACCAACAGAGGAATTAGCCTAAATAATGTCGTCACAAAGGTACTCTAATTATAGTGTTTCCGTAATATTAGTATCGTATATTTTGCAGCATGGTTACCCAGGTAAAACATATAGACAAAACATGCATATTTCTCATTTTTCAGTAAGCAGACTATTCACTCTAAAACAAAGGGGAGACACCTTTTTGCTTTTCAAGCTATTTTATCTTAGATTTGTGTGTATTGAGACTAAACAGAAAAACGAAATGTGTCAGTGAAGTTGATTCTCTGTCCCAGAGTATTCTTCTATGGAGGTGTTTTGAACCTGGTGATGCGAGAGCTTTTGCATTATCATATATTCAAAATGGATAATCTCTCTCTCTCTCTCTCTCTCTCTCTCTCTCTCTCTCTCTCTCTCTCTCTCTCTCTCTCTCTCACACTGATGCATCGTAGTGACCAAAAAATTGTCTCACACAAGTAGGCCTACAGATTCACATGCATGTGTGTACATGCATGTGAATCTGTAGGCCTACTTGTGTGAGACAATTTTTTGGTCACTACGATGCATCAGTGTTTTATTCTCCCTGATCTCATAGATAGAAAAATGATTGTGTGTGTATGTGTGTGTGTGTTTTCAGCGTGTAGCTGTGTTTGCAGTGAGTCTATTGGCCTACTGCATGTGATTGTTTTCGTTTTCCTAGCTCTATTCTCTAGGCCTAGGAAGGTTGCCCACGATTTGTTAGGTGCCAGGGCAGCTGTGGCAACGCCTCACACAACGGCCATGGCCACCTTTCAGTCATGTAGTTGTAACCGTGCCGACTGCAGACCACATTGCGATGGTATTGTTTTTAAACTTAACACACGCACATAGCAAATCATATTTATGCACACTGAAAAACGCCAAAGCACGCTGTCTCTCACACGGACAGGGTAATCATAATTCTACAAACATGCACGGTTACACACTCACACACCCTTTCCCTCTCTCACATACAAGCTGAGCACAAGTGACGCCATCGTATTTGACAGGGCATAACAAAAGTTTTGGCATAAACCCCCTGTTTTTCGGAAAAAACCCCCGCATGTGTGTGTTCTGCCGAAATTACAGCCAAATTTACTCAACCCAGTTTTTTTTTACAATGTTAGATGAATGAGTCAAATTTGTACTCTTTCGCCTTTTCATCTCTCTCTCTCTCTCTCTCTCTCTCTCTCTCTCTCTCTCTCTCTCTCTCTCTCTCTAGCGCTTTTATTCTCTCTCTCTCCCGCTCTCGCTAAGCCTAAATGGGAGCTACACATATCTAGCATGTGTTCTAACTGAAAACATAGAAACGTATTGTGAACCCACCTTCGTAATAAAGTAGCACATATTACAGTATAATTTCACTGCCCTTACTAGAAGGTTTGCGACCCTGCAGTGTGTCACTGTAATTGCAAAATACGTTTTTACAGCTCAGGAGTTATTAAAGGGGAAAACACTGGCAATAAACCCCCTGTTTGAGTACAAAGTGTCAACAGTGGGACATTGTGCGATGGCTGTTTCACCTTTCCACTGGGGTTTCTGGGCATCATAATGAGGTGAATATTTTGAGCATGTCAACTAAAGAATTAAATTTGCCATCATAAGGTACAAAGTGCTTGTCACTTGGGCAGTACCCTCTGAAGGCCACATTTGTACCATTTCCAAGGGTACATTGTAGTGAACATATAGGTCCATTATTGTTCCCCTTAAGGTACAAACTGTATGGGCACCAATGTGTACCCTGGTTTAGGGGTAGAATGGGTGTACCTTTGAGGGTACTGCTGCCCCAGTGACAAGTTGTTGGACCCCTTAAGGTACAGATTTAGCACATTATTTCTGACAATGTACTAACAAGTAGCGATCGGACAGTTTTTACAGTTGTTTTTACGGTACATTGCTTGGCCTTGACAGGACATCTGCTTCTTGTTCACAGAGATGTGTGTGTGTGTGTGTGTGTGTGTTTGGGGGGTGGTGAAGACAAGACATTTGGCAAAATGGACACTTTGTGCGCTGAATAATGAAACCTGCTTATCACATGTCTTGAAATACTGTGTGTGTGTGTGTAGTTTAGGCTTCAGTCTGTTTCCCAAGTGACCCTGGAATACATTCCTTCGTCCGCTGACGAAGATGAGGAGGATGAACGATGAGGGGGTCTTTCCCAACACGCTTCAGGACTTCAAACGTTGGAATGCAAACCAGTGTTGGGGGTTTTGACGGATGACTTTCGGAGGGGTCTGTGCGATGTTCATTACCGACAGTGAGGTATAGGCAGCATAGAACTAGAATTAAAAGAAAGGACTCAGTGACCAGTGAGATCCCCTTTACTGCACGGAATGCAGACCTGCTATATGTCCTCACAGACAACAAGCAAGTCAAACAACACACCGTTACGTTTCTGTTGAGTTTACATGAAAGACGAAAAAAAATCATCAATCATCCAGTAATAACCATGTATAACATGCAGCAGATCAATCCGGGTTAGACCTTTCTTTTCTACGCTGTTTATTTCTACGCTGGTGTTTTCGAGGTATCTCCCGGTTGTGGTGATGCTGATGGAGCTCCCCGTCGGGCAGTTCCATTGACGTCAGCCTATTTGTCAACCAGTCAACCTCCCTGACCTCCAATCAGTCCGAATACCGCGAAGCATAGCATTTACCGTCGGTGAAGAAAGAATGAGTACAGACTCCAAAACCACAAGCCTCCCCTGTTCATTTCATTATTTCATTTTTTTTACCCACACCCATCATTTTGAGGAAAAAATGCGCACTAGTTGAAGCATTTCAAAGTGACTCAGCAGAGGAACTGGCAGTGTAAACGTACAATGACTGACTATTGCTGCGTCTCAAGTCGAGATGGTCAGAAACACTAAATCAAACTGAACAAACATGACCGACCTTAAATGATTTACGATGCCCTCACGTTAGGGAAAATGTCTTGCTCTTGTAAAAAAAAAACAGATTCAGGTAAAAACGGTTTGCCATTGGTGCCATGGTTACCGTGCCATGGTCGTAAACCCAGGCTGTCATTAGCTCATCGAAACATTCAGACATTCCACGGCTCGTTACAAAACCTGTGATGCCTTGCTTTCTTAGTGACATCCCCCATAAACATGTTCAACTGTGTGCAGAGGTACAGTTTGGAGAACTGAGGGAAATAGTGTTTGAAAATAAACAAGTGGAGGCATGGCAACCCCTCAGTGAAGGCCTGCATGTCAGTGAACTGTGCAACAGAGATTAAACCAGTCTTAGTTGATTTGAGGCAGTCACTCTGTAGTCTGTCTCTCTCTGTGTCTACTCTCTCTCTCTCTCTCTCTCTCTCTCTCTCTCTCTCTCTCTCTCTCTCTCTCTCTCTCTCTCTCTCTCTGTGTGTGTGTGTGTGTGTGTGTGTTGTCTTATCTAGTGCTTTGAAGAGGAATTTGCAATCTGACATCAGAGCTTTACGCGTAGTCTCTGATCCATCTTCTTTCAAAACAGTTTCGGCTCCGACTGCGCGCGCTGACAGAAGAAGAAAGCTGTGCTAAAGCCTGCCTGACTGCCCCTGGAATCAATCAGTCTCTCACCTTGTCTCTTCCTCCCCTTGTTTTAACAGCCCCCCCCACATACACACACACACACACACACACACACACACACCCCACCACCTCGTCTACACTCCCCCCCTCCCACACTATGTCAGGGTTCTCATACCTATCTACCTCTACTTTCTTATTCCCTAATCACCTGCTCATCAGCCGTGTGAAGGGTACAGGTACGTGGCGTCGCCTCATGCTAGACTCTTTTTTTTCTTCTGTCTCCATCTCCCCACCCACTGAGAGAAGTGGAGAGAGAGCGTTTGTCTTGAAACACAAGAGGCTCTTTGTTGTCAGCGCTTCTCCTGATTTCCCTTCCTTGAAGCATTGGAATGGACACTGTGTGATGGATTGTTTTTTTTTAAGTACAGAAATTAGCCCATGGGGGCATATTTCATGCCATACTTTTCAACTCTCTTGCTTCATATGTTTACAACTTTTGTGTGTGTGTGTGTGTGTGTGTGTGTGTGTGTGTGTGTGTGTGTGTGTGTGTGTGTGTGTGTGTGTGTGATTGAATGGTATCCTGTTCACACATTTAATTATTGAGCAAGGGGGGCGACTCATCACAAAATGAATACCTACGCCGTAGAAAAACAACGACCAGATTCGAATTACGTCATCCCTTAACTCAAAGCCCGTATGACCGCCATAAAACGGTTCCGGTTCTGACCGCATGCATGAGGAATCCGAGAGTCACATTACATGTGTATGGGTTAGGGTTAGAGTCACACTACATATGTATGGTATGTAGTTGCCACAAAGGTCCTAGTATTTCTCAGGTAAGCCGTACAAGGAGCAATATACCTCCGGTTTGTTTTGGGGCAGGTGTGGGTCGTAAAACTTGATGGCTAAATTCTCCCCTGCTGTTTATTGGCTGACAGAGACCATGCCAGGCACTATAGTGCCTTCGCTAATTATGGATCAATGTTTGACTGTGTGTTTGACAGCTAATCGCTACCAGGTGCTGTGCCACACACACACACACACACACACACACACACACACACACACACACGATGATCCATGTGAGTGTGTATTGCGCACACACACACACACACACACACACACACACACACTTGGATAATATACAGACACAAAGAACACTTTTTAGTCTGGATTCGGTCGAAGGAATTCACACTCACATTAAACGCTAATCATAGTTGATTTACAAGAGGTAGTAGAATTGATGGGCTTTTAATTGAGCACAGAACACTTTTGTTACCTCCACACACACTGTTAAAATCTCCAACTCCAGGTGTATCAGGTGGAACCTTGCATGCCCTCAGGGAGACGTTAGAGTGCTGGCGGACTGATGGGGACCACACAGGATACAGTCAGACGACACCCCCAGGCAACTATGAAATGCTGCGACATATTTAAAAAGATGTATTATTGTTTATTATTTTCATCAGCCTGACTGTCTCTCTGCCTTCACCGTTAGTATTTTGAGGCAGTGGGACCACACAGGATACAGTCAGACGACACCCCCAGGCAACTATGAAATGATGCGACATATTTAAAAAGATGTATTATTGTTTATTATTTTCATCAGCCTGACTGTCTCTCTGCCTTCACCGTTAGTATTTTGAGGCAGTGGGACTGTCTGTCTCTCTCTGATTTGACCAAGACTAACTCTGCTTTACCCAGAGTCAAATGACACAGTTTGCCAGAGTTACTCCTCTTCCTCTTTCAATGTATCTTCCTTCCTCCTCTTCCTCCTCCTCCCACAGCCCATCTCTTACAGTCCCTCTCTCGAAGTAGTGATTCGAAAGATAGCTACACACAACCAGCCAGTCGACCAGGCGGAAAAAACAAGCAAAATTCCCCCTGTGCGGGGATGAAAGTAAAGGAGTATCCCAGCATGCAATACTCCGCTGCTCTTCTTCTTCTCACCTCTCCTGAGTGGCTTTCAATGAGGTCTTTGTCCGCTTAATGAAGAGGCGTTTGGGGGTGCTGAGTGGTTGACTGTTTGCCAGGCCCCCTCTGTTATCAAGCAGGGGCCATTCTGTGTCTCTACTCTACCGGATAAGCCACATTTGTTGACGAACTGGGTCTGAACTTTGGACAGACATTGGGTCCATGGGGTTTTGTTTTAAATCAGAGCAGGAGAGCTGTTGATGTAATTTCAGTTTGGGCTTACGAGATCATAACAAATGAAATGGTTTGAGGTGACTCGGCTAATGCAGCATTTGACCACTGTTCAATCTGGGGAGATTGATGTCTTGGATCTGTTACTATCAGTCTTGCTAGCCTGTTACACCCAAGGTCAACGCACGTTTGGCCACAAGAGGACAGGTTGAGTAGTGTCAAATAAGTGTTTGAGTCCGACGGCAATGAATGGCAATGTTCTCCACTGGTGTCCACGCTCTGGCTGAGAGGAACAACTTCCTGGTGCCGTGAGTCATACTTCTGTGTAGCGTCGTGTGGAGCGTCCCTATTGATTTGCCAACAGCTGTTGGTCGTTATTCATCAACCAATCAACAATCAGTGACACTTCACAAACCTCCGGAAATAGCAACCGTAGCTGCGAACTCTCGGGTTGAGGAGCGGGGCGCCACAAGGCTTGTAATTGGTTCCCCTGATTGACTGCACATGTCTTCAGATATCGGGACGAGATATTAATGTGGCTGTGCATGATCTTGATGACTCATGCTCTTCGCGGTTTAATGTCCTTTCGTCGGTCTTTGTTGGCGCATCAATGCTTCTGTATGCATGTATACGAGAGAAAAGGAGGGATAGTTTGCGTATTCCTGTCTTCCTTTGCCTTGAATCTGGAGAGAGAGACCGACAGAGAGAGATAGGGGGGGGGAGGGGAAAGAGATAGAGAAAGAGGGAAGGGGAGAGAGAGGTAGAGAGATCTTTGTATGTGCGTGCATGTGTGTGCGTGTGTGTCCAGCTTTACTGCAGGTCTGAGGGGAATGTAAATGATCTGGAGTAAAAGACACAAAGCCGCAATCACCGAGTCATAAAACCAGCCTATTTTCACTGTTACCTAAAAATTTGCTTCATGTAATTTCTCCAACACAACCCTTCTTTGTGGCTTCAGAGCTGTAAAGACTAGTTTGTTTCTTTAAAGATGTCATGTTCAGTCACGGAATTTGTAATAACTACATAGTGACAGTTTGTGCTTACTGTCTTTACATCTTTGTAGCTACTTCTTCTTCGTGTCAAAGTTACCAGCAAACAGTTCGAGTGGTTCAAAGCCAACAGTAAACATCTGTCTGAGACCAAACCTATGTTATTTCTCAACTACTGTCCGACCAAAGCAGTGTTGACGTGGGGTTTGTTTGTTTGGTTTCCTTGTCGCCTGCTGGGGGGGGGGGGGGGGGTATTTTGGTGATGAAATAGGTGTCAAGTGTGGACTTTTCATCATGGAGATTAATTCTGTTGTTCACTTTTTGACAGTCGCCGAGCGGAGCGGAGTTCCAAGTCCAAATCACCCAACGGACACACACACACACACACACACACACACATGCACACACACACAGACTCGAACTCACTCACTCCACCAACACACAAACTCACTCCCATACACACTCACGCGCATACACACACGCACGCACAAAAAAACACACACACGCACACACACACACACACTCAAATTCATTCACTCTCCCAAGACACACAAACTCACCCCCCCCCCCCCCACACACACACACACACACTTAAACACACACACGCACACACATTAACTTCCAACCAAGCAGAAACTCCGTAGGCTGGAGTCTTCGGTGGTCACTCGATCCCTATAAACCCAAACTTAACGAGGGACGTGAAACACAAACAGAAACGAGAGAAGAACCAACAGGAGAGTATAGAGAGGCATAGAAAGAAAGAAAGAAAGAAAGAATGAAAGAAAGAAAGAAAGAAAGAAAGAAAGAAAGAAAGAAAGAAAGACAGACAGACAGACAGACAGACAGACAGACAGACAGACAGGCAGAAAGAAAGAAAGAAAGAAAGAAAGAAAGAAAGAAAGAAAGAAAGGAAAACATTTTAACAATATAAGCTTCAGATAGACAGAGAAAAAGAAGGCCATACCGAGTTCAAACCATTTGACCCTGGCTTCAGGAACATGAGTGTGTTGACAGACTCCTCCGTTAAACGACCCCATAGCGCTGTTGGGACACAGTTACTATTGTTTTCCTCAGCTCTCCTTGCAGGTGTGTTTCATCTGTGAAGTGTTATTTACACGGCTGCTGTGGTAGGTAATGACACCCTTTGGAGTGTGTTGTTTCCACTAACGCTGAGGTTTCAGGGGGAACAGTTTTGACGTTATCTTTGCTGTTTTTGTAACCGAGGAGCTGGCTGCCTTGTGCCAAAGGCTTCTGAAAAGTGTTGTTTAACAGGTTACTGTAATGGATTTATCTGTTTAAAAACAGACATTGGGGTGCCTCGCTGACCCATTGGATACGGCGCTGACTTATTAAAGCTAATCCTTAACGCTGCGGCCCGGGTTCGATTCCAGATGGAGCCCTATGCTGCATGTCCTCCCCTCTCTCTCTCCCACATTTCCTGTTTACCCAACAAGAAATCCTCCCAAAAATATATCCTACAAAATCCCTTTAGTGTGGAAGATGTCGGCACAAACATTTTGAACGGTTTGTACACTGTCACGAGTGATTAAATCCGTTTGAAATCCAACTCTAAACAAAGACAATGCAATGAGTTCAGAAGTGCCTTGCCTGTAAAGGGCGATTCAATTCCAGGATCTCGGATGAACATACGAGAACCTCGTTTCGTTATTTCCCCTCTGGCTGATTCCTGCTTAAACTCCGGTCTGCGTCAATGAAGTCTCCTGGAAGAAAGAGTCACACGTTGCGGGAGAAGAAGGAAAAAAAAGTGAAAGGCACCTGTGTAGTCTCTGTTTGGTGGTGGAATGGAAACCCAATGAGAAATGGTGTTGAGTGTGCAGGTGATACATCAGTGGCTGTCCATAGCCATCCGCCCAGGCCCCGTCCCTCCGGAGCTAACGCCTCTTTCTGCGCAGGGGAGGTCCAAGGTGATAAATGAAGCGCTGCTGGAAACAGTGGGATGATCCGCCCCTGCTCCCCTCTCTTCTTCTCTCCTCTGTGGCCTTGGTTTCATCGTAGCTGCTCACGGTGTCTGGATTGTTTCCACTGTCAGCGTGTGTGTTCGTGTGAGTGAGTGTGTTGGTTGGTGTCTGTGTGTGTGTGTGTATGTGTGTGTGTGTGTCTGTGTGTGTGTGTGTGTGTGTGTGTGTGTGTGTGTGTGTGCGTGTGTTCTGCATGTTAGTGGCTTTTTACCTAATGGCTCTTCGTCATTAATACTGAGGTACATTTTTGGGCAGTTGCTAAGATATTCTCTCATAGTTAGGAGTTAACGCTTAGGAGTGGAATGCTAATCAGACACACTGGCTGACATGTTTCAGCTAATCCTAAGCTGTAAAGCCTGCATTGCGTCCACCTATAGTTTCCTCAACAGTAATCTGTGTGTGTGTGTGTGTGTGTGTGTGTGTGTGTGTGTGTGTGTGTGTGTGTGTGAGTGTGCGTGCGTGTAAGAGGAAGATACAAATCATCCCTGTCATACGACATCTCTTTAAACTATTCCACAGGCTCCAATAGAAGGTCAACAGGGACGATCAATGGCTGCACAGAATCCGAACTGGATCTCAGTTGTCGTTGGGTGTTCAGGACTTTGACATGGGCCGCTGTAATGATGTCATTAGGTGGGGAGGGGGGGGGGGGGGGGGGGGGGGCGAGTAGACAAGGTGATTCATGGGTTCTGTCAACTTGGAGGCCGCCAGAGATGTCCCCCAGAGACCCTTAATGGAGACCTTCCAGCCATTCCCTTCAATGATGCGGACGTGCGATTGGCTATCGACCGCCCCAGCTTGATGTGTATGGAACTCCCACTTGCAAATTCTGAGTGGCAGGTTGGGTAGTGATTGGAGTCCAATTGATTGGCCATTAAAAGATTACTACATGACGTAGTCGTTAGTACTGATTGATGACATCTGAAACGGGGTTGGCCAAAACATTTATTTTTTATAATTAATTATAGGGTCAATGTAAGGTTATTGTTGTTTAAAATATATGTATTTTTTAAACATACTTTTTTTTGTAAGTTTGGCTTATGGATAGATACATTAATGTAACATTTATTAAAAAAGATTATGTAAGGTATAACAGTTTTTCTATATGTATACATGTGGACTTTATGCAACCATTATAATCTACACTCTTTATGGTTGATATTCTATTGCATTCTATTCTATTCTATTCTATTCTATTCTATTCTATTCTATTCTGTCGTTTTCTTTTTAACTATTCTGACACTTTCGGCCTGCGTCCAGCCAGCTGTCAGTTTCTATAGAGGATGATGGATGGTATAGCTGTTAAACTAATCCTGGGGATTTTTATAGTTCTTAGAACTTGTTTTCATGTATGTGCTTGAAAGTACATGATATTGAATGGTCAATATTAGGATAGGAAACAGCCTTGTGGATTTTTGTGGATGTTTTTTTTTACGTTGTTTGTCCTCATCTTTCCATACTCAAAAAATATTTATCATGAAAGCATTCCATGGATAGAATCTCTCTATGGTCATAATATAATGACGTGTGTGTGTGTGTGTGTGTGTGAGAGAGAGTCTGTGTGACCGCATGCGTGTTTGTGTGTGTGACTTTGTGAGTGTGTGTGTGTGTTTGCACGACAGCTGAGGCGGATCTACAGCGAGGTGTTGGCTGCTGTCAGCCTTTACCAGAAGTTTTGCGGGGAAGTGAATGCCAGAGGGATTTACAGTCAGAGAAATCATTCGAAGACATGCATCCATCACAGGGACGTTTAGAAAGTCTAAATGGGTTGTGGAGGGAGAGAGAGCGTGAGAGAGAGATGGAAGGGGGATTGGGGGAAACAGAGAAAGAGATGGAAATGTAGAAACAAACGTTGGAGGATGGGAGAGAGAGAAGACACCGAAAAGGGAGGAGTATAGAGAAAGAACAGGAGAGAGAGAGAGGGAAGGAAAGGGGGAGGAAAAAGGGACACACTGGAAATAAAGAAATGAAATAATGGAACAGCAAGAGAGGAAGCGGATTTAAAGGGAATCCATTGAGAGTGGGATGGAAGTGGAGAAAAGGGAGAGAAAGAGGGGAGGAAGAGAGGGAAAGAAGAGTTAAGGATCCTGTTTCTGGAGCTTCACAATTCTTCACCACCCTCGACAGCCACTCAATCTAGCTTTAATTACACAAGAGGGTGAATTGATTTCTTTCTGATGCATTGGAAAGGGTACTTTGAGTCCCTCAATAGAAAAAATGAAGTCATAGTGCTTCAAGTCACTGGAAATCAATAGGTTTTCTAACCGGTACGAGCGTTAAAATTCATTTGTCACGTAAACACAGCTAATTCACAAATCTAACAGTCAAAACATCAGCTTAGAGCAACTGACAAATTGTATTTCTTTCGTCCACAGTTCAGCTTAAAGGGGGAGGTTAATACTAATATTTGAAACGGACTCCAAACAAGTCTCTGCGGTATTTCGTTCAAGTGCTTCCTGTCAGGCTCAAGCACTTGAAACAAGGCTGGACTCAAAACGACAGTGATGTATTACAGAATGCATTGGAATGATGAGGTTGAGGGCAACCCGTCTGTTTTACACACACACACACACACACACACACACACACACACACACACACACACCCAACCACAGCAATGGTTGTAAGAACCTTAACCTCAACCCTTGCAGATTGAATAATTCAAAGTTACCGCTCTTTAAAAGGCTCTTGTGGTCCATGTTTTGTAATAGATATTGTTGCAGCTTATTGACAACCCTGCGGAAAGCCAGTTTTCACAATGACGCAAGCCAGTTCCCTAGTTGGCATACATTATTAGAGAGAACAAGTTAGTGATCTAAATATAGAAAACTTAGGTGAAACAAGCTGAACATTCTGTGCCACTTGGAACGGTCTTTTTCAGGACATTTGTTAAATCTTTTGGGTTGTTTGCAGCGTCAAAGTGAACTAAACTAGAACTATTCTCCACTGGTCTAGTACATCTGAACCACTCTAAAGTGCAGACGATGCATTGAAACATTTAATATTTCATAAAAAAAAAAAAAAAACGGGTCATAGAATTGTACCGAGTAGAATGGACAGAAAGCCCGGGAAAAACCATGGCGATAGTTCCATTTTGTTGTCAAGGGCAACAACCTTCGTGTGTCTTGTTTCTGTTGGCTTTGGCTGATACAGAAGGCAGAAAACTGCGTTGCCCTGTGGCCAATGGAAATGCAGAAGTATGTCTATTCTATTAAATGTAACTCTATTATCCTCATGGTTGAACTTGACAAAGTGCTTGTGGTTTATACAATAATCTTCTACCGTTGAAAGGTTGTGTTGCAATACGTGGCAGTGTTCTTTTTTTTTTCTTTACAGATAGATGAGATGAAACAGACGTATCACTTCAGGACCACTCTGAGCGGTGGTGCGGGTGATCAGGGAGGCACTCACTGGAGTCTCCCTGCGTTTTCGGACGGGCACTTTTCAACACTCACCCTTCAGACTGTGTAGACGGTAGGGCCAGGGACTAATCTGTCATGAAACGAGAAACCAATTGCTGTCGGAGTGGTCGACTTTGATCAACAATTTGTCGGCGAACGTTTTGGTAAGAGGCCAGGCGTCCCACTCCAGACCGCTTGGCCCCTCCGTTTTCTCATTTCGTACTCTCTGTCCTTCCCACACACACACACACACACACACACCCATACCCCCGCCCCCCCCCCCCACTCACACACACACCCGTACACCCCCCCCCCACACACACACACACACACACACACACACACACACCCATACACCCCCCCCCACACACACACACACACACACACACACCTTTTCCAAAAGCAGTTTGAAGCTATTATATTGGAGGTTGCTTCGAGTGAGGGGCCAACATACAAGGACCATCCCCCACATTAAAATAAATCAAAATTCAATTCAATTTCACACTAGCATCTGGCCATTGTATCGGTGGCTGATGTGAATGACGTTACCAGCGTAGGTCAGTGATAGCTTCACATTTCACTCTGTCTATATCAAACATCACTGTACCGCCAATAATCGATTGGTTCCTTTTGTTTTGATCTTGTAATACATTTTGGAAACAACGTGTGGTTTGAGTTGGGGCTGTTATACGTTGAGGTTGCCGGTGGAGGTCCGAGAGGTCCAGTGTGTGTGTGGCAGTGAGTGGTCTTTGAAGACTGCGCGTGATGAATGGTCTGTTTCTTTTCCCAGCGTGTACGAGAGCTCCGCCATGGCGTCATGGCTCTACGACGTCTCTCATCGGCGGAAACCGAATACCTCGTCAAAGCCTAAGATCCCATCGCCAATATTGGCCGGGACAGTGTTTCATATGCTACAGGCACTGTGGCCTTTCATCCTGTGTCGTCACATTGAAAACAGAAGGAAGGCTAGCATGAGAACACGTGTAATAAAAGGGCTTTTACTGCCCTTGGTGTAAAGAGAGGGCAAACCACATTTTTTCTCCATTCTGAAGACCTGCAATGTTGACTAATTCAACATGACATACACGTCCGTTTAATAGAATGGAATATGTTGTCAAACTACAAGTTGTGCTTGTATTCTGTGGCCCGAAAAATACTGAATTCTGTAATGTGTCAGTAGTTAAATGTTATTGCCTTTAATATTGAATCCTTTTGAAAATGTTTAATTCGTTAATGCAGTTAATCTTTTACATGTACGTATTATATGTTCAGAATCCTATCCAGATACTGAGAAGGGAGCACATGGATATGTAAATATTATGTAAACTATATTTTATTCTATTCATAAGAATATATTTGTATCAGGAAGAGGTGATTTTATAGAGTAGTATAATACGTGTCTTGTCATTTAATTTATTTTATTGTAAAAAGTCTGGGTGCGCTTGGTTTATTTGAAGATGTAAGTGAGTGTTCGCACATTTTAATGGATATTGAAGTGTATGAGAGGTTAGCACAAACACTCCTCAACCTGTCATCTTCAGCTCTGTGGCCAAATGTGTTTAACCTTTGGTTTACAGTTTTTTTCAGTTGCTAACAAGCATCGGTCACAACTGAAGCCACGTTTTCAAAACTCTTCCTACAGTCTGCATTAACAACACGCATCTTGGCCAAACAGTTAATCTCGCCTCCAAAACTCACTCAAGTCACCAAAACACTTCATACATGTCTCAAAAGAAGCTTGTGCGACCATAGCACTGACAACAATTCTCACTGAGAAAGCATAGTTGTCGCTCATAACACACTGACTTACAAAACACTAACAACAGGGATCACATAGACGATTAACTTTTATCTTTGAAGTTTGAATGATTGTACACATAAATCAGTTTACATTTATAGAAAAAAACAACAACAACAAAAAAATCAATGAATTCCTCTAGGTTCAGGGCTGCAATAATATTTACAAAAATAACCCATCAACTGCATTGTATGATCACTCATGCTGTATAGTACTGTGAGGGTTCTAGTCCTCCCTCACTCCTGCATTTGGCCGCAAGTTCTCATCAACATCACATCTTATGTTTTCTCTGGCGAAATGATCTTCTGGAATATCTAATCCAACCCTGCCACTCATTTTCCCCCAACAACCTGTCTTCCTTTATCCATCTTTCCAAACAAATCATTCTGAAGCCGTCCCCTTTTATCTGTTTGGTAAAAAGACTAAAACAGAACACCTGGGGCTTTCAGCTGCAATTGAAATCAACTGTGTTTGGAATCATTCAGATTATTACATTTTATTATTCAGCTAAGATTTTCTATATATTTCAATATGGTCACTGCAGATATGCACGGATTTTGCCAGTATTCAGTTTTGAATGTGTTTTTAACAGTTTTGAAAAAGGTGTCTTAGCATTTGAAAAATGTCCTCCAATTATATAGTGTTTTGCAGATAGTGGAGTATGAATGAGAATTGAGTTCATGAATTTTGGACAATTTTGTGGTCATTGAATGCATTTTGTGTGAAAGCAATGAAAAATTATTCACAATTTAGGTCATGCAGACTTCTGTTTCGCTGACTGTGAAGAGTATTGACACTGTGACTTAAGTTTCGACCAATGCATGTTAGCGACCGAAAAACAACTGTAACAGGCTAGCAAGACTGATAGTAACAGATCCAAGACATCAATCTCCCCAGATTGAACAGTGGTCAAATGCTGCATTAACCGAGTCACCTCAAACCATCTAATTTGTTATGATCTCGCAAGCTCAAACTGAAATGACATCACCACTCTCCTGCTCTGATTTAAAACAAAACCCCATGGACCCAGTGTCTGTCCAAAGTTCAGACCCAGTTGCCAACAAATGTGGCTTATCCGGTAGAGTAGAGACACAGAATGGCCCCTGCTGGATAACAGAGGGGGCCTGGCAAACAGTCAACCACTCAGCACCCCCAAACGCCTCTTCATTAAGCGGACAAAGACCTCATTGAAAGCCACTCAGGAGAGGTGAGAAGAAGAAGAGCAGCGGAGCATTGCATGCTGGGATACTCCTTTACTTTCATCCCCGCACAGGGGGAATTTTGCTTGTTTTTTTCCGCCTGGTCGACTGGCTGGTTGTGTGTAGCTATCTTTCGAATCACTACTTCGAGAGAGGGACTGTAAGAGATGGGCTGTGGGAGGAGGAGAAAGAGGAGGAGGAAGAGGAGGAAGGAAGATACATTGAAAGAGGAAGAGGAGTAACTCTGGCAAACTGTGTCATTTGACTCTGGGTAAAGCAGAGTTAGTCTTGGTCAAATCAGAGAGAGACACAGTCCCACTGCCTCAAAAAACTAACGGTGAAGGCAGAGAGACAGTCAGGCTGTCTCACTGTACTTAGGGTAAACCAGAGTGAATGTCACACTGTCTCACTCCACTCTACTCCAGGAAAAGCAGGAAGACAGTCACTCTATATGTCTCACTTTATTCTGGGTACAGCAGGAAGACAGTCACTCTATATGTCTCACTTTATTCTGGGTACAGCAGGAAGACAGTCACTCTATATGTCTCACTTTATTCTGGGTACAGCAGGAAGACAGTCACTCTATATGTCTCACTTTATTCTGGGTACAGCAGGAAGACAGTCACACTGTCTCACTCTAGTCTCTGTAACACAGTGAGACAGTAAGCGTTGCTACAGCTGAACTGCATGGCTTATTGCTTTCCCTCAAAATCTATTTCTCTCTCTCTCTCTTTCTCTCTCTCTCTCTCTCTCTCTCTCTTTCTCTCTCTCTCTCTCTCTCTCTCTCTCTCTTTTTATTGTTTGTTTTACCATCTACCCCTCTCACTATGTCTGGCTCTCTGTTTCTCTCTCATGTTTCTTTTTTCTTTCCTTCTCTTTCACAATTCTCTCCATAAATGAGTTCAATAAAACAATGCTACGCCCCTGTTTGGGATGTAAATGGCTGAGTATATTACTTTGTAGCATTGTAGTGTTTATAATATTTTTTATTTGTTTGGGTTTTAATGTGTGCGAGTGCGTGCTTGTGTGCCTAGTCACATGCACTGTATGTGAGTCTTTTGTACCAAGTCTATGTTTCGTGAATGAAGAGGGCATGCTCTGGCTTCTGGCCAGGATGTGGTGCTAAGAACAGTTCAAAGGATCAAAGCACCTTGGCATCGGCAGCAGATTCCTGCCCTCCATCCCCTCTAGTCGCTCAGGATTACAAAGGGCATCTTTGTTGTGTGAAGGCAGGCAAGCGTTTCCAATGGGAGCAAAGCCTGGCAGGGGGAGAAGGGGGCTGTCTCGTTGGCCATAACGGCCTTGGTGGACTGCAAGGAGCTGTTTCCTCCAGAAATACCGCTCACACGTTTCAGATAGGTAACGTATGTAAGTATATCAATGGGTATATGTGTCCAGTCGCTCCTTTGATATTTTAATTATATCATTTTGAAATGACATCCATATATAAAACTCACGATTGCAATAATATCCCAACCATCATTTTGATTTGAAAGCTTTCTTTTGCACATTATATACACATACATACTGTACATCACATGGACATGTCAAACTCCATTACTAAGCAGCTGGGCAATATTACATAATCTGGCCTTGGGAAAGCGAGTGCAAAGCATGGTTATTCAGCTGTGAGGATCGCCCTCGCGGTTCCTTGCAGCGCGTGACGTCACATCTTCCAGCTCGCTGCTTTTCATTACCGCCGACGAGACGTTGGAAGGCATGGAGCGCGAGGGATGGAGGGTTCTGAAAGGAACCACACGGTAAGAGTCCCTGCCTTTGTTTTGATGTGCGCCAATACCCCGTCACCATGGCAACCACTCCACCGCAGCCCTAGGAAAGTCCCTAATTAACTGTCGTCATTAACTGTGTTGTTATTGTGTTTTTGGGGGGGACTGGGTGTGTAATGTTGTGAGTCGAAAAACTAAAAAAAGGAGGCTATGGTCTGGCTTTAGACATTAACTGTCTTATAAGAGTAGTGACTTTGAAGTCCTCAGGGGTCTTTGAGCTTATCTCTGGTGGTAGGAGGGGGCAATGTTGCATTGTATACAGTGCAGACTATATCGGTGCTGCATCATATGTGCTGTTGCATGTTTTAATTTTATATCTAAGATCTCGAAAGCATATAATCTATATTGAATCCTACTTCACCCTTGATAGTTTTTACATACAAGTATATGTCATGCTTATATAAGAGGATCTGAGGCCAAAACATCACATTTTTTGTTCAGGACATAGTCCCACCTTCTGCTCAAAATGATTATTCTTGGTTTTGTGTTTTCATTCCTTGCCGCTTTGTTAAAACAAGCAGACTTGCTGAACTTGGCTCAATGTACATTACAACATACATTACACAATTATACTCCTCCAAAAAGTCATGGGTTCTAGTTCAGCTCAATTGAGTTCAGGCCACATTGCTTGGAGAAAATATGTGTGCAGTAGTATTTACCAGGTTTAGCAGCCCAACACCAGGGTGTGTGGAGTGAGGGACATGCCGTTTATAAAGCAACACTACTTTTCTGTAGAGCAGCACAGCGATTTGCTTATTTACATTCTCTGATTCTGTCCTTTTCTCTACCTGACACCCGTTTCCCTCTCTCTTCTTGCTGCCTGCTTTCAGTCTCTCTCTCTCTCTCTCTCTCTCTCTTTCTCTATCTCTATCTCTGTCTCTCTCTCTTTCTCTCTCTCTCTCTCTCTTTATTTTTTTTCTTCTCTCTATGTGATTCATTTGGCCCAGCTATTGGATGTTGCATGGGGTTGTCATATCTCTCAGACAGAGCAAATTCTCATATCGATGAAAACGTGTGTAATGTACTGTAATGTACTGTAACTGTACTTTAGATTTCACGAATATAGTCCAGTGTATACTGTAGATTTTGCCCGTAAAAACATGGCAAGGGATAACAGTGGACTAGTCACTGACCCCCATATCACAGCCTCCCATCTCGCAGTTAAATCTCTGATAGCACACACTCCCTGGAGAGGTCATGTCAACTTATACATAAATCACTGTGCGGAATTCCAGATCCACTGGAGTAGCACACTCAGGTTTGCTCCAATAAATCCAGGGGGGCTTTAGTCTTATAGGATGAGTTGGAGGTAAAAACAGGCCACCTTTGATGTGGCCCTCGTTTCACTCTGACTTGATCTTCCTCCTTCTGGCTGGGAGGTAAACAGTGAGGAGTAGGACGGAGACTGGTTTACCGTCAAATGGACTACTAGGTCTTTTATCAACCACTGTGATGGTGAGTCCCAGTCTCTTCTCTTCTCTTCTCTTCTCTTCTCTTCTCTTCTCTTCTCTTCTCTTCTCTTCTCTTCTCTTCTCTTCTCTTCTCTTCTCTTCTCTTCTCTTCTCTTCTCTTCTCTTCTCTTCTCTTCTCTTCTCTTCCTGGCCCTGTCCTATTCTATTTCTTGACTTCTCTCTCTCTACCCCGCTCTCTTTCTTTTTTTTCCCTTACTTATTTTTTGCTATTCTCTTTCTCTGTCTTTCTCTTCACACCAGTCTATTTCAGATACCCCATTCCCTGGCCAAACCTCAATTTGTCAAGAGTAACATCATGTCCTGAGGTCTCGACCCTTATAAAAGCACCTAGCCTTAAAAAAGACAGACTTACGGAATGGAAAACAACTGTCCCTCCCTTCCTGTCTGTGATGGCAGCTCGAAGAAGCTCCCCAAGAAGCGACGCTGCATTTGCACGGAGAACGCAGGCCGTCATTTCTCATCCTAGAAGGGAGTATACAGTACGAACGCCCCCCCCCCCCCCCCCCCCCCCCCCCCCTCCAAAGACTTGTGGGCAGGGGTTCAGGGCTCAGCTTTTTAGAAAGTCACGGTGGTCCCCCTCACACAAAGCCTTCGTTTCTCTTGCTCTCCGTTGTTGCGTGGAGACGGTGTTGCAGGCCTGTCAGTGAGAGGAAGCAGCCGTCAAAGGAAGCGTCAGTTTGACAGGCCTCAAGCAGAAGAGACCACAACGCACCTTTCAATGGTTTACGTCTCGTCAAATCCTAACCGTCATCTCGTCTTTGGACGTATCTGCTCGGTTCAATGATTTTGTCATTGGTTTAGGTCGATCAATTTGAAACACACTTCTTCCACTGTTAACCCCTGTTTTTCACTCTGCCTCGCTAACTCTTCGTGTCCTTGCTTCACAAAAGGCACCCAGCCAGCAGTTATTTAAGCCTATGTCCGCTTGCATTTAACTCTACAACGCCGGTCATAACGATTACCGAGGGCTATCTCTTAAGAGTCCGGCTAGCGTCCAGAGAGGCCACAAAGAATTACCCGGGGGCCGAGAAACATTAACCCTTTGGGGGGAGGGGGGGGGGGGGGCATGGTGAAGGGTGTGAGCCGAGCCCAATGACCTGACAGACAGACCACCACGCGGAGTGTTGATTGGAGGAAAACAGCCCATGCCGTGTGTCCACTCGCTTGGCAGACTCCGCTGTCAAACTGTTGCGCTTTGCGTGGAAAGGAAAGCCGATTATGGGATTTTCTGGACAGGAAGTATCTTCACACACCTCCTTTTTTTTCTTTTTTAGCTTGGGCCTTACTGTGGTGGTCGAGGCTCTTTGAGCGCTGGAGGGGGCCCTTCCTGGGCCAACATAAAGGCAGCTTCCTGGACTAAATCCTTCTTTTGAATAGAGGGTTTCCATTGAGTGGGGCTATTATAAGAGGGGTGATGTTCTAAAAGTAGTGCTTTAGGTCCAAGGTCGGCACTGAGTTGTGCTATAGGTCCATAAAGCTAAACAAAAAATCTCAAAAGGGACTCAAAAGGGAACTAGAATCTCCCTCTATTTTCTAACCCTTTGCTTCCTCCACTTTGCTCGAAGCAATAACATGTTCCTTTATTATTGTGACTGAATGTCCTCTCTGTTTGTGAGAGAGCCCGTTGTTTTTGTTTACAAAAAAAAAGAAAAAAGCTTCTAAAACTTCAAGGGGAATTTCAATCCACAACCATGCATGCAGTTTACTCTGAGGCAAAGGTTTATAAAACGGACTGTTATCGTCAATAAAACTCACAGAGCAAAGATACAGCGTGGTTTTACCGTCTCCTTCAGCTTTATACAACGCGGCCAGCTAGCCAGGTGACCACAGGCCATGGAATTCCAGCTCGGCATAAGGAATTCATTAGTTTAACAGTTACTGGATTGGAAATAGTTAGCCATAGCTAGCTGACCACCACCTGGCTTAACTTTGACTGTTAAAAACACGTGAAGGGGAAACGTGGAGGAGAGAGAGAAGCTCATTCCAAGTTGGAGACCCAAACAGACTGTTTTTCAGCTGAGTCCAATTTCAAGTTGTGGCCCTTTTTTTTTTTTTGCATGATATGGAATTTGGCAAGGAGTGTGTTTTACTGGAAGAGCGCCGTCCTGTGAAAGACAATCGTCCTCTAATCGGAAGACTTGCGGGATCTGTTTTAAGGGTTGTATTAGGAAGTCATTTTATCTTTGAAATGTAATTTCGTACAAAAATGTAAATGGCCTGTTCACTGATAAACTTCACTGACTAAATGGGATTTCTGTCTGTTTTTAATTCAACTTCCCTGATGGGATAATCAAGTGTACCATGAACTCAGTCCTGGTGCTGATTATATTTGTGGTTTAGCACTGTGTCTGGCAAGTGACTTCATAGCATTTTTAAAAGTCTCCCCTATAAATATATATTTATGACCCAACTATGGTAACTCTTATGTCTAGATTAGTGCATGGAGACAGGCTGTGTGTGTGTGTGTGTGTGTGTGTGTGTGTGTGTGTGTGTGCACGTGTCTGTATTGCCTGAGAGAGAGAGGGAGAGAGAGAGAGAGAGAGAAAGAGAGTGAGTGAGTGAGAGAGAGAGAGAGAGAGAGAGAGAGAGAGAGAGAGAGAGAGAGAGAGAGAGAAAGAGTGAGTGAGAGAGTAAGAGAGAGAGAGAGAGAGAGAGAGAGAGACAGAGAGAGAGAGAGAGAGAGAGTGTGAGAGAGAGAGAGAGAGAGAGAGAGAGAGAAAGAGAGTGTGAGAGACAGAAACCAAGTTGAATCCGAAGACATGCAACAGACAGGGCTGGGGGTTGTTATGACAACACAGGCAACACCACGGAGCTCGACTCAGCAGAATTCCAAAGTGAGCTGAATAAATGTTTTTTTATTCTTTTCAGTCGGAGATGAGCCGAGGTGACAGGACCATTGAACTGAACAGCACAGCAGATCTGGCTATTTATATCTAATTATAGAAATAGATCAAGTAGAACACAACATGACTGGAATAAACCAGAATTGTGACAGTTTGGTTTGGGGTGCCAAATATGTCTATACAAATAGCTAACTAGCCTTTTGTCATGGGCAACAACTTTAAATTCTTCTATGGCTTTGTTTTTTTATGTATTAAGGTTAAAGATTCATATAGATTCATTTGTGGATCCCGCCAATGAACCTTAACTAAAACTATGTTGCAATTACTTCATATGATCAAGCTACAGGGTAAACAATGATACAGCCCAGAGGAAACAATGTTGTAATTTATGTCTGCTAATCCAAAAAAGAGTGTATACATAGTATACAATACAAAATATGGGATATGGAAAAGCATAGAATAACAAGTCCAAAATCGGCACTGTACAATTTCCCTAATATTTTAGATAGATGTGGCCTAATATTAGATGTCTGAAAATATTTCTGAAAAGCAAGTGTATTTCTGTATATAAGTCAATCATAATTGCCTTGTGTAAACATCATCGTAGACCACACTGCCTTGTGTAGAGGAGCTGAAAGCCTTTTGTCAGAGTGATGTTTATAATACAATGCAGGCTTTAAAAAGAAACCACCAATACAGAATCAAAAGTTTAGCATTACCATAGAACAAAACAAAACAAAAAATGGATCGACGGACAGGCCAGAATAATGGAAATTCAAGCCAGGACCCGCCAAGATGGCTGCCACATTGATTACAAGCCTGTTGTTCGGGGCAACCACATAAACCCAGATTTAGTTCCTGTTTCCGTTTGAATATTCACTGGTGTCTTTGGGATTTGTGTACATATGTTCATTCTCCTTACATTCAGGCAATTCCTTTATTCAATTTTTCACTCTGTAATGGGCAAAAGGAGAAAAGCCCTCAAAATGCACATTGCAGAAGTGTGAAAGTAACAGTTGGGATCAAACAGTCTCACTCAAACCAAAAAGTCAAAAAAAAACAAGCCTGAAGATAATCCATGCTGCTCAAAAAGAGGTCTTTGTGTCCTAGACAGGACTTCAAACAATTCTTGCAACGCCTGAACAGAAGCCAACACTTTCCCACCATTGTTTACACTCTAATACTTACTCCCAAACTATCTGTCAAAGTTATGACACTTACAGAGTCATATCCCATGATTCAACTTAATAAGGCATCTCTTGTATGCACAAAAATAAGGATTTATGGGGTGCAAAAATTGTGCGGTAAATATAAGCAGACCATTCTCCTGCAAAGTTTACGCAGTAGCGAGTGGGATAGCTGTCTATTGCAGTTCTAAGGCGTTCCTGAAAAAGTGTGAAACATCTCTTTGGCAGCATATGACGGTTAACTACACAGGCAAGTGAAACGGTAAACAACATGTACACATACATACGTAATTTCACATACAATTTTAAGATACATTTCAAAATCTCAATTTCTCTCTCTATTTTCTTGCAGATTTTTGGTTAAACAAGAAACAACTTCATCCTTAACTGAATTGAGCATTTTGTTTTACTTTGATATAATCATTTTTATTTTTTTGTTTAAAAAATGTCACCTTACTTTACAGGTGTGTAAGACCGGTAAGCTACTCACTAGATTACTACAACAATGTTCCATAGCAATATTGATAATATATACGGAATCATATACAAGATTTCTTTGAACACGTCAAAGTGAATAAAAAGCCTAAACAATCTTATGAAGATGAAGGTATCAACATAACTAGTTTAATCAATAAAGTATACGAAATACAACTTTAAACTAGTGCATTGACCACGCAGGTCTGGGATTTTGCAGATACAGTACAGTGCTTCACAGGTTATCAATCTCTTCTCTCACTGCTGATTCAAACTAAAAATGAAAGTCGATTCACAGGTGAGATATGCATCTGGTTCCACTAAATGTCCAATGATTGGTTCAAATGTGAAGGTTTTTTTTGTGAAATTGAAATGATCTTATTCAGCAAAACAACACATGTGGCCCATATTTACTTCTCTGTTTTATATTGATGGGTTCATGCAAGTGTGTGTGTGTGTGTGTGTGTGTGTGTGTGTACGTGTGTGTGTGTCATGTCCATCTAGAGGTAGACTAATCATACACTTAACTCAAACCAATAATAAAAAAGAATAATCTATCCCCTTATTATCTTTGACTCTTGAATCTTTGTCTGCCTCCCCTGCTGCCTCTTTCCTTTCTCCTGTTCAGAGCTCAGCGGACTGGCTCTCTTAATCCCAGCCAAAGGAAGGAGCGTGTCTAACTCTGGGTCGGTTAGCGCTGTGTCTGGTGAGGAGACAAACAAACAACAAAAAAAATGTTGTTTTGTTCTGTTTTGTTTTGAAGCCTTTATACTCTCTGCTGGTTTTCTGTGTGTTTCACCCATCATCTGTTGTTCATTGACCACCATACCGACTGTACCCACACAACACGGCCGATTCCTATTGATGGTTTTCACATCAAACTGTGTTCACTGTGTCAACATGACAGTGGGCGGGCGCTGATATCCAAAAGTCCTCGCGAGGCGACCGCCGAAACAGTCATCCGCGACTGTGGCTAAAACGTGCCGCTTTTACTCGAGGGCGATCTCTAACAAGTCCTCAAATTGCAGAGGTCCAATTCCTGCGGTTTCCTCATTCCCACGCAGCTGTCCCGAGGCAGGCTGAGCCCCGGCCCCGCCACGCACCGCAGGGGCCTCCTTCTGTAGCCGCGGCCGCAGGTCTTGGAGCAGGCGGACCAGGGCCCCACGTCCCAGGCGGGGCAGGGCCCCCCACACGGCCGCACGGCCGGGGGCCTGGGTCCGTCGTCGCAGCCTGTGGTCGCCAGCCGGCCCCCGGGGCTCTGGCACCTCACCAGCCGCTTCTGGACCCCCTTCCCACAGCTCACCGTGCACCCCTCCCACTCCCCCGCCACCCACTGACCGACGCCCCGCTCTTTCTCCACCAACGACCCCCCCTCCCCCCCCTCCCCCCCCTCCTCCTCCTCCTCCTCCTCCTCCTTCTTCGTCTTCTTCCCCCCCCCGGCCTCCGTCTTGTCGCCGTGGGCCAGGACGCTGTTCTCGGCGGCCGCGTCCCTCCTCTCCTCCTTCTCCCTCCGCTGCTGCGTCTTCCTGTCCTGCTTGCTCTCCTCGCGGCTCAGGTAGAAGGAGTAGCGCACCCTGGGCGGCGTCATCTTGCCCACGGAGAGGAGCTCCACCGTCAGGGGCTCGGGGAGCGGCCGCGTGGCCCTCAGGAGCTCCACGGAGGTGGAGGTGCCGCTGTACCGGAGCAGGGCGCCGCTCACCAGGAGGTCCCGCTCGGCGGCTGACACCACGTAGTTGCCGTTCAGCAGGTACTTCCCGTGGCGGTCGCGCACGGCCAGGTAGTTGTCGTCGTTGAGGAGGCCGCGGTAGCCACGCTGGCGGACGTCCACGTTCGACGCCCCGGTTGGCAGATGCACCACAAAGTTGTAGCCGTGTCTGGGGAACGGCGAGGGGGTTTCCAAAAGAAAATATGTTAAAGGTTGATTGTTAAAAAAAAAAAATGAAATACAAGGAATGCAAACATCATCTTCCCGAGATATTACTACTATCATAAAAAATTTAAATTGTACGCTTGATTGACAACACTTCTTATGCATAAAAAAAGGATTACTTTCACGTATATACAGTGTGTGGTACAGGACAGTACAGTGACTGGCTTATTTCCTGCATTCATAAACCAAAGACAGATCCAATGCACCAGTTATATAATAACCCTCCTTGTCATCAACCACAGCCCAGCAATGATGTGGTGCACTGTAACCGCGGCGACTCACATGGGTTTGGTGAACAGTCCCGAGACTTTCCGGCAGCTCTGGTTGTGTCCTCCGCACACCCCGCACTTGTCAAACTTTTTGTTGGAGCTCAGCTTGCCGTCGCAGCCGGCCTTGATGCATTTGCCCTGGACGCACACGGCCGAGGTATCTGGGGAGCACAGAGTCCCATCAACCACCTGGGGGGGGGGTAGAGAATAGAATACGTTAGATCTATTGGAGCACAGTCCCATCAACCACCTGGGGGGGGGGGGTAGAGAATAGAATACGTCAGATCTATTGGAGCACAGAGTCCCATCAACCACCTGGGGGGGGGGGTAGAGAATAGAATATGTTAGATCTATTGGAGCACAGAGTCCCATCAACCACCTGGGGGGGGGGGGTAGAGAATAGAATACGTTAGATCTATTGGAGCACAGAGTCCCATCAACCACCTGGGGGGGGGGGTAGAGAATAGAACACGTCAGACCTATTGGAGCACAGAGTCCCATCAACCACCTGGGGGGGGGGGGGGGTAGAGAATAGAATACGTTAGATCTATTGGAGCACAGAGTCCCATCAACCACCTGGGGGGGGGGGGGGGGGGGGGGGTAGAGAATAGAATACGTCAGATCTATTGGAGCACAGAGTCCCATCAACCACCTGGGGGGGGGGGGGGTAGAGAATAGAATATGTTAGATCTATTGGAGCACAGAGTCCCATCAACCACCTGGGGGGTGGGGGTTGGGGGGCGGGGGGTGGGGACAATAGAATACGTCAGATCTATTGTCAGGTTTTTTGTTTTTTTTCTTTTGATGGTATGTTATTGTGAGACTATTGCTTACTCGACATTTGACATTTGTTTTTATAACGATTGTATATCAGGGATGAAGAAGTCAGATGAAAGAGAACTGTGTGTTTATAACTACGTGCATTTGCGTGTGTCTTGTGTGCGTGTATTTAAGAGAAATGGAAGAATAGCAAAGGAGGTTAGGAAGCAGGGGAAGGAGTAAATAAAGAAGATAAAGCCACGATTGAAGAAAGAGCAAAAGAAAAAACAAAGCCATGGACGCAAACATGGATTCAAAAAACCAATATATAAACGCCAGAACAGGTTTAACTTGACTTATGCAATAGGGACTCTGGATTCAAATAGAGGATTGGCTTGAGCTGGTGTAAGGATGTGCTTGGCTTTGACCAGTGTTAGAGAGAGGTTTGAAATGCACTGATGCTTCACAGTTATTTAAGAACTGGTTACCTCAACAATGCTACAGCTGTTTAGTGACATTGTCCCTCTCCCAGTGGTTGTCTCTCTCTCTCTCTCTCTCTCTCTCTCTCTCTCTCTCTCTCTCTCTCTCTCTCTCAATGTTTCTCTTTCTCTCTCTTTCTCTCTGTTTCTCTCACACAGTGCTTCTTTATTGCTCTCTCCACTCTCCTTCCCCTCTCTTGTCACCATGTCACCACCAAACACACACACGCACGCACGCACGCACGCACGCACGCACGCACGCACGCACGCACGCACGCACGCACGCACGCACGCACACACACACACACACACACACACACACACACACACACACACAAGGGATGAGTACCTTAGGAGACAGCACGTAGAAGTAGCCCGTGCCGTTGGCCCTGCAGACGAGCTTGCAGGTGTCTTTGGGAGCCACGCCAGAGTACTTGGGCACCCAAGCCACCGAGGCAGTCAGTCTGTTGGTGTTGAGGCTGAAACCGTTGTAGGCCTCACACTGCTCCTCGCGGAAACTCTTACCTGGTGACGACGCAGAGGAATCGTAGAAGAAGAAGGAGAAGAAGGACAAGGAGAAGAAGGACAAGGAGAAGAAGAGGAAGGAGAAGGAGAGGAAGAAGAAGGAGAGGAAGGGGGTTAGTAAACCACAGGTTCAACCTACAGTGAAATCAGTTTGAGAAGAAAATTGCTGTTTGAAATTTAAAAAAAATTATATACTTAAATATATATTAGAAACTTTGTATGTTTAAAATCAGACAAATATATGTATAGAATGTATTTTTCAGTAAAGTATACAAATGATTGTTTTGACTGGATATATTTTGCTGAATGTTTCCTACTGTAGGATGAGGGTTGTGAGGGTAAAGGACAGGCTTGCCTGTGTCTGGACAGGGGCTGAGGTTACAGGAGCGGTACTTGATCCGGAGACCCTGGCAGTATTTGCCCCCGTGCTCAGGGACGGGGCTGTCACAGTTTCTGTTGGCCAGCTGGACTCCGCCTCCGCAGGTTCTAGAACACACCCCGTACAAACCCCACACACCCCACCGCCCGTCCACCTGCACACACACGCACGCACGGACGCACACACACACACACACAAATAATCATTATAGATCTAGAAACTACAGTGCTCTTTATTTTGCATATTTCCATAGCCACTAATCTTGCATGTGTGCATGGAATCTATAAAAACCTGTTTGCTGTTTGATGACAAAATACACGATACACAATAAACCAATGATAATATCTAACATGTTCTCTTGATTGAATCACTATGTGTGCATGTCTTATGTGATCAGGTTAACAAAGGCCCGAAGTAGAATGCAGACTGAGTCTGGTGTGAGGCTGAGTCACAGTCATTCCCACAGCCTTCATTAAGCTTTTCTGGATATACGAACCACTAACCCGAATGCGGGTGGTGCTGCTCTTATCGGTGCAGAACCCTCGATAGCACAGCTTCCCCTCCCCACAGACGGTGCCGTCGGCCCAGGGGAAGTGTCGGGTCTGGCACACCAGCTGTCCGCGGGCCTTGCCCGTGCACCAGAGCTTGGAGCAGGGCTGCATGTAAGGGCAGGGCTTGGAGCCCGTGCCGAAGGCCAGCTCGCACTGGCGGGGGAGGCTGTAGCCCGTGCCCGGCAGGGCGTCTGGGAGAGAGAGCTGGCGCTGGGGCTGGGGCTGGTCCAACAGACAGTCGCCTGGAGGGGCAGGAGAATAACCGCATAAGCACGGGCGATCGTCAGGGAAACCGTGGGGAGAACATGAGTTAGCCTGGTGAAGGGTTGTAGCTTTAGAATCACTGTCTATGGAGAGTAGGGCTGTACAATGTGTTTTTATTAGAATCAAATCTCAGTTTAGTTCTATGTAATTACTGTGGAGTTAGTCATGATCAAATGTAGGGGATATTATTTTTGGCCTTAAAGCAAACCGTATACATGAAATTAAATATTTACAGTAGAAGGAAACAAAAGATTGTGTGACAACATTTTTTATGTTGTGACTGAGTTTTCTTTACGATACATTTAACATGTGAAACAACGTATTTAAACGCCAGCGCTATTACTGGTAATTGTATGACCTGTAAAAACAAGACTTGATTGTTGTGTAAACTATTGAGATTTGGCTGTAGGGTTCAAGAAAATAATTATGACCGTGTTTAAACGCCAATTTGGACAGTTGACAGCTGTATCCAGTTCCCCTCAGACCAGACTCTGTTTAACCCACGTTTGAAAATGAGCCTTTTACTGTGAAAGATCGCTAACGTAACAGAAGGGGACAGCCCGGGGGGGGGGGGGGGGAGCGCTGTGGAACGCAGGAAGTGATTACCGACCGTGACCCCTGTCCAGGAAGTCGGTGATGATGGCGGCGCTGCAGACGGACCAGGGGCGGAGGCGGTCGATCTGGATCAGAGTGGGTGACATCATGTGGTTGTCCTTCAGCTTGCCGAACACCTCCTCGCACGCCCTCACGTTGTCATGGGGCATGTTGAACACATGGCCTGGGGGGTACAGAGAAGCCAAAAGAATACCAATAGATACACATGTGGATTTGCAGGATTTAACACAATATATAAGAATCTTAATAGAATAGAACAGAATAGAATAGAACCGAACAGAACAGAACAGAACAGAACAGAACAGAACCGAACAGAACAGAACAGAACAGAACAGAACCGAACAGAACAGAACAGAACAGAACAGAATAGAATAGAATAGAATAGAATAGAATAGAATAGAATAGAACAGAACAGAACAGAATAGAATAGAATCACTACGTCGGAGAGATGTCATACTATTACAGGTATGCTAATCGGTATGCATGAGCAGGGAATACTTTTGACATGGTAAATCCAGATGTAAAAGTGGAATTTTTTGTTCCCCTGACAACCACTCCTTTTCCAAGGACATTGCCATTCTCTTATTACCTTCCCCTCCAAAAAAAAAACACAAAAAAGTGTAAACGATGACTTCACAAATTATTGTTGAATAGTGAAACGGGATCATTTGGAAGGGGGGAAATTATATAATTACTTCACTAAAGTGGGCAGTGTACACCAATGATTCCCCAGAGACCTTTGCCTTTGACATCTGGAAACACTCTGGCATCTGGTCTCCAGCTCCATTCTCTCTCTCTGCTTCTTCACAACCAGTCAGTCGGTCGGTCGGTCGGTCGGTCGGTCCGTCCATCGGTCTGTCGGTCGGTCGGTCGGTCCGTCCGTCCGTCCGTCCGTCCGTCCGTCCGTCCGTCCGTCAATCATTCAGTCAGTCAGTCAGTCAGTCAGTCAGTCAGTCAGTCAGTCAGTCAGTCAATCATTCAGTCAGTCAGTCAGTCAGTCAGTCATTCAGTCAGTCAGTCAGTCAGTCAGTCATTCAGTCAGTCAGTCAGTCATTCAGTCAGTCAGTCAGTCAGTCAGTCAGTCAGTCAGTCAGTCAATCATTCAGTCAGTCAGTCAGTCAGTCAGTCAGTCATTCAGTCAGTCAGGCAGTCAGTCAGTCATTCAGTCAGTCGACGACAATGAATGTATTTTGTGTGTGTGCGTATGGGTGTGAGTGTGTGTTCATGCGTTTTTTTGGAGGGGGGGGATTTCTAATTTAATTATAATGGGGGGAATTATAATTTACGATCTAATATCACACTTGGCATGAAGTGTCAGAGCGCCCAGCCAACCAGTTTACATATCGACAGATTATGGATGCATTCTTTTGTCAAACTTGCCGCAACACATTCACAATTTCTGTCCATCTCTGTCTTAACTGTTGTACTCTAGTGTGTTGCTCTCCGTCTGAGCATTATTGTTTTATTCTTTTTCTGTAAAGCGTCTTTGGGTCTTAGAAAAGCACTAGATAAATAAAATGAATTACTATTATTATTTCTCAATGAAGCCACGGAATGGCACATTGTTTGTGTATTCTGTATAGTACAACCACATTACAACCAAAGTTTTACGTACTATCAAATACGTGTACTATCAAATATACTATTGTGATCCTATGTTCAGTTTAGTTGCTTTGAGTCAAGCTGACACAAATGCAAACGGGGTTTACTGTAATTACTGTAAACCATCTAACCAGACTGAAGGAGAACAACCACCCTGGTTGATTAGATGTAAAATGTAGTGAGCTTACGTAATCTTAAAACAGCTTAAAATCTTAGAACCTTTCAATAAAGAGTCTGTTTTTGGTTAAAAAAATGTTTGATACGCCATCAAATACCATTTAGCCTCCATCATCATACCACTTATTATATTAAATTGTATTGATGTCACTGGTAGGGTATTTCCCTCATAGTGTACTGTGGTTTGAGCACTTCCTACTAAAGCTACCATCGGCACATCCTATCCACACAGACCTAGGCTATGGGAACACACAGGTGGACCAGGAAAGAGGCGGTGGAGCCACGAGCGCGACTTTCCCTCACCGAGTTCGTGGGCGGTGGTGAAGGCGGAGGGCAGGCCGTCGTCCTCGATGACGGAGCAGCTCCTCTTGGGGTCGCACATGGTGCCCACGTCGGCCATGCCCAGCGTGTCGCAGGTGGTGGACCCACACAGGTCCTACAGTGGAGGAAACGGATGAAGGAGGTGAGGGGGTGAGTCTCAATAGGTCGTGGACCCACACGGGTCCTACAGTGGAGGAAACGGAGGAAGGAGGTGAGGGGGTGAGTCTCAATAGGTCGTGGACCCACACGGGTCCTACAGTGGAGGAAGCAGAAGGAGTGGAGGGGGCAAGTCTCAAAAGTCTGCACTTCATGTCTTATTGTAGGGGTGTCCCTCAGCCTCTTCACTGAAATACAGGAAGGAGGTGAGGGGGCGAGTCTCAATAGGTCGTGGACCCACACGGGTCCTACAGTGGAGGAAGCAGAAGGAGTGGAGGGGGCAAGTCTCAAAAGTCTGCACTTCGTGTCTTATTGTAGGGGTGTCCCTCAGCCTCTTCACTGAAATACAGGAAGGAGGTGAGGGGGCGAGTCTCAATAGGTCGTGGACCCACACGGGTCCTACAGTGGAGGAAGCAGAAGGAGTGGAGGGGGCAAGTCTCAAAAGTCTGCACTTCGTGTCTTATTGTAGGGGTGTCCCTCAGCCTCTTCACTGAAATACAGGAAGGAGGTGAGGGGGCGAGTCTCAATAGGTCGTGGACCCACACGGGTCCTACAGTGTGGAGGAAGCAGAAGGAGTGGAGGGGGCAAGTCTCAAAAGTCTGCACTTCATGTCTTATTGTAGGGGTGTCCCTCAGCCTCTTCACTGAAATACAGGAAGGAGGTGAGGGGGCGAGTCTCAATAGGTCGTGGACCCACACGGGTCCTACAGTGGAGGAAGCAGAAGGAGTGGAGGGGGCGAGTCTCAAAAGTCTGCGCTTGATACCTTATTTCAGGGGTGTCACTCAGCCTTCTAACTCACAGTGGAGCCAAAGCTAGAATGAAAATGAAGGTTGGCTATACAAATATTGTTATGTCATATTTTATATGGCAAACGATATTGGCAGTGTTTAAGAAATGATGTGATTATTAAGCATTCTTACGTTTAGATTTTATTTGGCTTCCATTGAGCCAACATTCACTCTCTTTCTCCCTCTCTCCGTCTCTCTCTCTCTCTCTCTCTCTCTCTCTCTCCCTCTCTCTCTGTCTCTCTCTCCTTCCTTCACTTTCTCTCTCAGACAATCACTTTTCTGTTCTCTGTCCTCCTTCTTCTATCTCCATACTTCTCTCTGTTTCTCTCTCTCTCTCTCTCTCTCTCTCTTTCTTTCTTCTCTTTATATGTTTATCTCTATCTTTGCCCCTACCTTCATCTCTTATGAAATCCCCCCCATCCCCCCATCCCTATCCACGTCTTCCTTCTCGGTCTGTCATTTTTCTATCAAAACTTTTCCCCACCTCCCTTTCCCTCTCCATCCCCCCATCCATCCTTCTCTCCCTCTCTCTTTTTTTTTCTTTCTTACAGTAATTGACCATTCCTGGTCTTCTTAGACCTTCACTTCGGAGCATGCCCCCCCCCCCCCCTCCCACCAATAAACATCTCTGCCAGTTATTATATCATGGCGCATGAATTGTCCGTTTATTGGCTGTGGCAGGAAAGAAGTGACCCGTGCTGCTCCCCTGGGCAACAGTTACCGTGCCGATTTGATGGCCAGCTGTGACTCACTCACAGGCTATCTAGATGTTGTGTTTTGTGTGTGTGTGTGTTTTTTTTTTTTTTACACTCAAGGCTTTGATAACGCTCACACATTTACAATGTGCTAAAGAAGAGCAATCTGGTCTTTGATTGGAATTCCTTGGTACTGAGACTGGACATGTCTATCAGAGTGAAATATGCAATAATTGTCGTCATAAAATTGTCCAAATCCTGCCCAGTGCGAGACATTCTTTAGGCCTTGTCCATCTTGTAAAGGAAGCATTTGGCCTGCTTATACCGTTTCAGAAAGCACCTAGAAGGTACATACATATAATTACACACATATCTAGTATGTTTGTAACCTTCTTTACAGAGGACTCAAAAACGGAATAAGTCCTCTTCTTTCTTTCTTTTATTAAGGAGTTTCCAAGATGCCAAAATAAAGCCAGGTCCTGCCAGCCATGTGTGTTCCTTTGTAATACAACGCAGGCTTTTCCTGACCCATTACAGGGCTTTTTTCCAGTGGAACAGCATCCCCTACTCCATACATGGACAACAACACAGGGCTTCCACTTTCCAATGTGTCATCCTTATCCTCCTTCACCTTATCCACCTTTTTTTTTCCTTTTTTTTTGGGGGGGGGGGGGGGGGGTGCTAATGATCTGACCTGCTGGACTTCAGTCTAAAAAGAGCAGAAGGTCTTATTGATATTTTTTGGTAGAGAAAGAAAACAATCGAAAGCGATAAAAACGAAGGACAGTTTGTGAACCCATAAAGTCTGACAGTATTTCGCCAGTTATACAAGAGGAGAGAGATGGGTTCATTCAGGTTTAGGCAGTCCTTGTGTCTGAAACGAGAACCACCTTTGTCAAGGATAAACCCAGACCCATACGGAAGGGTACTGTTCTGAATAAGGTTGGTTATCCATTCACACTGGCCTGGTCAACATTGCATTAATCAGTGCCAACGCAATACAGGACTGCACGGTTCAGCACCTCTCTGCAGTGTGAAAGTTATGAGGACAAGTGCTAAGAGAGAGAGAGAGGGGATAGTGGTTTTAGAGGATGGATTGTCTTTACTTGGTTGTTAATTAATCTTTCGTCTGTACCCTTACCTGTTTTGTGAAGAGAATGGCGGTGTCCCAGTATTCCGGGTGCTTGTCACTGTGTTTATTCAGCTTTTTCTGCCAGGCGCAGAAGTTGCGCAACGTCAGTGCAGCGTTGCTGGAAACTTTAGGGCCTTTGTCAGCCTCATCCATCACCATGAAGCCCACCACCACTATGTTTATGGAGTTCATAATGCTGGGGTGCTTGTAGAGCCTAGCGGCTACTGACATCAGGGTCAAAAGATAGTGCTTAAGGTCATCGCCATGGAATTTGGCCATAGACTCGTCGGCAACCACGAGGACTTCTACAAACCTTGGGATTGAGGCAAATCTTTTAGATCTGCCCAAAGTTCGCAGTACGGTTTCAGTCAAGCCATCAAATTCCACTTCCGTTATATGTTTGTATTTTTCCAACGACGCTGAAATGTTCAGATTCAATGTAGGTCCCACCCCACACCTGTTGGTTGTGTAATTGCCACCTAAGCTCGCGCTGCCTCCCCGGCGGCGCAGGACGTGCGTCCTGTCAAAATCCCTTGTGTATCCTCCCTGCTCGCCCTCGTTTCCAGCTAAGCTAATAAAGTATTCCATGCCCTTGTAGGAGAAGGCGCCGTGGAGCCCCTTGCAGAGGCTGAGCGCAGCGTAAGACTCCAGGTCTGAGTTGACATCCCCGGAGTAGAAGCAGTGCATCAGCTCTGCGCTGGAGCCTAAAGAGGAATCTGATGGTGAGGAGCCGCTGTCAAAGGGGATGTCGCTGGGTGCGAGGAAGTTAGAATCCGGTGTGAGGTTAAGGTACAGATCTTGTCTAAAAGCACTTATTTTAAAAACAATAAGTTGGTCTTTTATTCGCTCCTGTTTACTAAATAGACGTTCCTGTAATTGCAGCTGGTCCAGTAGAATGGGTTCACAGAAATCTATCTCCATGCAATAGTTGACTTTTACATACAATACCATATCTACAAAAATAAACAAACATTTAATAAGCCAAGACATCTTTGCTCAAAGCACAAAATGCCTTGTCAATAACTGTTACGCACTCGCGCACTGCGGTGCGCTTGCATGCAATAACCTATCAGGTTCACTGTGGCACAGACATGCAGCCTGTCGTCCTCAGTAACTGAGGGACAGTGATCTGCGCTTCATGTGCGTTCCCATCTTCTACCGCTCCACTGTCACCTCAACCGCCTCCACTCTGCGCTCTATGCGCCGTGCTCCGATGTATATGAAACACTCCGATTTGTCATCCGAAATTTGGGGAGGTGCTGGGTGCACGAGCTCATTGGACATGCCTCTCTGTTAGTGCTGCAGACCGCAACCACTTGTAGCTCTCCAAATATTATTGTTGCTGTTCAGCATGTGGCACGAGCTTGAAGGTCCCCTCCCACTCATTGATTCTAGGGTTTTGAATGGATTAAGTTAGTTATAGTTTACACATCACGTGCAGTAGAGCTACACCCGATCAAAGCCGTTATATTAAGTTCGATTATGGTCAAGATGTAATTATACACAAATATAGTTTTTTAACATAACCCATAGTCAAATTATAACAGTTTAGTATTTCAATATTTGATTATGTACTGGGATACTGCCCGCCCACAAGGGAAATAGCCGAACTAATCCATCCCATTTCACATTCTAATTTAGCAATTCATCTTAACGTGCACAACTGACAATATTATCCTACAAGTTCATCTCCATTATACACTGCTCGATGCAGGTAAATTATGTCAACTGCATGTGCCCGTTCGCCTTGAGAGCGTTTCTTGTTGTAGTGCTTGTAATACAAGGCTGCCACCTAGTGGATTTACCAAATGTTTAAATATTTTTTTAGACTTGATTGATGATGTCGTTATACATTTTGCTATAAGTTCAGACCAGGGGCGTGGCTAAACTCTAATGGGACACAGTCCCCTAGCATAGCCCCTAATGTGTGCGCCGTGGTGTACAGATCAAGGTGCAAGGTGCGCGTCATAGCTTGTGTTTTAGGTTCAATTGCGTTGCTTTGACATTGTGGATTTGAAAATAATCATTCGTTGCTTGTTCTAAATCAATCACATATACAGCAGCTTGTAAAACTCGAACGGGAGATGTTACTGGGGAACAGTAGATCAATAATGGGGCACATACCTCAGTAAAACGGATCTTTCAACGTCCATGGTTCAGACCTTTAAACAAAATAATTGTTCTTAAATATAGCGCAACAAGAAACTTTTTTTAAAACTTCACATATCAGGCCACTGTGAAAATATAATAAGCCTGACACAAGAAATGTAAACATTGCTCAATGTTTGTGTTGACTTGGGCTTGACGTCATTAATTGGTTAATTGTTCATCAATTTGATACAGTGTTATTCCAACCAACTTGACCCTGTTACTGATGGGTCTTATTGGCAACCACAGTGGTGTCTTTTGTGAAGGAACAAAGAACACCCTTTTCCGAGTCCAGCCACCTTTGAGTGGACCTGTCAATCACTCAGGTCTATAGCTCCGAAATAACTCAGAAGCGGACTTCAAGCTATGCGTAGTATTGATGTCCTGCCGCTGCTACAGAATGCGCGTTAAATGCCGGGACTAATAATAGACCAGGGGTTGTCGAGCTATTTCAGAAAGTGTGTGTGTGTGTGTGTGCGTGTGCGTGTGTGTGTGTGTGTGTGGGGGGGGGGGGGGGGGGTGGGGGGGGGGGGGGAGTGTCAGTTCATTCTCATTGGGTCCGTTTTATCCAAGAGTTTCTTCTCGTGAAGTGCAAGTGGGAGGAGAATTTCCAGCAACGAGGGATATCAAAAATAAACCCACCGCTGACTCCCAGAGAAGACAAAAGAGTATAAATACGACCGCCGTCTCCAGTCTGCAGAGGTGCTGCTAAGTAGTAGTGGAGCAGTCTTTAGCCCTTGAAGTAGAAATAGAAAATAAAACGCATTAGTCATTTGTTTTGACCAAGACTGGCTTTACAGCACTGGAAATAAGTAATTTATTGTAATTGTAGAAGTATTGAGTTATTATTTCAATTTAAAATCATATCTAGGAAAAAGAGCTGTAGTGATATTTTTCGTTCAAACAGACTATTCCAGAAGCCTACGATACTCGCTTGCAATTGCGCATGAATGTTTCGTGACTGAAATATTGGGAAGAATTTTTCTTTGACATTTTGTTTATGCTTGATTTTTGAGTGCAATTTCCATTGCAAAAGATGTGTTCTTCATTTTGCTTTATCGCATTCACCTTGTGCGTTATCACCACCACACTCGCAAACCCTTTTGAATCCGAGGATGTTATACCTGTGCGCATAAGTAAAAGAAGCAGTGGCCGCTTTTGGAAAAGAAGTTCTGAGCTGCCGAGTTTCAAACTCAACGCTTTTGGCAAAACTTTCACACTGAATCTTTTCCCGGATAGAAGCTTTATGTCCCCATCGCTAACCATTCAGCGCATCAAAGCGAAAGATCTGAATATATTACGCAGCACTTCAGGTTCCCATGGAGGACCACCCATGTATGAAACGGATATTCACAGAGTAATAAACAAAACAGAAGAGACTGATGGGTATTTAAGAAGTTGCTTTTATTCGGGTAATGTGGACCACAATCAGAATTCCGTTGTTGCTGTCAGTTTGTGCTACGGCATCCTTGGATCTTTCATAACTGACGGGGATGAGTATGTAATCGAGCCGAAGTTGTTTGGCTCCGCGAAGAAGGAAAGCTCTGCTGAACAGTTGCATGTCATCAAAAGAAGAACACCCATACCAATCCAGAGTGATGCCCCGATTGTCTCTGATCACCCGATTGTGGAAAGCCGCGTAAAGAATGACGCGGGAAGTTTTACGCACAGGGAGGGGGATGATGTGCAGGGGGGCAATCGTCGGAAACGCTTCGTTTCTGCACCACGTTACATAGAAACGCTGGTGGTCGCTGACGCAACCATGACCCATTTCTATGGGGATGAGATAAAGGTATGATAATTAAATAAATACCATTGCTGAAATGTTACAGTGATAAACGTGATATATAAGTTATAATGATTTGCAGGGCCATGCTGTCATATCTTCCTTTATATGTACTTGGTATGTGCTTGTGTGAGTGCGTACTTGTGTGTGTATGAGTGGTTATTAAGTGTATGTGTGCTTCTGTGTGTGTGTGTGTGTGCGCGCGCGTGTGTGTGTGTCTCCAATGTGCCTGGGTGAGTGTGTTTGTGTTTGTGTGTGAGGGAGAATTCTGAACTAAGCTGCAGAGAGTTCTTGTTTTGGGAAAATAGAATGTGGTCTTTTTCCAAGTGCTAAAAAGGGAGCCAGGAGCCAGTAATGTAAACTATGTTGCCTTGCATTCCTTCAGAGATGGTCTCACTATTTGGCAACACATTCAGAGCGGCAACATAACCAAGCTGAGGGCATTGTCTCCCTGTTATTCTTGTTGGTCAGACCAATGTTTATCATCTATTCGTGCGGTTTCCCTGTTGCATATGGAACTATTGAAGTGATCAACAGATATATTCATAACATAGTTTCAACCAAACAAGACCCATTAACATGAACCGTTGTGCTTTGTTTTGGCCCTTGCTTCTCCTCCCTCTCCGTTGCATTCAGCACTACGTCCTGACGCTGGTCTCCATGGCAGCGCAGCTCTACAAGCACCCCAGCATAAAGAACTCGGTGCACATGGTGGTGGTGAAGATGCTGGTGGTGGAGGATGAGGAGGTGGGGCCGGAGCTTTCCAACAACGGAGGGGTGGCCCTGCGCAACTTCTGCTCCTGGCAGCAGCTCTTCAACCCCTCCAGCCAGAGACACCCCGAGCACTACGACACGGCGCTCCTCTTCACCAAAGAGGTCAGCCCCCCATAGAGACAGGCTACCGCTGTAGTCGTGACCACCAGTAGCTATTCCCTCCGACATCGTTCTCATGGACTGGGAGGAAAACACGGCAGGGATATTGTATAAACACTATCATTGTTTTCTGAAGCTGGGGCGATAGCTGTATAGTCTTTGTTTGGTTAGCTACTGGTGTGTGTGTGTGTGTGTGTGTGTGTGTGTGTGTGTGTGTGTGTGTAAGGGTGGATGTTAAGCTCAGCTTGGTGGTTCTACATCAAACCAATGGTGCTCCTGGTTCCATGTACTTGAAGATAAAGGACTCTGGGGGAAACAGGGGGCAGTAGATATGATCACAGAAATAGAATGAATAGATTGGGCCCACCTTTTGTTTAAAAATAGGTGCCCTCTGACATTTCCAAATACACAGGACATGGTGTTGCGATATCCCATTTGTGCCATAATCTCAATTGAGCACATTAGAAACCAGTACATTTGTGTAAAACGAAATTTGGATTTAAACTTGTAGATCAAATCTCTGTCTATCCCACTCCCTGTTATTGTCAGAGTATGTAATAAACAAACACATTCATGAAGGTTTCTACTGTACATGTGCAGTATGTGCAGGTGAGTAGAGCAACAAAGCCAACGCTACAGATTATACATCGGGAAGTTATTGCATTGCCCATCTGGGAAGGAAGGCTATGGTAGCAAACATCAATCCCTTTGAAAATGATAACACACACGTTCGCCTGTAGCCAGGCAGTATATGCTTGGCAACCTTTCGGGGGGAGAGGAGGCTCCACTTGTAAGAGCTAACTTTAGTCCTCCCCCTACAAATCAGCCCGGACGTGTTGACATACCTTTAAACTGGTGAGGTTTAAATGGACTGTACAGAGGGGCTGAACTTGACCTGTGTGCCACATTCTGTAGCCACAGTAGAAGGCCCTCTTCCACGTTGTGTTTTGAAACCGTAAATTACATGGCCCGCTACGTGTAGGTCTAATGGAAGCAAATGTCATATGGGCTATTTTGTGGTCTTCAAGCCCGTGTACGTGTGTGTGTGTGTGTGTGTGTGTGTGTATGTGTGTGTGTGTGTCTATGCATTTAACTGTATGTGTGTGTGTGTGTGTGTGTGTGTGTGTGTGTGAGTGTGTGTGTGTGTGTGTGTGTGTGTGTGTGTGTGTGTGTGTGTGTGTGATGCTATTGAAGAACAAGGTGCACACACACATATGCCGTGTAGAATTCTGCTGCCGATCCAAGTCCAGATGTGTTTTGAATCAACATAAGGTTATGTCTTGTGGTTTTAAGTCTTGGGCCAGGAAAAATGTATCTTTGTCACACACACACACACACACACACACACACACACACACACACACACACACACACACACACACACACACACACACACACACACACTCATAAGCACACATTTTGACACTCGCACACTAACTGACACACTTGCACACACGCACATACACACACAAACACACTCACACACACACACACACACACACACACACACACACACACACACACACACACACACACACACACACAATTACATATTCACTCACACGCCATTACACACACACACACACACACACACACACACACACACACACACACACACACATACACACACACACACACACACACACAAACACAATGACACACGCACTGACACGCATACACAATGATACACACACTGACACACTCACACACACACACACACACTCACTCACACACAATGACATACACACAGACACACACTGACACACTCACACACACAGACACACTCGCACACCACGACATACACACAGACACACTCACACACAGACACACTCACACACCACGACACACACACAGACACACTCACACACCACGACACAAACACTGACACACTCACACAAGGACATACACAGACACAGGTCGCAACCCACGGACATCAGAAAGGGGAATGCAGATTGCTGTTGTTGTTGGTATACGTAAAATACAGTACATTGCCTATACACCACGTGGTTAATTTGACCACATCGCAACCCACATCCGCTGTCTGCTAATGATATGTATCCTTGTACTTTATGATGGAAACGTTGACAAACATTTTTCTGTGTTCTGTTTTTTGGAAATGGGGGGAAAAACAAACTTACACAATCAGAATGCCAATTTTGAAAATCATGGCTTGATTCAACTGGAATTATCTGACTTGATTGCACATTTCTTATTGATTGAACAGGGATTGGACTTGGTTTTGGAATGTGGGCCTGTACGGTTGATTTTGTGTGTATATGTGTGTGAGTTTCTGCAAAACAGAATGTGTTTCTACTCCCATGTTCCTCCATTTAAACCAACATATTTTCTTCTTGTGCGCACTTGTCTGTGTGAGAGTGTGCAAATAAGTATGTGTTTCTAAGCCTATGTGTGTGTGTGTGTGTGTGTGTGTGTGTGTGTGTACATCCTTTTGATCCTAATTATTGTTCTCTTGTTTACATGTGTGTGTGTGTGTGATGGTGTGTGTGTGTTTGTGTGTGTGTGTGTGTATGATGGTGTGTGTGTGATGGTGTGTGTGCGTGTGTGTGTGTGTGTCATAGGACATCTGCGGCCAAAAGAGCTGTGACACGCTGGGTGTAGCTGACGTGGGGACCATGTGTGATCCCAAGAGGAGCTGCTCCGTGATCGAGGACAATGGCCTCCAAGCTGCCTTCACTGTTGCCCACGAACTTGGTACGGATACAGTGTGATTATCTTATTTGACATGGTCTTATTGGATCTAATCTTACCCTTGGTTTTAAAAGGGTCTGTTATGTGAAAGTGGCAATGGAATTGACTGGAAACAGAATGCGTGTGCGTCATATGAGTTGTGGAGTATCGTGAAGACCCTCCCACTCTGCCTGCATGCTGTCCTGATTGGGTGCTGACCCTGCCACTCTGCTTGTATGCTGTCCTGATTGGAGGCTGACCCTCAGGAAACTGGTGGAAGGAGTGGGAAGCTTGTCAGCTGATGAGATACAACTGGGCACCTTTCTAAAGGGACAATGCAAAACGTCCCTGTCTGTCTGCTCTGAGCCACCCGTGCGACTGGGGTGGTGTGGTTTGGTTAATTTTGGTTTGGTTTGGTTTGGTTTGGTGTGGTTTGGTGTGGTGTGGTGTGGTTTGGTTTGGCTTGGCACAGTTAGTTTGGGTTTTGGTTTGGTTACACTCTCCAACATCCTACCACTACGTGCGCCGTAGTCATTTGCTGGCCAATTTCCTTTGTTTAGGAAGCACATCCCTTGGTAGGCTCAGAGACATGTTCTCAACAGGAGAACCAGCGTGGATGTTTTTACTTTAGTGTGGCGATCAACGCAGGAACATACAGTCTGCATTAAACTGCCAGGGGAGCACTTCCCTTAAATTCAGGAGTGGCTGGGTGTCCGGCTGACTTCTGTTTCGGAAGGAGCTAGTACACATGTACCCGCTGCAACTATGACATGGGCTGAGTTCATAGAGCTAGTTTGTTAGGTTTGCAGTATGAGTAGTAGTAGTTTTGTCCGTGTTTTGCAGTCAGTGACTGAATTACACACCAATGCCCCAACAAAATTCAACGGGAAACATCGCTTGCCAAAGTAACTGAAACAGCTCAAAGGGCCAACAGACTTTGCAAGAGAGCAAATTGAGAAGTACATTTCACACGTTACACAAAGTACAGCTGGTATTCCAAATAAGGTAGGGCTGGGGAGGGTTCCAGGGTTGTTAGTTGAATTGGATTGTGAAGCAGCACAGAGACTAGTGATGGCTTGGTAGGTTTCTCTGTGGGTAATTATTTAGAAAATTCGTGCTCCTTGATTTAGGAAACGTCAGCCAACGTCGACAGTGGGTTTAAGTGCCATTCGGTGCAACATTTGGAAAAGGAACTTTTCCAGTCGGAATCTCCTCAACTAACTTGGATGTATTCCCTTCCATCTTGTTCTAGGTTTCAAAGTTTTTCCTAATCATTATCATCATTATTCTTTCCTTTCACAGGCCACGTTTTGAGTATGCCCCACGATGACTCCAAGACGTGTGAGAAGTTGTTTGGAGACCAGGGCAGCCATCACATGATGGCCCCCGTGTACATCAACCTCGACAAGAACTTCCCCTGGTCACCCTGCAGTGCCCTCTACGTCACCGAGTTCTTTGACAATGGCCACGGTAAAAGCAACTGGCAGCGAATCAGATTACAGCTGTAGAATTTCCACCAATGGCTAGAATCGATAATACCAATGAGGAGCCAATCAGATTACAGGTGTAAAATTTCCTCCAATGGCTCGATTGGGTAAGACCAAAGGGAAACAAATCCTATTACAGCTGTAGAATTTCCACCAATGGCTAGAGTCGATAATACCAATGAGGAGCCAATCAGATTACAGGTGTAAAATGTCCTCCAATGGCTCGATTGGGTAAGACCAAAGGGAAACAAATCCTATTACAGCTGTAGAATTTCAGCCAATGGCTGGAGTTGATAGGAATCATTTGGGGCAAATCAGATTACCATTGTAGAATTTCCTCCAATGGCTAGTATTTTGGAGGCTGAACCTTATTTCACATTGTTCACATTGATAGATGTTTAGATTAAAAACATCTTTACGCGAAGCTTACAATTCCAAATTTATTTTTTTCGTCTTTTTCTACCCAAAAGAGGACATGGGTCAAATTCTACGGAGTTTAAGGGGGAAAAAAGAAACATGAACAGAGCAGAATTAACCGCACCTGACATTACACTAACTGTCTAGCCTTTGTACCATGAGTAAATCAAATCCCCCTGAAGCAGCTTCGGCTAGTCTCCATGTCTGTTGGCCTGTGCCAACTGGAAATCTGCCACCCAGCCTTTGTGGTTTGCCCTGTTATTATAACCTGCTGGTCCACGAGTGAACTGAATCTCTTCGGAAAGAAAGTTTTCTCTTCTCGGTTACGTTCACCTTTTAACTGCTCAAACTCTCTCCACAAAGCCACAAATGATGGCGTGTAAAAATCTCAGCGTGTTGCTTTTGGAGTGTATTAGCTACTGAGCTTGGATTTCCTCTCTGCTGGTCTTGCGTCTATGTGATACTTTACACCCCCCCCCCCCCCAAACCCCCCCCCCCACACACACACACACACACACACACACACCATCACCGCTGCTAAGCCGGTGTGTACCGTTATGTGTGGTGTGTTTCGAGGGCGTTTTGTATTGCTTCCTGTTGTTTTTCGAACGCTGGACCTTTCTTTTTCTGTGAGCCATACAATGGACCGTTCCACGTGCCTCCAGCCAAAAGTAGCAGCTGGTGTGGGCTAGTATGTTTTCCATCAGCTGGACGGTGTTCCAAAGAAAACCAATGTGGCCGAGAGTATTCATGCTAGTGAGCAAACGTCAGGGAAATTTGTATTGCTTGTGTGTGACTTGAGTGGGGTTATTTTGAACTGCGATATTTTAATTTGATCTCTGACCCCTATGTATCAGTTCAAAAAAGGCATTTCCTTTTGTTTTTATGGTGAAGTTATTAAACACACACAAACAGAAATACAGAGTACGCACACACATATCCCAGATACACCCCCCCACACACACACACACACACACATTCACACAGAGAAACCTTTTCCCCGTTTCAGTTTCAAATGTAAAAACAGCCTTCAAACCTCTCTGTTCCTCCTCTAAACCCGACAGGAGACTGCCTACTGGACCCGCCAGAGAGCTCCATGCCTTTCCCCGAGGAGCTTCCCGGCGCCACCTACTCACTGGACCGCCAGTGCCAGCAGATCTTCGGAGAGGAGTTCGTCCACTGCCCCAACACCTCTGACAGCGACGTGTGCCAGCAGCTTTGGTGTCGCGAGGAGGGCAAGCCCCACTGCACCTCCAAGAACGGCAGCTTGCCCTGGGCGGACGGCACGCCCTGCGGCCCAAACGGGACCTGTCTCGACGGGGAGTGTTTGGCCTCCGAGGTCGTCGCACGGCCTCTGGTAAGCCCTAAAGCTACACTCAGATCCGGACGGATTTTAGATTTTATTTGGGTTATTGTTATTGAAGAAAGGCTGGATCTAATGAGGTATTCTTGACGTGATGTTTTGTCATCTATGTGCATACAGCATGTCTACTACTATGATATTAGTTCCTTGTGTTACAACCGCTAAGTCTGTATGTGAGTCCAGACAATCTGGCAGTTGATAGACAGTCTGCTCCCAACTAATATAGTCATTGGAAAACTTACACCAACGCTCACTCCCTCACACTCACTCACTCCCTCACTCTCTCTCTTTCTCTCTCTCTCTCTGTCTCTCTCTTTCTCTCTCTCTCTCTCTCTCTCTCTCTCTCTCTCTCTCTCTCTCTCTCTCTCTCTCTCTCTCTTTCTGTTTCTCTTTCTTTCTGTTTCTGTTTCTCTCTTTCTCTCTCTCTCTCTCTCTCTCTCTCTCTCTCTCTCTCTCTCTCTCTCTCTCTCTCTTCTTCCTCTCTCTCCCACACACATGCACACACACATTTTTTGCACAATTTTTTTTTTCCACGTTTTTTTTTGGGTGAATCACTGCGCTAGTGTTGAGTGACACATGTGGCAGGAACGTGGAGGGAGTGAGAAGACAGCAGACGCGTGCTGAACTTCAACACAGATTTAGCCTCAGCCCCAGCGTGCCAGCAGACTTACTCTAACTGGCCACGGCCCGGCCCCAAGCCCAGCCTGTGGTTAGGTTGGCTTGGACGGGCTTGTTACCATGCTTCAGAGTTCTAACCCAGCTACTCGGCCGTATGCTTACATTAAATATGTACAATAATAATGCTTTTATTTTTTATTTTTTTTTAATACATCAGGTGGTCGTAGATGGTAACTGGGGTGCGTGGGGGACGTGGCAACAGTGTTCCAGAACCTGCGGAGGAGGGGTGGAGTTTTCCTACAGGGAGTGTACTGACCCCGTGCCACAGAATGGAGGGAAGTACTGCGAGGGACAGAGAGTCAAGTACCAGTCGTGTAACACCCAACCTTGTCGAGACAACAACGGTGAGGACTCACTTAGTCGGCTAGATGAACTAGCCATGTTGATTACAACCGATCACGGTTATTTCAATGTGAACGTATGCTTTTGCTATTTCAAAGATGCAACTCCAAAGTTCTCCCCCCAAAAGCATTGCTTTACTTTAAATAATTAGCTAGACTAAAACATCAACTGCATATGAACGTCCAGCTTAGAAAATGTCATACTTTGTCTTGGCCATAAAAGTGAGCTTCAGCTTGTTTTAGTGTGATTAACTAAAGTGCCAGACAGTTTACATGTGCCCCCACATGTATGCACTACTTATGTGTGTACTTTGTTTAATTCAGGGTGAGAACGTGTGTACATCATTAATGTCCTTTTTGCCATATTTGAGCAGAAATAGTCTATATTCAAATAACTATTCACACAGTAATATATAAACATTTATCCTCGATATGCAGATAAAGAAGGTATGCATACTTTTCGATTCCAATCTTAATGATCAGAACCTCAATGTATAGCAGCAGTAACTCACTTCCTTTAATTCATTATTCTTCTCTGTCTCTCTAGGAAAGAGCTTCCGAGAGGAGCAGTGTGAAAAGTACAACAACCTAAACTACCTGGACTTCAACGGCAATGTAAAACAGTGGATCCCTAAGTATGCTGGTGTTTCTCCAAGAGACAGGTGCAAACTGTTCTGCAGAGCCAAAGCCAGCAGTGAATTCAAAGTGTTTGAGGCTAAGGTATGTTTGAATTTAGATAACAACATTTTTTTTCTTTAACAATCATTTGAAGATATCTATGGGTTGATTTGGTAAAAAATATAACTTTTCGATGAACAATACACCTTTTTTGTGTGTGAAAATGTGTTTAAACTTAAAGGGCTGTTGTGAGGTATTAGTGTAGCTCTATCTACATGGCATAGCTGGCTACTTTTTAACGACTAGTGGAAAGTCTGAGCTGCAGCAACATTGATCTTGACCAAACCCGATCCCCTTGAAAACCAGTCACCTTGACTTGGAAGGTCCACAGCATGACAAGAACTCGGTCCGGAACAATTCCTACTGAGAATGCACAGGCCACAATCAGAACCCCCAGGGAACACATTTTTTCCATTACAAGTCTGACCACTCGAGCATGGTTCCCTGCATTGAAACAGAACGAACAGCCTAAAATAAGACCCCCCCCCCCCCCCCCCCCCCCACCCCCCCCTCCCTCCCTCCCTCCCCTCCCTTCCCCCTTTCTGTCTTCTCCTCAGGTGATTGACGGCACCACCTGTGGCCCTGACACCACGTCGGTGTGCGTCCAGGGCCAGTGTGTGAAGGCGGGATGCGATCAGGTGATCGGTTCCAGTAAGAGAGTGGATAAGTGCGGCCTTTGTGGAGGGAACGGACTCGCCTGCAGGAAGATCACTGGATCCTACAATAAAGCCATGTAAGAAATGAATACATACATATAGCTATGTTTTTTTTTGACGTACTCTATACGTAAAAACATGTAATATTGAAGCATAATGGGGTGTTGAAATGAAGAGCATTGCTCTAAACCTAAATATTACAAGGTTATTACTCATGTTATTACAATATTATTTTATAAACGTAGGAAGATACTGCCAAACACATTCATTTACTAATGGCAGTTTATTAACTTGGTATGGAGAAGACTTCTAAATCCTACGAAAACGGAACTACAGTTCCATGATCACCAAACAATGTAAAGTTGTATTCAGATTATAAAAACGTACAAAAGTATTGGTATGATGCTGGACCTTTACGGCGCGTTCATTTGTAACGCATGCGATGACGCCTAGCGGTCACAGCAGAACAACAGCACGTGTCATTGATTTCCCTTTCCAGCTACGGCTACAGTGACATCGTCACCATTCCGGTCCGGACGCGACCAACATCGACATCAAACAGCGGAGTCACCGCGGCGTCAAACACGACGGCAACTACCTGGCGGTGAAGCGGGAGAGAACGGCGCCTCATCCTCAACGGCAACTTCTCCCCGTCACCACGGTGGAGCAGGACATCCCGGTGCTGGGCGCCGTGCTGAAGTACAGCGGCTCCTCCACCACGCTGGAGCGGATCCAGAGCTTCAGGCAGCTTAGGGAGGCGGTCACCATTCAGCTCCTGGCCATGTCAGGCGACGCCAACCCGCCAAGATCAAATACACCTTCTTCGTCCCAAAAGACGCCGCCTTCAGCAAATCCTCCAAAGAGAAAAAAGGGTTGCCGTCCACGTCTCCTCCTCTCCTCTTACTCCTCCTCTTCCCTCCTCTTCCTCCTCCTCGTTGCACATGATCCATCCGTCGGCGTTCCCCGACTGGGTGCTGGAGAATGGTCGGAGTGCTCGAAGAGCTGCGGCTCAGGCTGGTCCGGAGGAACGTGGAGTGCCGGGACAACGCCGGCTTCACGTTCTGGTTACTGTGACAAGGAGCTGAAGCCCCGCGGACATCAGGCCTTGCGGGGACCTGCCCTGTCCCATCTGGCAGATGGGTCCGTGGTCGGCCTGCTCCCGAACTTGTGGTCAAGGGGGAGCGGCGGCGCAGTGTGTTCTGTATAGACTACACCGGCAAAGACGGTGGAGGCGGAGAAGTGTGACTCGGGCAAGATGCCCCAGCTTGTTTCTGGAGAGTGCCTCACCCAAGAGTGTCTAGAATGAGGGAGACGAAGAAGAAGAAGATAAACATTGATTCATCGATAACCCCCCCCACCCCCCCCCTCCCCCTCCCCCCCACACACACACACGTAACCTTTTCTGCCTAGTAATGCCCTGTTTTAAAGTGCCTGTAGAGTCGTTCACATAGAAGGCAACAATAACAACGACATTCATCTTTGACCGTTTTTATTTTTTTGTCATCGTTTGTTCATGTCTGACCCGTCAGGCAACCACTATTGAAATTCAAACAATATAAAATCTACCTCAGAATGTACATGTGATGTTTTGTAGATGTTAGGTGAAGGTACAGTGTGTGTGTGTGTGTGTGTGTGTGTGTGTGTGTGTGTGTGTGTGCATGTTGAGGTCTCTGAAAAGGGGGTTATTGTTTTGTAAAGCTATAAACACAGAGAATTTCTGTTTCTGTGAAGGTCAATACAAAATACCTTCCTTTAAAGGCTTATACATCTGAATTTTTTTAAGGACTCATCATAGTTAAGACTGTGCCATGTTTGTTAGAGTTTTACTCTTTCATGCTAATTCTTTCATTTTCTAAGAAAATGAGCAACTGTTTAACGGTGTTTGAATATTTTAAGACTGTAAAAAGTGTTCTTTTCAGCCCTTAAAGCTAAATATAAAACAAAATTGTATGTTTTTTTTTTATAATTTTTTTTCTTCTGCTACAAAATAGCAGATGAATTGTGAATTACATGTATGTGTGTGTTGTTAGAGAATTCCTTGAATTTGAGTTTAAACACTTTGTTTAAAATTGATTTTAGAGTAGAGACTGAGTGGTCAGAATTCTGAAGCCAAATCAAATAGAGTAACAGAACATTTCCCTTTGTTTGTTATGTTTATTTTAAGTCCTTTCGTCTAGGTGGAAATATTAGTTGCCTACAGAAATATTTAAGTAAAACATTTGTTGACGCTCTGAGTTATTATTGGATACATTATGTGTAGAATTTATTCCGTTTTTTTTTTTATTTTATAAAAAAAAAAGAAATTTAATTTCAATTAATATTGTAGGATTGCTTCATATTTTTCAATTACCCGTGAGTGTATTTGATTTATCATTCCGGCTGTTTATATATACAGAACATCACAACACAAAGAGGACAAAACCGTGTATCCCTTCAGTGAAGGTGACCCATATTACTATTGTAATATTACAGCTTAGTTCATAGCTATTTATTTTTGTATAGTTTTTACCTTGGACATGTTATAACTATTATTTTTTTAATATTTCAGATGCTGCTGTCTTTAAAAAAGTTTATGTAATAATACTGTCAAATAAACCAACTAAAACATTTGTTTTAATCAATTCCTTTTCGCTTTGTTTTGTCATCTGATTGAATGCAGTTTTCCTCTCTGTACAAATTGAATTCATTTTCATAGATCTAGATGATCTGGACTGGATGAAACTATGCCAAAGGCATCAAAGTGTTAGCCTTGTAATCCCTGGTTGACTGTCATACTGCGCGGACTCTTAGACCAATGTTATTATTGCTTGCTGTTCTATGGTAATAGAACAGTGTTCTTCTGTCTACCATACTGCCGATATTATTATTATATTCTACAATATGTTTCCTTGAAGCAGAGGTGTGATGCTCCCAATTGTTCGAGGGGGGGGGGGGGGGCAGTCAGAGGTGCCCCGTCAGGAGAGGCAAACCAGGCAAATGTTTAGGGCCCAACAAAAAAATTGGGGAAAAGGGCCACTCATATTGGCACATTTTGCAATGACTAGGATAAACCCCATTAAACTTCCCATAAAGGTCAAAGTGCACCATCCTATTCATTGCATGCTCAATGGGAGAATTTGCCGGTATGGGGCCCCCCTGAGTCTAGGAGCTCCTCCGGGCTGTTTCAGTACCCAGTTTATGCCGCTTCAGCATAATGCTACGGATTTGATTTCAAACCATTGTCTCAAACAATTGAAGAAAAACTTGCTTTTAGAGCTGGACCATCAACATCTCCAACACCTGCCGTTTGAGTGGCTGTAATAATGCAGAACAATTATCTTTTGTTTTTTTCTTGTCCCCAAAAAACACCACTTCTCACAGCACATATTGAGCATTATGGCTCTATTGCTGTATACAAGGATAAATCAATGAATGGGGAAAAATGTGAGACTGCTGAATATTTTAATATATGAAAAATGTAGGACGATAGGCTACAGGTATGGTAAAGGTAAACTGCAGTGCTACGAGGATTAATTAATCAACATTTGCCCACATACAAGTCATACCTTGACAATTGTATGCCTTACTGCTGCATTGATGATTCTAGATAGATTAAGGTGGGTTATGACAGGTAAATCATTATTCGTACACGGTACCCTTTATATTCTAAAAGCCTACAAAAATTGAACCCCAATGTACAGTGAACTGATGTTGCGCGTTGCATTATGGGACATAAAGAGAGCGCTAAACAAGGACTGGTACGGAATACAAAGACACGGGGAGAACGTCTTCAAAACTTTTTTAAAATAAGTTAGAATGATGTTGTTCGTTCGAAACATTCATTAGAAACTAAATATTGGCTGTATATAGCATTATTACGTTCTCCAAAGACAAGGAATGTGAGGTAAAAACGGAAGCGGCAGGGAACAGCTACCCCGCACCGCTGTCTACCTCTCCAGTGCTTTTTTGTGCGCTGCCGCCTGTGCCTGTGTTACTTCGGGCTTTCTAGACTGTCCATTCCCAGGCCTGATCGTTGTCACAGGCCCCCGACCACGTAGAAGGTACTATTCGTTTTGACGTTACAATAAGAGATTGAACGAAGGCATGGAAAACAGATATTTCCCCTGTCAGCATTGCTGATGGGTTTGTTGTCGTCTTTGACTTTGCATTGCCTGCGTTGTTTGGTCTGTTAGCAATGTTAGCTAAGCTAGCCAATGTTAGCAAGCATGATCATGACCGTTCTTTTGTTATGCGTCGTGCTAGCTAAGGTTTGGCAATTCAGTCAGAGGCATGTGACTATCGCTTTATCCCTCTTCCACGCAGTCTATTGCATTTTGTTTCCGTGACAATTGATATGATAATCAACCTAGCAGCCGGTGAGCTAGACAGCCGCTCATTGTTACAAACGTATTGTTGTTGAAGGCTAGCATTGTGGGTTGTTGAAGTCCAGCTAACGTTAGCTAAACAAAGTGAAAGTACGACGTGACTTGTGGCACGCCCCTTTCGCTGTCAAAATATTTGTGTCAACCTCAATTTGCACCAAAACCACTTTATATTTTAGCCCTAGATATGATTTTGCTTAATTATGGTTCACATAAGCTGACATGACTTGGCGTTAGCTAGTACCAATACCACCATTAGTCTACTTGCTATGGGCTTTATTTATTTTCCACAGCATGATGAAACCTCTTGAAATATATACCGGGGAGCCAGCTGTGCCATAGCAAACTAAGTGATGATAGAAGTTGCAGGAAGATAAATTGTGTGAAGGACAGAAGACACGCACGCCAGAACCAAGTCAGTTACTACTGCTGAGAAAAGGACAGGGTGTTACATGTCCTGGGTTCTCTTAACCTTAGTTCAGCACTGAAAAGAAAAGGGCTTGCCCTCAAAGCTTCTGTCTTTTAGTTATCTACAGAATAAGTTGACATTTACATAAATGACTTTGCCAACCGACTTAAGCTGGTTGTGGAAATATAGAAAACACGTAAAGAACAATTAAGTCACAAAAGTCCAACACGAGTGTTCAATCATGATCCTTAACTTCAGTGATTTGTAACACTGCCTTCATTTGATGAGGTTGCCCCATCCTGTTTGCTTAATGCAGGTCACAAGGTTCTCGGACCTCTTTCTAAGAAGGAAGTATTCTGTATTGTTTAAGAAAACGTTTCCAACTTAACGTAAGTGCTGACGTAGTGAGCCTAGCTGTTCAGTGCAACTGGAGCAAGATGTTATTATGCTGTGTAAATTCCAACTGTCAGGATGTTACCAGCTACACATTTTTTTTTAATCCACCGGTGGGACTGTACTTGCTAAAGTTGTAATGTAGGGTATTGTCCATAGGGATCTGTGTCGGCGAAAGCAAGTCCAGCCTGTGTTATGTAGTTTTGCTACTTTCATTGCTTACCCTATCAGTCAGTCTGAGGCTGTAATTCACTTTGCCTTTACTGGGCCAACGTTGCCTGGGAGTATTTTCCGTTGGTCTCTCTCCGTCTCTGTCTCTGTTTCTGTCTTTCTCAATCTGTCTCTCTCCCTCCTCTTCTCTCTCACTGACTGAAAGGAGGGAGTTGGGCTGAGCTGAGCTCTCCCTGCGCGAGCCCCTTTAGAGTTTGAGCGTTTGTTTGATGGAAAAATCTCATGCCCCAGAGGATCCACATGTCTTGAAGACACAGCTGCTCAGCATCCTGTAGTTGACTGGCCTCCACATGGGCCTGTCTGTCTGTCTGTCTGTCTGTCTGTCTGTCTGTCTGTCTGTCTGTCTGTCTGTCTGTCTGTCTGTCTGTCTGTCTGTCTGTCTGTCTGTCTGTCTGTCTGTCTCTCTGTCTCTCTGTCTGGCTCTCTCTCTGTCTGCATGCATGCCTGCTTGCCTGTCTATCGATCTCTGACCTGCCAGCTGACTCGCTGGCTCTGCATCTGCTTTGATTGGCGTTACATAACTCCCCCCCCCCCCTCTCTCTCTCTCCTGTCTCCCCGTTTCTCCTAGGGATGGGTGTTGTTAAGATTGGAACAGATCCTGAACTTTAACAGTACTCTTATCTGTACTTTTTGTAATTTTTTAAGGGAAAAAACTAAACAAATATACAGACGTAACATTGCTTTATTTTCTCATATGTACTGTATATAAATGAACATTCTTGACTATGACAGTTCTGATGATGCTCTGACCATTTCAGGTTGAATTAGCGAACACACATTTAGCTAAACAATCAGTGGGCTAATGGTTGCTCTTCATCACTGACCTAAGTTCATGTTATTTGGTTCACTCCGTGTGGGGGCTATAGGCTGCTAGCATACACAACATACGTAAAGCAGATGGGGCAACGGCGAGAGATGAACTACGAGCTAGGCAGTCGAAAACTGCATTCCTCCACCTGTGTGAGTTGCTAGATGTTTGGACAGATTGCCTGTGTTTCCTCCCTTACATGCAAAGGACTTGTTGCACTTTTGGCAACAAGCATGGTCAGCATCGACTCTAGTGAAGTGTAACCACACTTTCGAAAGTTTGCTTCTTTCTGCCACTGTCTCTAAGAGGTGTGTGTGTGTGTGTGTGTGTGTGTGTGTGCGTGTGCTGCGTGCGCGTGTGTGCGTGCGTGCTGCGCGCGTGTGTGTGTGTGTGTGTGCGCGCGCACGCTTGCTTCACGGAGCTGCAGTGTGAGATACAGAGAGCTGCCCTCGCACACAGGCTTGGAGAGAGAGAGAGATCTCTTCGGATTGAGGATAGAGAAAATGCATCATAGACAAATGTCTAAATCTCATCGCAAATTAGAAACGGAGTTGGTGTGATAAAATGTGCCGGATAATGTTTATGCAGCAATGATGAATAGGACGTCTATTTTCTTAATTTGTTAAGTACCAAGACCAAAACCGGTTAAATCACAGCTTATCGATACCACAGTCTTTAAAGATTTAGCCCTTAGGGTCCGTTGTATACCGTGTTTCTGTACCCATCCCTAGTACCATCTCTCTCTCTCTCTCTCTCTCTCTCTCTCTCTCTCTCTCTCTCTCTCTCTCTCTCTCTCTCTCTCTCTCTCTCTCACATGCTCAATCTCACCCACGTTTTCCTCCACCTGTTTGCTTTGTGGAACTTTTGTTCTTCCCTGCTCTTTCTCCTGGTGCCCTTGTACCTCCCCCTCACGTATCACCTTATCTCTCCTTCCTCCCTGCCCTCTCTTTCCCCACCCCAAGCCACTTTCCTGAAGCCCTCCTCCGTTCGTACGTTTCCAGAGTTATGTTGGTCCATTTGCTTTTTCTGGTTCCTCCGTCTCGCTGATCCTTCGTGTGATGCGGCAGACTGAAAAAGACAGTAGACGTCAACTCCCCAGATCATCTGTGTCTTTGCACCTCATTCATCAGATGGATACAGAACTTCAGAGCACAAAAAATACGTCCAAAAACTGTCTTTATGTATTCCAAACAGCGGCTTTTGATAACGTGTCTGTTTTCTTCTTTTCAAAGAGAAGACCATACTGGTAATTGAAACTGTCTTGTCAACCATGCCTTTTTTAAAAATTGTACTGCATCAGTCAGCAGGCAGTCTGGTCAGTCAGTCAGTCAGTCAGCCAGTCGGTGGTCTGGTCAGTCAGTCAGTCAGTCAGCCAGTCGGTGGTCTGGTCAGTCAGCCAGTAGGCTAGTGAGTCAGCCAGGCTGGTCAGTCAGCCAGCAGGCTAGTGAGTCAGCCAGGCTGGTCAGTCAGCCAGTAGGCTAGTGAACCGGTCAGCCAGTTAGCCAGTCAGCCAGCAGGCTAGTTAGTCAGCCAGGCTGGTCAGTCAGCCAGTGATTTTGTCTCGATCTACCACTGCTCATTGCTTTCCTTCTGTCTACCTGCAGGTGAAGCACTAACGGAGGCAGTAGCCAGGCTCTGAGGACTCAGACAGACCCACGGGCTCCATCATGGGGGTCAAGACTTTCACCCACAGTTCCCCCTCCCACAGCCAGGAGATGCTGGAGAAGCTCAACGTGCTGCGCAGTGAAGGCCATCTGTGTGACGTGACACTGCGGGTCCAGGACAAGCTCTTCTTGGCCCACAAGGTTTTCTCCCATTTCATTGTATATGTTCATTTTCCTTTTTATGAAAGTGCTAAACAAATTCAGGTTTTTTAGTATTATTGTTATTCCTATTATTGTTGCTATTTTGATTGTTATCATTAGCATTGTTGTTATTGCATTTGTTCTTGTTATTATCATTATTGTTATGAATGTGATTATTATTATCATCATTATTGTTATGAATATGATTATTATTATCATCATTATTGTTATGAATATGATTATTACTATCATCATTATTGTTATGAATATGATTATTATTATCATGATTGTGAAGGTGGTCCTGGCCTGCTGCAGTGAGTTCTTCCGCTCCAAGCTGGTGGGCCGTCCGGACGAGGAGGAGAAGTTTGTGTTGGACCTCCACCATGTAACGGTGAGCGGCTTCACCCCTCTGCTGGAGTACGCCTACACCTCCACCCTCTCCATCAGCACGGAGAACATCATCGACGTGCTGGCGGCCGCCAGCTACATGCAGATGTTCGCCGTGGCCAGCACCTGCTCCGAGTTCATGAAGTCCAGCATCCTGTGGAGCAGCGGCGGCAGCAGCAGCAGCAACAACAACAACAACAACAGCGGCAGCAGCAACAACAACAACAACAACATGGCCGCCGAGAAGCCGCAGCACGAGTCGGCCCCCGAGGGCGGCGCCTCGCTGCACTGCGCCCTGACGCCCCTGGACGGCAGCCTGTCCCCGGTCTCGTCCGAGTGCAGCGTCATGGAGCGCAACCTGCCCGTGTACCGCGAGTCGCGCCGCAAGCGCAAGAGCTTCGTTGTGATGGCGTCGCCCGAGAGCCCGCTGAAGTGCCCCGCCGCCGCCGCCGCCCAGATGATCGCCGCCTCCTCCCCCCAGATCCCCAACCCCTCTCCGTTGTTCTCCGAGGCGGGGGCCGCCCAGGCCGTGGAGTCCTCCCTGGCCTTCCCCTGGACCTTCCCCTTCGGCATCGACCGGAGGTTCCACCCGGACAAGGCCAAGCTGCCCGAGAGCCCCCGCTGCCTGGAGCAAGCGGGGCCGTGCGCCGGCGCCGCGGACGTGGTGGTGGCGGCGGCCGGCCGGCGCCTCAGCGACTTCCTGACGTGCGAGAGCTCCAAGGCCCCGTCGTCGCTGGCGACGGCGGAGAAGGAAGAGGAGGAGGAGGAGGACGTGCGGGTGAAGGTGGAGCGGCTCAGCGACGAGGAAGTGCAGGAGACGTCGTCGCAACCAATCAGCGCCTCGCAGAGCTCGCTGAGCGACCAGCAGACGGTGCCGGGCAGCGAGCAGGTCCAGGAGGACCTGCTCATCAGCCCTCAGTCCTCATCCATAGGTAGGCAGCAAGGGAAACTTTGGCATTGGTGTTCTGGGGTTCTTCCTGCTCCATACATCCAGTCCAGGAAATAGTCTTCTAATGAACCGATTTTTAAATAACGATCAACCGACCCGTTGAAATGAAATACGCTGTAGATAATATTCAAGCTTTTGTTTTGCTGTGAAACACATAAAGGTAGGAGGTGGTAAGGATGGATTTTGTTTTTTTGTTGTTGCTCCCGGTTTTCTGGCAGGTTCTATGGACGAAGGGGTTTCTGAAGGCCTGCCCTCTATGCAAGGCACCTCTAATGCTGGTGGCCATGGAGACGAGGATGAAAGGTCAGATTCTCACACTGGTTAAAGTGCTCCTTGAATGGGCTTACTTTCAAATCAAAACATGACACCAGGGAAAATCTGTCTGTTGCTAATAAACCACTTTTTGCACAATTGTAATTAGAGTGGCACAATCAGAGCAACTCCTTGTGAAATACCAAATTAAAAGATATTTTTTAAAGGCGAAAATGCTATTTTTAACGATATACTTCAGATAAAAAATTTTTTCACTTTATTAAACTTTCGTTCTGAAATGGCCTAATTTTCAGCCGGATGCATATATACGGTTTATATGAACAGGAAAGTCAGTGCTCTATGTCATAAGTCCTATTTGTGACTGGTTTAGCTTTTCCTGGAAGAGAAGTCATTCTTTTTATTTCTCTCTCTCTCTCTCTCTCTCTCTCTCTCTCTCTCTCTCTCTCTCTCTCTCTCTCACTCTCTCACTCTCTTTCTTTTCTGTATTATTTATCTCTCGTTCTTTTCTCTATTTGTCTCTTTCCTTCGTTCACTCTTTATCCTCTTTTATCATGTCTCTTTATCTTTCTTTACTCTTTATCTCATTTCATTCTCTCTCTCCCCCTCTCTCCATCTCTCTCTCCCTCTCCCCCCTCTTTAGGTTGGACAGCCTCCAGTACCCGTACCACCTGTACATCAGTCCCTCGGCCCGCCCCGGTACCAACGGTCCCGACCGGCCCTTCCAGTGTCCCACCTGTGGGGTCCGCTTCACACGCATTCAGAACCTCAAACAGCACATGCTCATTCACTCTGGTTAGTACCTTTTTAATTTCATTCATTTTAAATGATAGAGATAAACGATATTTAGCTGAATGTTTTTAAATATATATATATTTTTTTTTGTTTTGGAAAAAGCTTATGTAAGTCCTTGTTGGTTGTTTTGGCAGCACCCCAGTTATTTTCTGCCCACCAGATTTCAAACACCGCTGCCAGAGATCGCTTCCAGTAGTGAATCTTGGCCTGTTTGAACTGGCCAAGATGTCCTAATCCTGTCCGTGTGATCGGATGGATGTTTCTTTGGACATTTCGTCCTGACTTGTTTTTTTAGAGGTGGGCAAGGACCTAGCTGCTAAACAGCGGTGTAGTAGTATCGATACAAACATAGAGTGCTTGGCTTTGACCGTGTACCGTGTTATAAAATGGGGCTGCTCCAGAGAGTACACAAGGACGCAAGCGCCTCGTATATCATGGACATGGGGAACTCTCGCGCCGGTGGGCCGAAATCTTTTTTCTTTTTTGGTTCTGCTAGGACCATCCCATTCCTCCATGCTGTGCCTTGCGCTGTTAACAGATGCATGTCCTCCTATTAGAAACAACGTCTGTACTCTAGTAAAACACCAGCTGTTTGTGTGTCAGACCCAAACACCTGCCTTCGTCAGAGAAGATTGTTTAATATCGGCTCTGACGCTTCTGCTTGCAGGTTTTGGATTAAGTTATACAAGTGTGTTTGGTCATGTTTCTTGGAGGGGGCCTAGCAGATGTTCGGGCACCTGGAGGATCGGTTGTGTTTTTGTTGCCCCCCCTGCTGTGCTTACCGTACCATTTCCTTATCCAGCTGCCGATAGCGCAGGCATTTAATGGAACCAACAGTGTGTGTTTAATGACGGCAAAGGTTGGGGCGTCCCAAGGAACATTGATTTCAAAAACACTCAAGCTAAAACCCCTTTGCTGACTCTGGGGAAAAAAAGACACTATTTATTAAACTGCTTGTAATTGGATACACAGATACACGTAACTATATTAACACGCACGCACAATCAAACGTGTGCACCACATACACACACAAAGCGAAACATGTCGGAGGTGGACAATCTCTCTTGTCACTGTGTGCATGGATAGACTCACTATCTGAGTGGATATTTGCTTTTCGGACTGTCAGGGTTCCGTACTCTATTTTGTTTTATAGGGGTTTCATTTTAAAGAGGCTAAATTGATTGATAACACCTGCAAGCTGCTCGGATTCCAACTTGTGCCGAGTACCAAATTATCCCCCCCCCCCCAACAACTAATAACCTCCCTCTCTTTTGCCCCAAACAACCTCCCTCCCCCATCATTAAGACCCTCTCAATTCTATCAAGCCCCCCCCTCTCTGTCTCCCCCCCCCTTCACAGCCCCTCTCCCCCCTCATCTCTATCCCCCCTCCATCTCCCTTCTCTCTTAACAACCTCTCTTCCCTTCCTATTCTGCCCTTCTACCATCCAGTGAAGAAAACATGGAATTCAAACTCATCACTAAGTAAAATTGCAGTTCAAACGTTATTTGAAGTCATCTGTATCCTCTACCCAGCTGGATTAGAGCTTAAGAGAGTGTGTTTCGTTGCCTGGAGAAGTCTCTCACACAACAAGATTTTGTTTTTGTTACTGCTCCTCCATTAGAAAAAGTGATCTCTTATCCATGTCTCCGTTATTAGGTCTGTAAATAACTGAGGCAACGAAACACCTTCTGTTGGAGTCTTCAAGACTGTCTTTCCTGGAGGCTATGACCTAGCTTTCTCCCCCTTTAAAAAAAGAAAAATTACCAGAAGCTAACTGAAGGCATTAACCCAGCTCTCCCCCTTTTAAAAAGAATTACCCGGACCTAACTGGAGGCTTAGACCCAGTTTTCCCCCTTTTTAAAGGGATAGTTCAACATTTTGGGAAATAAGATATGCCCCTACTTACCCCTAGTCAGATAAGACGATTGATATCAATTTTACGTCCGCACATCCAGTATGGAGTTAGTTACGTGGTAGTCGTAAAAGTAGCCTAGCATAGCAGTAAGTTTGAGGTAACCGCTAGCATGACTCCCAAACGTGACTAAATACTCCTTTAAAACATTCCAAAGCTGTGTTATTTACATGTTATGTCTTTTGTATTTGGCACGTGTCGAAAGTAAAATATAAAAGCAAGACGTTAAAGGTAATGGCAGGCTATTACCCAGCTCTCCCCCTTTTTAAAAAGAATGGACCAGCTCTCCCGCTTGTTACCTTTAGTTTTAATCTATCTGAACTAAAAATACCTGCTTTGACACACTTTTTGAAAGCATGTCATGGGATAAGGCATCTAGTCCTGTTAATTTTTCGGACCCATAATGGATAATGGGGTCAGCTTTGATTGCATTGTTGGCTTTGTCAATAAGGTATGATAATAAACATCCGGCTTATAGTGTAGTGTGAAACTCTCTACTGTGTAGCCATTTATCTCTTTAAATATTTAATGTGCTGCATTTATACTGTATAAGACATCATCTTAATTTTTGAGTAACAGAACTTTTAATGCTTCAGGATAACAAAACAAAATCTACACCTCTTTCTCTCTGTTTCTCTATTTCTCTCTTTCTCTTTCTTCTCCAGGCATTAAGCCCTTCCAGTGTGACCGCTGTGGGAAAAAATTCACACGAGCCTACTCCCTTAAGATGCACCGGCTGAAGCATGAAGGTAAACGCTGTTTCCGGTGCCAGATTTGTAGTGCCACATTCACGTCCTTCGGTGAATATAAGCACCACATGAGGGTCTCCCGCCACATAATCCGCAAGCCGCGGATATACGAGTGCAAAACGTGCAGTGCCATGTTCACCAACTCTGGCAATTTAATTGTACACCTGAGGAGTCTGAACCATGAGGCGTCTGAACTAGCAAACTACTTCCAGAGCAGGTGAGGAGTCCAAGGGGGGGCGTGCTGATCCCCTCTTATTTATCAAGCTCACACCTAGGTGGGAAATAGCTCCTCGCCTACTGTCTTAAGTGCTTGATGCGCGTTTGATTCGATTTACTTTGATGCACCAGTTGGGTGGTTTGTAATAATAAAAAAAAAAATGTAATCGTGTAATTTTTCAGGACACTGCAGTAATAGCTTTATGTGTTTGAAAGTATTTGAGGAGGTATTTCTCACCTAGGTTTGACAAAACTTTACCCCCGTCATGAAATTTAGGCTACTGTCAGTGAACGATATCACAAGTTTTTTCGGTTGATTTAATGAACACCCCAAGATGTTGGTTTGTATTGGAGTGGAGGAGATTAATTAGTTAAGTATAAAATTTACCGTGCATAAATAATACAATACAATACAATATTCTTTTTAATTAAATGTACATCCTTTTAGATTTAAATGCAATGGTTACACTAAATATCATAATGTAGTTAATTTAATAAAATCAGTGTTAATTTGCCAAGATCATTTAAATATACCATGTTTTGAGGTGGTGCCACACCCATTGCGCAAATATACCAGAAATGTGTACGCCGTTTGGTTTCTTGTCAATGCAGCATAGCATGTAATAGTCGATGGGGCTGGGCAATATACATCTATACACCTTTTTTGGTCTTATTTTTAATTTACATCAAACCAGGTCACATGAAGCTGGCCCCCCCCAAAACAGTTTGTTTTTAGTGTCCGCTAGTCGTGTGGGTGTCATACCCTTTCCATTCATCATGATATACTTAAATCAAAAGTATTTTGTTATTTGAAGCTTTTTTTTTTTTCTCGACACAGGACCTAAAAGACTATAGCACCAACTGTATTCTCTCTCTTTTTCCCCACTTCTGTTCAAAGTAAATGTGCACGTCCTAGTCTTTTCCACGTCTTTGTCTGGTCAAGCCCTCACAGGTTGGTGGGGCTGGAACGGTCCATTGACTTCTCTGAGAGTTTTATAGTACAACGTACGGCTGAGATAAGACGGCGGTGGAAAATTCTCTGGCAATCCTTTTAGAACCTTAACTACCGTCCTCAGTCTTCACATAAAATATATGTCGACTGTATTATATTTAAAGAATGCGCTGATTTCCCAACTGTCTTTTTTACATTTTACAGTCACAGTAGTCGACTTTTATTTGATTTGCTCAAACACCATATAAGAGGTCCAAGGATGCTCACAATAATACATGGTATCTTGACGCCAAAGCTTTTCACATGTGCCCTCATCCTGGGCTGCACGCACTTACCTTTTATTCCATTTGACCAGTTTTATAACCGCTTGAATACATATTTCAATTTCTGTTCTAATGAACACTGCAATGATTGAGCACATAGTGGTATAGCTAGAATACTGGGTTTACAGGAGTGACTGCAGCAGCATTTTAAGTTTGATATCACATTTGGTATTTAATGCCAGCAGCTCACATTTAGCAATGTAAAGCACAAGATCCACACTTAGGAAGTATAGCGTATGAAGATCATTTACCTGACTGTTACGATTGTTGAAGAGGGGCTGTTCCCCAGTTTACTGATATTGCACATGCCAACTATGTTGACAACCAAATAAAAGGTTCGAACTAATCATTTATGTAGGATTTCAAACTAAAACTTTAAGAGATGTGCAGATAGTAACAAAATGACATGGTTTATAAAAAATATAATTTATGAAATTTCTCCTTACAACTATTAAGGGTAATTCATTTCAAGCTCTTAAAGAACCTATAATAAAATATTCCTACATTTATAATATTCACTTTCTTATTCACGGTTATTGAAGCTTGTTTACATTATAGTCCAGTACAGCCCTTAACAGAAAAATGTTAGCTTTTTCAGAAGGTGTGTTTCTGTATTTCTCTGCATGTGCCACCTGTAGTTTTGTTTTGACACTCAAGTTATAATAAACTGATACATACAGTATGATGTTTGAATGAGGTTAATCGCCTTCCTTTGGGGGGGCGGGGGGGGGGATAAATCGAGGAAACATGATGAACGTTCAAAAACGTTCAAAATCCTTTTGATTAAGCCCCTTTCTTGCTCCTTTCTCTTATCTCTGCAGTGATTTCCTCATGCCCGACTACCTGAGCCAGGTGCAGGAGGAGGAGTCTCTGGGCCAGTATGAACTGGAGGAGAACCACCCAGGTTACCCCGGCAACGGCCCGCCCGCCGCCTCCTCCTCCTCCTTCTCGTCAGTCCAGATGCCCGTCATCTCCCAGGTCTCTTCCTCCACCCAGAACTGCGAGACCAGTCACTTCCTGTCCCCCGATCCCTTGGATTCTCTGGAGCCTCCGACCTCTCTCAAAATGGACGCCGACGATGACGAGGAGGTCCCTCTGGCCGGCGAGCCGGGGATTGATGGCGGCGGCATGGGTGATGTTGGAGGTGGTAGTGGCAGTTCACCGGAGGGCTCAGAGGAAGAAGGGCACAGCAAAATCAAGGAGCTGGCGGCCATTAGCCTCGAGTGACCACCGTGAACGTTTCCTAGTTACCCCCAGACGTGACCTTGCCCTTAGTCAATCATAAATCCCAGCCCTGCCCTCGGAAAGTGCCTGATATCTTAATTCCTACCACAACATGTAAAGCACCACTTGGAGGACATAGAAGCCTCAACTTCGCCAATAGCGACAAATCAAGTTTTTGTTAAAACTTGAATTGTATTTGTAGTCAGGATGCTAGTTTGAATGGAAAGAAACCGTGCTATCTATGTCAGTGCCGTTGCTGTTGGCAAGCTGTTCATGTCACTCAATATTATCGATATTGCAAGAGCTTGTTTTGTATTTATGAAATTGAATGCTCTGTTGGGTGTTATAGTGATGTGCGGTATATCAGAATAGAGTGAATGTATATGCGTGTTTCATTCGTCAATATGAACACAGAACATTTATAAAAATCATTTTTTTAGTAAAAAAGTTGAAATTATAGGCTTGACGGGGGTAGCTGTAGGAGTATTTTTTGGAAAATAATCAGTGATTTTCACGACTTTGAGCAGTGACTTGTTTTTATTAGTATTTGTTTTGGTTGGTTCAAAATATTTCAAAGAAAATTGTGACTGTCATTGTTGGCAATATAAGCGTGTGGTTTCGTGTGCACTTGGGTCAAATTTAATATGAGATCCACATAATATGTGACCAGCTCTAAGAAAAGAAGTGTTTTATTGGCAAAGCTGTCTTAAATTGCTTTTGCTTGCTTGTTAAAGTTGCGTTAGACAATTTGGGGCCAAGGGATGGATGGCTATTTTGCTGTAACACACCACCGACTTGCATCCAGAAGGTCATGAGTTTGTTTCTAAATTATTCAAAACAATTTGCTTGCCCTAACCTTAACCCCGTTTTCTTCTGTCTCAAAACTTATAAGACGTCCCAACCATTGTCTCAACTGCCCGACCCGGAAATTAGCTGCAATCCAGCTAACTGCTAGCTCTAGCTAACTTTAGCATTTTCTGTCACGTTACAGAAACACGTCAACTCAATTACCTGACAAGTTTTTAATCTAAATTCCCGTAATCATGGCGGTCTTATTTCTCGCTCCTAACTAACGAGGCCATATTTGTTACCCAAATATGATCTTTCAAATCCCTCCCACTTCTATTGTTTTCCCTGCTGCCTGTCTCACTGCACAGAGCAGAGCAGGAATTAAACGTTGGCAGGAACTTATGCAATTACATTATAAAGGCCGATGATGCATTGGTTGTACAGCATGACATTTATGAATCTTTGAGATAACAACAGCTAAAGATTCTGCAATGCTAGGCATGGTTGATGTTATGCTAACATTACTGTGTACGCTAGCTGACCTGTGACCCTGCATTGGCTGCAGTACTGAAGGTCTTTTTTTGTACTCTTGACATTTTCTTTGTTGTATGTCTGAGTAAGACCCTTATACGGAGAGCAATGGTGAAGAGGGAATAAGGGCTTACCCTCTCTTTAACTAGCGTATATTTTATGCAGATTGTGGGGAGCTGTTGAAAATCGACGGTACTTAAGTGAAAACCTGGAGCTAGTCATGTATGGGTTTTTATTTCTATACCATCAATCAATTATGAGAATAAATTCTGACAAAAATAATTTATTCTCCAATATCCACTGGGCCATTAAGAAGCAACGGGTTAGATTTGGAACAAAATCGAAAGTTAAAGTTACTTCTCCTTTGTGATTTGAATTTAAACTTTTTTTTTATTTTAATTTTTTTATGATCTTGCTTCCAGTATTTTTAATGCTGGCTGCGCCTTGGCCTAAGCTGATAAATGCACTGTGCCACTCTTAGAGAGCACACCTCCAAAAATAGCTATGGAAAGGGCTTCAAACTACAGCCTGTAGCAAGGGGTAAGCTCTTGCGGTTGCTTTATACTTTCCCACCTTGTGGTGTAAATAACATTGTATTGTAGGTGCTTGCAGCAACTACCGCTGTTCCATAGAGATGGAGCCACAATATGGAGGTAAAATTGGTGGACAACTTTTCTCTTTGATAGATTTATGGGAGATGCATTTGTCAAACGTGTGGTCCCACATCCCTTTGTGATTCATTTCAGTTATTTTGAACATCCATTCGTGATTATGTTCGGACATGGATTCCCATGGGTGTCCAATGAGTAAAATCCTACTGATATTTATTCGTTCTTAACGAGTTTCCCTGATGTTAAAAAAGTGTGACAACATTTTGAAATATGTCATATGACAGAAGTCATCACGGTATGTGCTAATGATATAATATTTAGTATAACTAACTTCGATAGTGTCGCAACATCATGCAACGAGCCATTTTATCCCAAAATATTAACTCTTTGATTTGAGTATCGATTAATAATTGTTCTATTGGACCAAATCCTTCCCTCACAGTTACCCTGACTGGGGGAAAACATTTTGTTGTGTGACTACAGTTCAATTGGAATAATAGCGAGAGATAGATGATGAGAGAATCCTCTGTGAGGCCCACTTTGTTGAGCACTGGGCAAATGTTACTTCCCCTAAAATACACTGTAAGATGTTGAGCGATAGTGACAGTAGCCTGTTTCACCGGCCCTACTTTGACTTGAGTTGCACAACTAAAGCTTTTTTTTAACAATCAAGTTTATTTTAATTTTTATGTACTCGTTTTATTCCTGTATTCTACTCTGTTTGGTGTAGTGTTTGTATACAATCCATTTACTTTTTCTATAAATAAATGCTGCTGTTCGTTGAAACGAAAAAGTGCCCAAAATATATTTGTTAACCAGATGTGTGCAATAAATGGATAAATTGTAAGTTCGTATTTTGTGTGTGAAACACAAATAAGAAGAATGTACGCCTTTTTTTTATTATTTCGTTAAAATGTGAGTGAAATTGAAGAAAAAGAGTCAAGCATCAATTTAATCTGTGAAACTATAAACAACCAAGCATAGAATTCAACTGTTTTGGGAGTTTTGTTTGTTTGTTAAATTATACCTGGAGTTGTGAAACGCATGCTCATATGTTAGTTCTGTGAATCTGAGAGCATGTGCTGCTTGGTGTCTTAAGTTGGCTGTCCTTTACAGTAATGATTTTGTGAGGTGAAAAGTTTTGTATAAACGTCCTTTTTTCGTAATCCCTTATCTTAAGAGGTAGAGTTCACCAAATCATATTTGGGTCGGATTACGCAGTCTCCCAATGCCTTGTCAGTAAATTTGAAATCAAATTGTGATCAAAAACTTAGTGTACGAGTCATTAACAACAACAAAAAAAAGTATAACTTTTTATGGTTTTTTGTATTTTAACATGACTTTATAATTTTTTTTTTTGTAGGCTTATCTTCTGTGCAATGTTTAACAGTTGATTATACAGTATATGCCTATTTTAAATGTGTACATGCTGTTAGATAAAGTTTATGGGTCATATGTTTTGTTCCTAAATATAAAAAAATGGTAGCTCTTCATAACTATATATATAAATATATATCTATATATTTTTGTGACATTTTTGTACTCTGATTGCTGTTTCTTGGGTATGCCATCTTTGGATATTCTTGTTAAATGTGAGATGAAAACCTTAGTCTGGCTGTGTGGGACTTTGTAGTCTTCACTTTGACTGTCTGCAATGTGTAAATATGCACACATACTATATATTGTATATTATTTGTACTGTAGGTTATTTTACATCAACCTGCATTGAGAAAGTTGTTGTATTTTGTGTCCTCGATACAGTATTTAACCTGTAGTTTTGTTCAATAGTTCCAAACATCAGATAATGAAACCTGCACATTAGATGATGAAGAGACGTTTGTGGTGTGGTGTCATGCAAGAATTGTTCAGTTAGAAATTGTTGAGTGTTGAATTGCACCTTTTTAAGATGAACATCCGAGTTGGTTGTCAAAAACGAATTTCAACCACTTTGTTCTATAAAGTTATTAGTTGTTACAAATTCTGCTCTGTAGTGTTCAAATTTTTCAGACCTGTTGTAAAGAACAGTTTTTGTAAAGTAAAAAATGTAACTAAATCTTGTTGAAGTCAACCCATTAGTATGGAACTTTTTTATATCAATATTGATGATCGCTTAGTTTTGAATCTCTATCCTGCTTACATGGAAAATACTTTTCAGTAAAGAATTGAAATCATTTAATCAACTCCTTAGTTGTTCCTGATTTTTAAAGAGAGGTGAGCTAGAATAGTCTTTGTGTGTTTGTTTGCTTTTTCAGGAAAATGAAATTTGTCGTAGTAGAAAAATACCTAATCTAAAAAAACAATGGTTAACTAATCCAGTTAATCATATTCTTTGTCTTCCATTAGAGACATTAAGTGACGCTGGTCGGTTCTAAAACCTTTTACTAGAAAATTCCAGGAATTTTTTAGTTTATCTGTTGGACGTCAGTCCCCTTGAGGGCTTTCGGACAAGTAGCCGCAGTGACGCTCGGTTGGTGAAATAAATGTGATAATGTTGTAGAGAGGTTTTTTTTCTTAGTGTTGGTAGTAAAATAGCAGACAGTATGACTCATACAGATGTCACACGTCTCGCCACATGGCTTTAATCCTTGCCCCGAAAAGCTCTATGAGAATTGCAAAGTACACTGCTATAGTAGAGAGAGAGAGATTTGGGTTGAGAGCAGATATGTCATTGGGGTTTTCAAGTGGGCACCCTTCCATCTTGTATGTTTTGTTAAATTGAGCCCACGATACCTTTGAGATATAGTTTAAGGATTTGTGTCCATAGAAATATACAGCTTTGGGGTAAAAAATTAAGAGACCACTCAGATCTTTTCTTAAATCAGCATCTCTACATGTATGGCAGTCATTCCATTCCCCTGTGTGTTGAATTCCAACACAGTAACACCTCATTCTACTTAATGAGGTACTAATTAGCTGATCACCTAACAAGGAAAAGTCTAAAAATCACTGTTGTGGTCGTCCTCTTACAATAGTCCCAGCTGAATGGCAATAACAGTGCTAGTAGTACCTCAAAAGCAATTAGAATACAAAAAAATATATGTTGACCGTGCAATTTTTTTTGAAAAGACAAGTTTTGAGCGAGGGAATTGACGGTTCAATTCTGCCTTTGTTGGCAGAGGGATACAGTGAACGTCAGGTTGCATCCATCCTTCTAATGCCAAAGACAACAGTTCATAAGGCCAAGGTCAAGCAGCAGACATTGGGGACAACAAAGCTACAGACCGGCAGAGGGCGAAAACGACTCTTCACTGACAAGGATGACCGCCAACTCATTTGAAGGTCACTCAACAACCATAGGATGACATCAATCGGCCCACACAAAGAATGGCAAACGGCAGCTGGGGTGAAGTGCACGCTGAGGACGGTTCGCAACAGGCTTCTAGGGGCAGGGCTGAAGTGGAGCCAAGCAAGGAAAAAAGCCCTTCATCATCGAGAAGCAAAGAAGAGCCAGGCTAAGGTTTGCTAAAGACCATAAGGATTGGCCCGTAGACGACGGAGTAAGGACATCTTCTCAGTCCGATGTTTAGCGTTGCCCAACACCTGGTCGTCTTATGGTTAGACATACCTGGAAAGGCCTACAAGCCACAATGTCTCGCACACACTGGAATTTGGTGGAGGATCTGAATCTGTGATGACCTGGTGGTGCTTCAGCAGGGCTGGAAACAAGCAGATCTGTCTTTGTGAAGGACGCGTGAATCAAGTCACGTACACGGTTCTGCTCTCCGCTCTTGACAATGTTCCCCAACTCTGAGGGTTGTTTTTTTCCAGCTCCATGTCACACAGCCAGGTCAATCCAGCCTGCCCAATCTCCTGACCTGAACCCCATTGAAAACCTCTGGAATGTGATCAAGAGGAAGATGGATGGTCACAAGCCATCCAACAAAGCTGACTGAGCTGCTTGAATTATTGCACAAGGAGTGGCATAGGCACAAAACGGCATTGGGAAAACCTGGTGTAGAGCATGCGAAGATGAAATAAAGTTGGGATTGAAAATCAAGGTTTTTCCACCAAATAGATTTCTGAACTCTTTCTGAGTTCAAACATTAGTATTGTGTTTACAAAAGAATATGAACCTCGTTTTCTTTGCATTATTCTAGGTCTGAAAACACATTTTTTCAGGGGGGGAGGGGAATGTTAGTGATTTAAAGAAAGAAAAAAAAAAAACCACTATAGTAAATACTAAGACCAGAGGAACTGATTATTTTGCAGTAGTTTCTTATTTTTTTCCCAGAGCTGTACTTTACTGACTGGTCTCCACTTAGAGGGCTTACAAAACGCCACTTGATCGACAACGTTTCCAAAAAAAATCTATCTCTTTCCCTCCCCATCTCTTCCAAACAAATGTTTTTTTTTCAATTATTTTGTTATTTTTGCTGATAACATCAAAACAACTGCCAAATAAATTTAACAATGGCACTAGAAGTTTTGAAATGACCAAAAATCGAATTGTCGCACAGATTACGTAATTTTCAAGCAGTGATGTCAGCTGTATTGAATTGTATTATTAAAGTATCAATTTGTTTGTTCCATTCCAAAAGCATGATTTGAGTGTGCCCACCTGGAAGAATACTAAATCGAAATACTGATACTAATAATAATAGGAAACAGGCATCTGCAGAGCAGTCCTGTTTCCATCCATTTTTGTTAGGGCCTCATAACTTAATTTGCTGTTTAATTCTTTCCACTAGAGCTCATTTTAATCCTCTCCACTTTCTTTCTTTTCTTCTTCTCCGATTTGGAAAACCTCTCTGCTAGACATGGAAACTCCAGCCCTCATTCCAGTTCGAATTCCATTCAACACACGTGCGACCTGAGTAGACTAGGGATGAGGAAAAGCGGGGGTTAACATGTGAAGAGAGGGGGGGGATGTCCTTCCGTCCTGTTGCGTAATTATCTATTGGCTCCCAGTGTCTTGACAGGTCAAACCGCCCACCCTTCCACTGGTAAGACAATGATATATTACATGCTCCGTCTGTTTTTAGCATCAAGAGATATTGGCAGGCCTCTTGTCTGTACGCAGAGGTATGAAAGACATCTCTTGAATCCAGCATAACATGCTCCTTGATGACAATTTTATCGTGACATGAGTCTGTCAGTTTGCCCAATAACATCACTTTATGCCAAAAAGGGAATCTTTGCTTTGAGACGAATCAAAACTCTTGCTGAAGTTCTTACACCGGTCTCTGTTTGAGCAAACTGGTGGATGTCTTTCTATTAAATAGGCTACATAGAATTGACCTGTACATCATTGACAACTCAATTAACATTCATTTTATTTTCTGAAGTATCCCTCACAATGTCCCATGTCAAGCTCAAGCAGCGCCTTCCAGCAGCAATGGATGAGAACATTTAATTACCTAACCAAAACAAGCCATTTCTGCATGCCTCTGTCACTCACATCATGTGTAGCCAGATAGCTACGTAGCTAGCAACTTCCAGTTTCCTACTTTGCTCTTTCCTAGCTCCAGGCTTTACATGTGTGTTCAATCAATGAAAGGCAGTATGAGAGAGAAAATAGAGAGAGAGAGGGGCATTTCTTACAGAAGCTGCACAGCCTTCAAAGAGTGTATGGAGTCGTTCGGTTGAAAAATGGTGTCTGACCTTGTGTTCATTCCTGATGCGTGAGTCAGGGGCAAGCTGCCAAGCATGCCAGGGCACACAGCTTTAACTTTGCAATACAGATTTATCGTGCCTGTACAAAACATTGTAAACTGTCATTACCCTTGTCGTAACGGGCCACCGCTCATACTGTGAAGCAGTAAAAGTGTTTTAGATTCTTAGTGTTATACCGAGACAAGTTTTAATCCAGTGGCTATCCTTCAGCTCAAACGGTCTACCGCTGTAAGCCTTATTTCGCCCTTGGATCGCCAAGCCCTTTGCCTTAAGCGCAAATAAATTAGAAGGACACACAACTCTTAAACAAAAATGTTTAAGGTGTGTCTGGGCAAATTGTCATGTTTAATTTGACTTACTGTACTTCTCCTGTGTTTTTTCCAGCCCTAATGTTTTGGTATGTCTTTCTTACCACACTCCTCTGTAACTGTTCTTTTACCTTAGATTTAAATGTAACTTTCTCATAACTAAGTTAGTTGTTTTTTTCTTGAACTCAATCAACTTTTGACATAATGCCCTTTTGGCAGTGCAGAATCGATCGTACTGATGCTTGCACACTTTTGAATTGTAAAATAAATGTTTAGTTGATCCTTAGCGAATTGTCATAACAGTTGTGAGTTTTGTTTCTGTTCTACATAAAGGACGCATGGATCAACGATTCTCTCCAAGTATGGTTTTAGTCCTAGAACAAATCAAGCAAATCTTGATCACAAAAACCTGACACGTCATGGTGCCCTCCCTTTCAAACACATCTTTAAAGATGAAAACATTAGCATGCTTCTGGATGGTTAGCTTCAATGGTATTGTACAAAACTCCTTGACATTTTTTTTGTACTTTGTTCCGCAGCTGCAGCACCACATGATTTGGGTGGATGCTCACCCATATTTCATCTACCGAAAGACATACTGGGAATATGTTGACATTTCTGCTGTATGAGATTCTTTATGAGACTGGCTGATACTATACTCCTCTCCGCTTACGTAAGACCCGGGAAAGATTTAGGGAGGTATTTTGGCTCATAAGGACTGTTTAGTTTGAAGTAAAGAAGTAAAGTTTTGCCTGCCTTTTGAGGAAATTGTCGGTTCACTAATGAACGTCAGAGGGTCGCTTTTCTTTTCAAGAAAAAAAACACAAAACTTTTAGCACCGATGTAACAGAATGCTTTAAGTTGTTTTTTGTTTCAATCCAATAGGAAACATTAACAATTTGTGTGTGTTTATGTTAATGTGTGTGTTTGTGTGTGCTTATGTGTGTGTTTGGGTCTGTTTTTGTGACTGCAACCTTTCCAGAGGGCCTCTTGTTGGCTCTGTGGTGTGTTCTCCTCAGATCCTGCCTTGTATGGTCTTCCCTGACTTTATAGTCTCGTTGTCTGATGGACTGCCTGTTCACTTAAACCTCTTAGTCTAGACAACCCAGCAGTCCAACAACACTGTGTGATTTTTTTAATGAGCTACATAGCTGTGTGTATAAAAATATATACGCAAAGGCCTAAGATTCTACAATACATAGTTACTACTAATCAGAATTGAAAATCCTTCCCAGTTTGTGTGATTTAACTTTTTATTCAATTATTGTTCAATGTGATCAACTGAAATCTTAATAACATCTATATCATTCCAAATCTCACCCTCATATGGAGGGGCAAAAATGATGATTCATCAACTGGGAATGTGTGTGTGTGTAATGCTGTGACTCAGCAGTCTGCAGTGCTAAGCCACGTCTTCACAAGCCCCTACCTGGTGGATGCAAGGTCATGAGTTCAAATCCCACCTGGGAACCCCACCACTAGTGTGCCCTTGAGCAAGACCCTACATTTCCCCAGAGGGATTGTCCCTGTAACCCCATTCGCTTTGGATTCAAAGAAAAAAGTCTGCTAAATAACAAAAATGTATACATAAGACATTCTTTGCTCTATTTTCTCTTTCTCTCCTTCTTTCTATCTGCCTTCCCTTCCCTCTCTTTCTCTGCCTACCTATTACTGTCATAGTCAAATCTTTCTCTCTATACCTCTATTTCTTTCTCTTTCTGTCTCTCTTTTTATTTTATTTGTTTTTAGTAACGCAGCAGCCCGATGGAAAACAGAGGATCCCAAACTTCATATTGGCGCTGCCTGAAAACTTGTTCCTGATCTTGAAACTCATAAATACCTAACTTACGAGTGAAGCTTACAATGTGGAAACACCATCAGCTGCAATAGTACTATCTGAGTTGTGTCAGTCACAGGAATGCCCAGTTTCTATGAATATATGGCCATATAAGAATGTATTTATGTAGTCTCTCGAGAGACTAAAGCAGAAGCATCCCAAAAAGTGTTTGTACTTGTATTGTGGTTACCGACCAGTTTTACAGGCATCAGCTGGATAGACACACACCCATCTTGAAATGCCATTCACAGGGGGGGGGGTGCAGTAGTTTATGGTCAAGAATGAGGGGGTGTCAGTGTTTGAGAGGTCAAAGTTCAAGGCAACAAATTAAAACAATGGGGGTTGAATTTTACAGCCCTTTTTGAATGGAATCCCCAAAAACTTTAAATAGATTTTCACCGTTCAGCCACCAACTGCTCTTCAAACTTCAAATCTTCAGCCCTGAAAGTGGGACAAATAGGTAAAAAATACCTACAGATAATACCCTGTGTCTTAACGATATATCCAGCGATGCAAGGAGGCGGTAGACAGGCAGGTAGGCAGGCAGGTAGACGAGGTGTGCTACTGAATTAAGCCATACAAGTAAAGCCAGTTCAGGATCCGGGTGCTTCCATTGACATCAACAGAGACATGCCAAAATGCTCGCTACCATGCAAACGGCCATCTGCGATGCCTGACTAATGAAAAAGCGAAAACCAGTGAAAGCAGCGTGATACCTGTTATTCACCGTCTTTAATTGGACCCCCCGCCCCCCACCCCAAACGCCACCACTATACACCCATCTGTTGAATGATAACTTACGTTAAGAGGAGACTTGACGTTTGTAATGACCTCTTCTTTTTTTTCTTTTTTCTTTTTCCTTTTCCTTTTTTTTTTCTTTTTTACTCTCTCCCCACTTCTGTGGCTTTGTGACTGGCTTATGTGCATTTCACTGTAATCCCCCTCTGCTGGCGGGGGTCCATGGGGAGGACTGTTATGTTTGTGGTTAGCAAGGATTGACTGGGCAGCGGTACAACACGCCCTCGGGACGTTGTTTCAGACTTTAATGGGTACCAAAACAGAAAGCTATTCCGTCTTTGCACGTATTGGCTACTCAAGTGAGTATTGTTGTTGTGACAGATCGTAACAGTGGAGATGGGAGGTAGGGTCTGTTGGGGGTTGCCGGAAGAGTGTGACTTTTGCTGTGAGTGGTTTGTCTTGTGGGTTTACCTGTTGAGACTATGACTGTATGGTGATCGTGTCATAATGAACTTAAATTAGTACGTTTTAAAGGTCTATTTATGTATTCAAGGTAAATTTCTCGGGTCAATTTAGATATCCTGCTCAAAATCAAGAGGGAATATAACATTTCTAGGACACGTCATGCAATTACATACGACTACCTACTCATATTTCTATGAGCAGGATCGATGCAGTAATAAAGTAGGCCTGATCAACTTTGTTTCAACCAACATATCAAGTCTCATCCTTTCTTTGCTTTAGGCCTGTATTACTTGGTCTGATTGTCACAGTTTAATTTACGGGTATAAAACATGGTATTGCCTGAATGGTTATTGTTTTTGTTTTAGGAACTTTTACCCTGGTCTATATATTTGTCACACTATATAGTCTGTGGCCTACAAAATTCGCTTTTGACGGGAGTCTGCTCTGTCGCTTTCGTTCTAGATAAATATGCTGTTAGAACCTCTGCTGGTGTTATCATTTTCTAAGTAAACACGGTATTCAGCCTGGTTTATAAGTGTAACGCCCAGCACACGTGCCAAGAGCTGAGGTGGGCATTTCTTGTAAAATTCAGCAAAACTCCCAGTTGAACAACTGTTTTCACACTGAGACTCCTGGCTGTAGGCCTGTAAGGCTTAGCACTGCGAAACCACCGCTGTTTTAGCGGGCTCTGGTGAGACATAAAGTTCAATGATGGCAAACAGCTTTTTATTACATTGTTTTTAATTTCTTGATAAACAGTTTGTCATCAAACGACTTGCAAATACTTTGTCATATAAAACCAGCGTCGGTTTCTTTCTGGTATCTTTGTAATTCCAGGATTTTCTTTTACAAATACTGATTATTTTAATGTAATTATTCCAGCACCTTAAAAACAAGACGACTTGAAATCATACTCCAAATTCCATAAGCTTTATCAATACCGAGACATCATACCACAGCTCGAGGGTAAGTGTGGCTGTGGATCACCACTTTGGAATGTGTCAGCATTTTTCACCTGATTGGAGGACGCCTCAAATTTGGAGTGAAAGAGGAGAGAAAATATGCTGACTCACCGCCAAGCTACTCTCAATTATTTCCAAGAATGGGTTATATTTTTGTTGAAACACTGGGATAATGTCTGCATCATTGGCCATACTAGTCTCAAAGTAGTTTTGTGATGCCCTGTTTTTAGCCGTTGCTAAGGGTACTATCTGACCTCAACCGTGACTTTGACGTCAACCAGCAGGCTCATCTCATTGCTTAAATAAATTATCCCACCAGTAGTATTTAAAGAAAAACGTGATTGTTTAATCAAATTGTACTGTCAGCTTTTTATTCAAATTGTTTGACATTGTTTCCACTTTGCCGAAAAATATGAGTGATATGATCCAAACGGTCTTTTACATCGAATAACCTACTGGTGCAGCACAAAAGGCTTTTCCAATTATTTTGTAACCATTTATACGTTTTTATTCAAAGTAACTCTCAAAAATCACAAAACAGTGTTTTTTTTTTTTTTTTAATCACTCATGATCTTAAGTGGGATAGTGATGCATTTTTGTTTGCCTATATGATTTGTAGCTTCTGCAGTTTCCAGTTTATAACTATAAAATTTGATTAGGCGTGAAATACACCTAATATTCCCTTCAATCCAAAAGAACAGGCGCATTTTGGCTTACTGTGTTATTAAATGTAGTTATGAACTGCTTTTAAAGTATATAGCTAACAACCTTTTTTGTTACATGATAGTGTGATCTGTGGAGCCGATATTGAAGTTCATGGCGGAGGATATATACAAAGAAAAGCCAAATGCACCCAAACCAACCTCCAAATTAAGGTCTGGAACTGTTTTTCCATTCTTTCATGGCAGTCTTTCCACTGCATTTTTCTCTTCTTTCTGTGTGAAAAGTCGACCTGACAGAAAGGACAGTGAAGTGCCTGTGACACCTGTGACATTTTCCATTAGTAGCTTATGTCAGCCAGGATATGTGGTCAATTTGTGTCTGCAACTGGAGGCCTTTGTCTGCTTGTGATTTACAGCAATCACTGAAGGGACTGAAAAAATGAAAAAATCATATTGGGAGAGCCTGAAAAATATGCTGCAGCTCAAGTATAACAACAAAACCACAATCCAATACAGTAGGAATCCTACTGTAAGTATTGATAGATAAAATATATAAATAAATACATATTTATTCTGAATAATAATAATCATTTTTTCACCTCCCATTCATCGCTAAGCTGAAGTTCAGATATGATGCATTTACAGTAACATGTATTTTACTTCAGCTGGGGTTTTCAGGGTCAATCAGAACCTTTGGGCGAGATGGAGTGGACAGACTTGCCATGTTTGTTTATTTGTTTACTACTAAGGTTTGTTCGTTCCTTCAAGGGCCTATTAGAGGGTATTTACAAGCAGCTTTATAAGTCATGTAATGAGTACAATTAAACTTTATGGTCCCTAAAAGCTGTGTGGAACTTGTTTTAGAGGGCAACCGTTTTATAACAGCCAATTTATGTTCTTTCAAAACAAACAACATATTAGGTATTCCCTTGCCCAAAATTGAAATGCCCTACATCGGTTTATCTATTGTCTTGTGTTAACAGATAAGCCCCATTGGACATAGGTGGTCTAGGCTCTAAGTAACTTTCATGTTGTAGGAAGACATTACAACCCCCCCCCCCCCCCCACCCCCCAAATAAATCAGCAATCAATCATCGGCAATAGTGCACCAGAAAAATAAACCAGCAAACATTTATTTCAACAACTTCATTCAGGTGGAAATTTGTTTATAATCAGCAATTACATAATAATTCACATAGACAAGAGGAGAAGCTATCCTGTAAAATATGTTTTTTTTGTTTTTTTACGAAATAATTATGAATGTAGCGTTAAGTCACGGTTCCAGACAAAGTAATCTACGAGCAAAGTGCTGACACTATACCAAAACACGTTTCTACCTGGATTTTATGGACCAGCAGATGTACCTCGTAAAATTCTCTGAAACTCGATCTTTAATCAAAATAAGAAATGGTTGGGTCAGCCAATCTGTTGTATTGGGCAATATAACTTAATCTACATGTCACCAGCATACACTGTGTCTAGTCAAAGTAATTTAATAAAATGGCTGCGGTCCAAAGGAATTACCCATCAATCAACCGGTCAGGGGAAATTATGCTTAGCCGGTTGTCGTGGCGACCAGTGCAGCAGACTTGCAATGATTCCATTGTTGAGACACAGGTGCAGGTGAATCAGTGGTTTTAAAACGTCAGATATACTACACCAAAACAACTTTACTAATAAAACGATGAACACCAATGACAGCCGAAAAAAACTCACAGAAGGCCAAAGGCACATCATGTAAGCTTCAAACAATACTACCTGCTATACAGTACTTTGGCCTGTTCCTATAATCCGAAACCAATTCACTTAGGTGTTCGTAATTGATAATCGGGTGATGTTGAACTTTTGAGAGGGAGTGTGAGTGTGCCCTGGGCTGTGTTCGGAATCGCCTTCCATGCATCCTTAGCATACAAAATGTGTGTATGCAGCATGCCAACGGCACATAGTATGTGAAATTTGAGTATGGAGAAAGTTCCCGGATGACATGCTATATTTGGAGCACATTTGGATACTTGAGTACCCAAAGAGATGTTGTTAGACGATGCGTCACGCCCCAAAATGCAATGCGCCAACTTCCTTCTTTCTTTGACAGAATTACAAAAATAATTCAGGGGTTTTGGTCACATGTCTCTATACTAAGAATTGAAGCAAATCTTTGTGTTAAAATTATTTTACTAGATTTCGGCTTCAGTATACAGTGTACTCCTTGAGTATATATTAGATGGTATTTAAGTAAATGTGGTTCTGAACACAGCCAAGGAGTCTCTTGGAATCTTTTCTTTCTGTCCAGGAATGCAGACCGGTTCCAAAAACGCTAACGTCAGGAGTGTCCTCGGATTGAAAAACACTCAGCTAATAGTGAATTGATCATCCTGGTATATTGCAAAACCCATACTTTGTTTTTGGTTTAAATAAATGATCGATTCAATAACTCCTCATTATTTTTTAACAAGTGTGTACATATCAATGTACACTTCTTGAATGGATACCTTTGCTTTAAACATTGTATTTTGTTCTCCAAATGGAATCCAGCCAACAGGTGAGCCGATGATGTCACCCACAGAGACCCGAGGCAGCTCTAAAGTTTCTGTTGTTTCAGTAAACAGCATCAGTCCCAGACCAACAACTCTAAAACAGACACACACATCGACCGTGCACACCAATCTACTGCTTACACACACAAACACACACACACACACACACACACACACACACACACACACACACACACACACAGAGACATACATAAACAGTCCTGCACCTGCCGGGCTGCGGTCACAGGTCTAGACAGGTGAGTAAACCAAACACACACAGCTGTGACTGTGAGGGGAGTTGCGGTACATAGAGGATTGATTTTGAGCAAATGCTGTCGTCTGTTTTCTTTCAATCAGACTTGTCTAGCTGCCCAGAGGGAGAAGGGGGATTGACTGGCCCACCTTTATGTGCCAGTACACAGCAAAATAAATCGATGTTGTCAGAGGAGACACCCGTGAGAGTTCGAATGAGCCATGTGAAATACAGAAGTCCTCACATGCATGTATTCATGAGTCCGTTTGGAAAGTAAACATTCAGACTAAGGTGACACTTGTGATCACAGCCCATACCTGTTATGAATATGAAAGCCATAATTATACAAGGCTGGGCCCAGAGAATATGCGCGGTGAGACATTCAGTGATACCTGTTCCGCTGCGGAGAACTTAAAATGTGTTAGTGTGTCTCTGAAAAATAAATTAATAAAATAAAACGCGTAGCAGCGCTGAAACTGAATCATCATCAGTGCTTCTTCAATCCAGAGAGTGGACGGTGAACGGCTTCCCCTGCAGTGAAGGGTTTCTTCCCTTACATAAGTCAGTTCTGCTCGGCGAGCGAAGAGGACACATCTGGAAATGAGTTTGTCCAGCATCCAAGGCAGACAGACCGCGCTGAGCCAAGAGGCCTCTTTGTGAGGTGAAAACGTAGAGTTGGAACGAGTAGAACGGAAAGACGGCCTGGAACCAAGGCAACGTTTTGGGCTGGGATAACCCAAGATGGCTGCCTTGTTGTCTAGGCTGCGGTCCAGGTCAACGACATAAACTACTTTCACTTCCTGTTTGAGTTGGCGGAAAGTAAAATCGCAGAACCCCAAACAGGGACAGTTGATTTAATGCATGTCTGTTCTGTGTACTCTTACTCTAAGGTTGAAACAGTGTGTTCACTACAGGGACGTAAAGCATGGAAAGAATGTGACGGGAAATATTTATATTTTATTTTTTTACTCTTTCCAAATTTTGCAAACATTCATTTTATGAAAAATATACATATTACAGTGTTAACATTTATTTTTATATGAAATTAGAAGATGAAATTTGGAACGATGCTGTATGAAAAACACATTTTCTTCCCAGCTCACTGTAAGCCATCTATTTTGGTTCCAATGTGTGTCCGCCAGACTCTCGAGTCTTTGTACTCTGCTGGGAGCCTTTTTCTGTAACTTTGTCGTCAATCGCCAGTTCATTTGTTCATTATTTGTTTCTACGCAAGGCTACTCTTATTGGCAGGCATCTTATTGTAAAAGGCATATAGGGGCCTGAACTCACCAGCCTTCCCCTGTCTCGCTGATATAGCCATGTCACCAGCTTGTACAAGCTTCACTCCACTGTAGGCTACTGCTGCTGCTTCATACAACAAGAGCCAGGTTGTAAAAGCGATTTACACTGAATACCACATTACATGAGGGGTAAATAAACGAATATTAAATGCACACCGGATAAATAGTCTTTGAATAAGCCAGCGCAAAGAAACCATACATTTCGTGTCAGTTTCAATTCTATTGTAGGTCCTGTATGACATCGAGGGGTTCAGGTTTTTTTAAGTGTCTGTACTTCTACATTAGATTCTTGTACCTGGTCCACAATGTATCTCTGTGTGGCACTGTTCGCTGACTAAGCATCATATTTGATTATAGATTAGGTTTTTACTCTCATCTTTTCACCAAACTGCTATACTTTGTATGGATTGCCAAGTGCAGGTTTGTTTGAGTTGAGCTTTTCCTTTCTCCAAGGCGCACCCTGAGAGGTATGGATGAGAGATTCAGTCAGTGGGCTTATGTGTGAAAACCATGGAGAGTCACCCAAAAACTCCTGAAAGAAGATGTTTTTTCCCAAATTCAAGACTTGGTCCCTTGGTGGTCTGACGGACATAACAACACTGATGCAATCCTTCATCTTCCCACTGTACTGCGTTTCAGTGTATGAGCGTCTGTCTTTGTGTGAGTGTGTGCTTGTGTGTTGCTGTGTGTGAAAGACTTCAAAGTCCTTTTCGTGGAGTTCATGTATGGATGAGGTTTGAACCTGGCAGGTCAGGTACACTGTGTTCAAAAGCCTGCCGAAAAAAAAGGTGAGATCTGCCTATGAGAAAAAAAACTTCTTCACATGGAAAGAATTACATGATGTGATCTTTTCTCTCTCGCGCTCTCTCTCTCTCTCTCTCTCTCTCTCTCTCTCCCTCTCTCTCTCTCCCTCCCTCTCTCTACCTCCCTCTCTCTACCCCCCCCCCCCCCTCTCTCTCTCTATCCTTTTCACACCCACTTCACCCACTCAATCGCTCACACACACACTCACTCCCACACGCACATTACAGTACAGGTGCCTGGGTGTGGACAGTTTGTTGGCTTGTCTTCCTTAGAGTAGTGTCCGTGTGTAACTAGGCCTGCAGCTTTGCTGACGTCAGTCCATGCTGACCTCTTGATTCTGGTGCAGGCCGTCTATTAACCAGTCTGTGACCCGAGGTCCACCTCTTTGCGCTTCAGGGCCGCTACAAGGAGGACCCTTTCTTGCCTCTTCATCAATCTTTCTTTCTTTCCTTTTTTAAAATCTTTTCAATTCAACTTCACAGCTGTGGTTTTGTGGCTCAATCCACGTTTTAAATTAAATTAAATGTAATTGTTATAATGTGTCTTTTTCTTTTTAGGAAAACAACAAAAATGTGATTTACCATGTAGGCTTAGCATTCGATTTTACGCTCCCTAAACTATATCTGGTTCCAACTGCCTACAAGCCTTTTGGCCCAGACTCCCATGATGTGCCTGGTTTAACGTCATTCCCTTAGTGTACGGCACAGGCGGAGTTTACGTGGAGGCCCCCCCTAGCGGCCAAAATACGTCACTACATTAAGTCTAAAATACGCACGCCACGCCAATACACGCTACGCATTGACATCGGTAAAAAAAAGTTTGCCCCTCCCAGCGCTTATGTCAAACTCCGCCTATGGTGCACGGTGACCTTTGACCCTCGCAGCCTGTTAACCATTCTGTGACCTAAGGACACGCTGTTCATGGTTCACTGCTGGGTCCGTACAGAGTGATCCTCTTGTGGTTTGAAAGGGATTTCACACCGTCAACATTTACTGTAGAGGCTGACGCTTTCAACTAATCCACTAATTAATCCACGGAATACAGTTTGTGCTGGTGTATGTGCGCCTGTGCGTGTGTGTGTGCGTACGTGTAGGCTGTATAATTGCCAGTGGGTTAGGGTGTGGGTGTGTACGTGTGTGTGCGCCTGTGTGTGTGTGTGTGTGTGTGTGTGTGTGTGTGTGTGTGTGTGTGTGTGTGAGTGCGTACGTGTAGTCTGTGTGATTGCCGGTGGGTTAGGGTGTGGGTGTGTGCTTGTGTCTGTGTACAAGACATAAATCATGTCAAAAGGGACGAATCAAACATTAAGCTTTTGAGTATACTTTATTTAACAAGTGCTGGGCCCTTTGAGTGTACAGTATAGTGTAGTCTGTCTGTCTGTGTGCGTGTGTGTGTGTGTGTGTAGTAGTAGTTGTAGCAGTCTGTGTGTGTGTGTGTGTGTGTGTGTTATAAATAAAGAATGGGTGCATATTCATCACTGGCTTTTTTCAAGTCCTGCTTTTATGCGGGCCTTGGCAATGAAGCTACAAAGTAAACGGTTTACTGATGAGTACTGGGGACATTGTTTATACTGAAAATTAATTGGATTTCCATGGGGTTCATAGCTTCCAGAGTTGGCCACCATATTCCTGCATCACTTGCCTGAAAGAGACACAAGCCATGTGTGTGGCAAGCTTTACTATGTTTCACAACTGGAAGGAATGCACCTTTGGTTGGAGGCTGTTGCCCTTTCTTAGAAGGAGTTTTTTCTACATTTATCAACTTTTTCAGAGAGAGCGAGAGAGCGAGAGAGCGAGAGAGAGAGAGAGAGAGTGCGAGAGAGAGCGAGAGAGAGAGAGAGAGAGAGAGAGAGAGAGAGAGAGAGAGAGAGAGAGAGAGCGAGAGAGAGAGAGAGAGAGAGAGAGAGATCAATTACAGAAAGACAGAGACAATATGTACCTATCAATTCCATATAAATAGTTTTCATGTCCAGGGTAAAGCATTACAGTGAAGATCACAAGGTGACATCTTTTTTTTTCTCTCTCAACACTGTCCTAGTATAAACACATATATGGCCTCACTCAGCATAACACACTGTCCAGACTTTCAGAACAATCTAAAGTATTTCTCTCAAGTGTGACTAGGCAATATAATCTCGCAAAGAGAGAGAGAGAGAGATATTGGCCATGGCCGCGGGTAATTTAATACATACCGAGCTTTACAAGCTGGAATGTATTTTTTACGAGAATTATCCCTATTTGTGCAGTCTTCAGTGTGTGTGCGTGTGTGTGTGTGTGTTTGTGTGTGTGTGTGTGTGATACGAGCAGGAAGGTTTCCAATACAGTTTCCTCCGCTCCACCCCCCAGAAGATAGAACACTTAGCCCTCTGGAAAATTCCATAGAGCAGGCCAAAAGAATGTCCTGTGACAAGAGATGTGTGTTATTCCTGATGGTGTCAAAGAACTCCTCCAACACCCCCCATTCCCTCCTCAAAAAAAAAAGAAGAAAAGACAGTTAATAGGATTTCTGTGAGATATCAAATATGTGATTTAACATGTATTTGACATAACAATACTTTTACAGTGCTCTGGCAAATTCAAGCGATCCACATATTGAATTGATTGGTTTGATGTTTGATTTTTCTAATCTATTCCAATCCCAATCCCTATCCCAATCCCAATCCCAATTCCAATTCCAATAGAGGAAGATCCATGGGGAGAACACAAAGGAAGGAAGACAGGAGGGAAACGCAGAATGAAGGAAGGAAAGAAGCAACGGGGGACCAATCCAAGAAGCCTGGGAAGAAAGGAAGAAAGGAAGAAAGGAAGAGAAGGAGAAGACGCATGATGGAGCAGGTAGAAAGAGAGAACACATCCACCAAACAAACAGACAGGGAGAGAAATGGAAGAGATGGAAAACAGGAAGGAGTGAAACGACTCATGGCACCGCTAACAGGGTTCCTATGGGGGATTTGAAACTGGACCAAGAGAAGGGTCCTGTCTCTGACCGCGTCCTCCAGCCCTCACCAGGCCTTATGTAACTGCAGAGCCGGGGGACACAGAACTCCAGTCAAACTGTTTGACAGAGGACGACCACTGCTGTCTACCGACAGGAGAGGATCAAACAGAGGAGAGAAGGCGGGGGTGGGGGGTGGGGGGGGGGTGGAGGAGAGAAGGGGGGGAGCGGAGGAGAGAGGGGGGGGGGGGGGGGGGGGGGGGGGAGCGGAGGAGAAGATGCCGGAGACACAAGCTGGAGGAGGATGAGCGTCCCTGTTGTTCCATTCTAATTCAAAATCCATCGTTTTTTTTCTTTCTTGTCTCCTTCTATCTTTTCAGGTGTGTCTTTCTCTCTTCTGCCTCTTGCTTTCACTCTCTTTTCTTACTCTTGCTGTCTTTTCCTAACTCCCAGTAACTCTAAAACCAGACACACACTCTCTCTCAGTCTCTCTTTGTTACTTTTTTAATATCCCTCTCTTTGTCTCTGACGGACAGGAGATGTCTAGGTGTGTTCCTGCCAGGTCTTTCTTTCTTGCAGTGGCAGACTGGCACACTGTGTTTTACTGACCTCTGGTGGTTTTTAAGAGGAACTGATATGGGGTAAGCCTTTCCACTCCCGTAAGTATTTCATGTAAACTTTGGCTCACTTTAACCATAACACATTTTTAAGCCTAAATTTACTAGATCAAGACCCAGACAAAATAATTTTGGTTCAGTGTGAAACAGAGGTGTCTACCCATCAGAGGTGTAGTAGCCTAAAGAGTCCACTGGGTGTCAGTTTACATTTCATATTGAATTTCAGTTCCACAGACAAATGAATAGCAATGCAACACACACACACACACACACACACACACACACACACACACACACACACACACACACACACACACACCAAAAAAACAAGCAACTAAAAACAAGTATGTTATAGACAAGCACATACGTCCAAACACAACCTCAGGTGTAATTGCACACATAGACATACACACACAACCCCCCCCCCCCACACACACACACACACACACCCACACCCACACCCACACACACAGAAAAAGAAGAACCCAGAAATACAAAGAACAAAATGAAGTGTTCAAAGACCGATATGTGAGGTTCATGACAGTCACACACTGATGCAGACAGTCACGCGATTAAGTGGTTTCCAAATGGTTCCTGCGGGGGCAACCATTTCACGTCTGTCAGAATGACACATCCTTTCCTTTTCCTGCTCCCAGGTCACAGGTACTAAGGAAACACTTGTTCTTTCTATCTCTCTCCCAGTCCTCCACTGATAAAATTCCCTGTACACACACACACACACACACACACACACACACACACACACACACACACACCCACACACGCACACACATACACACAAAGACAGGGGGGTATTGAGTTCCTTCCCTGCAGGGAACAGGAAACTATGGATATTAAAACTGTTGGTGGAAATTACTGTATGAGAAACAGAGTGTCATAAATGTGCTTAACATCAAACACAGTGAAATAAAGGACTATTTACATTAAGATTCAGTGGGATACTTCAATGAATTTAACAGAACTATTTGATTATTGATTGCTTAAAGTCATACATACAAATTTTGGCCTTTGCTCCAGGTTGCAGGCTTTTATGCAAATATAATTTATTGGAAAAGCAAGCATTTTGTGAAGTGGTGGGAACATTTTCTACTCCATATTAATGTAGCCAACAACATAAAATGATCTTACTTTGAAGATATACACTTCAGAAGTCTCAGTTTCAGCGCGATCCATACGCAAATTTTACCATTACCATTCTTACAAATGAATTAATGACAAATACTTAAAACTACATTTAACTTGAATGTGGTACAACAGCATGTTACTTGCTCTGTGGTTACAGTAGGTTCTTTCTTGGTAATAACTGAATTTATAACCAGTTTTTTCCTGGCTTTCATGAGATAACTTGTTTTCATTCAAATGTAACTTCTGTTCTTAAGAACCAGCACCAAAGCTAGAGCAAACCCTTATCACACTACACAAACACAATCCAAAAAATTCTATCACAAAATCTGTGCCTTTTTTCTGGGTTAATGGTGTAGACGTTCTTCTTCATATTGCACTTTCATTATATTTTGGGCCCGAGGCATTTCAAGTACCACAAGTACCTTCCACCCCCACGAGCGCAAGGGTGGTCTAGAAAGAAAAACATCCTTTGATGATGGTGCGTCCTCCTTTACCTGTGTACACGTTCATAAACAGAACGGCCCTTGCATGTCCCAGTGTCTCTTGAGGCTGAGGCGACGTTCACCTGCCTTCATACCCTGCTCTCGCCCCTAATCTCGACTCAAGATGCAAATAGGCGCCTAAAAAAAAAAAACGTCCCCACCAATGATTTGCATTTAAACAAATGGCAAAAGGGTCATTTAAAAAAACAAAAACGCCTCTCCCTGACTACAGTGCGTCTGTCTGTCTGTGGCGTGTGTTCCCGGCAACGCGTCCCGTCACAGAGCTAAAAGCGTCCATCGCGCGGTAAGATGCTTAGTGAGCAGAGGTACCAGGTGGCTAACAAGGAGAAGCATCGTGTGTGAAGACACCCCCCCCCCCCCGTGGACTGAAGAGAGAAGGCCTCTGGGATTCCCCGAGAAAACTCAACGATCCCCAGCCATGGACACAGGTGAGGGAGGGTCGCCCGGCAACTGTGCTTCACACACACGCACACACACACACACACACACATGCACATACCCAGAAACACACATGGTTTTAACAGTTTAGAAAACCTGACTATGTAATGTTTGCCTCTGGGCTGTTGAAGCATCTGACAGTATCAAATAGAATTATTATTTTATGACTGATGCAATTAAGATTTAGCCTCCCCTTGAACGGTTCAAAGACATAGCTGTCATATTTGTATGTTGGCAAGGCCATTGGCACTGCAAAGGGATCTCTCACTAATATCATAGAAATGTTAAAGACTTACAATGTTAATAGGAAAAAAAAAACATTTTGATTATTGAGATCAAGGCTAGAAACATCAACTAATGACTGGTAGATCTGGGTGCTTAAGCTCTGTATGGAGGTTCTTTTTTCTGTATGAATTAATGATGTCTGAACGCAGTCATCTAAAAAATATAACAACACATAACTCCTGAAATGACTGAGATGATGGATGGTGATTTAAACTCAATCGTATTAACTGATCAAGTAAATATTGTGCTTGTAAATCGGTGAGTGTGTCTATTTGCGCTGTAAAATGTATATAATATGTAGTATATACAGTGCAGAATGACCCCATAGTCCCTACAGCTATGACTGTGAGTTCCCTTGACCAAAATCAAGGCACCCTGTCATCAATTCCCTATGTCGAAGGAATTCATATGACACCGTTCTGGTATCTCATTGGCCGCAGTAACACTGGAAGTTATATGACTGATCCATTCAAAAAAAGCAGGGGTCTTTTACATATTTTCTTTTGCATGCAATTCCCTTTTGCATATTAAAGCGCAAAAAAAGAGTTTGCATTTTGATCTGCTCTCTGGGAATGAGCTGAAATCACTCCAGGCAACGCTCAACGCCGAGATTTACAGCTGCATCCTAAAATGCCCTAATTATATCCACCATGTCCTTCCATATTTAAAATAGACCTCAGGGTTACTTTTTCACGATTACATTTTCTTAACACACGGACAGCTACTGATAGGCCACATGACTGTTGCTACTACGCGCTGGGGTTAGTGCTAAACATCTTCTTTTTAACAGTCAATTTACATCACCCTAAACACAAGAGCCATTTCCATGAGATTTACACATGTATACCGAAAGCTCATTCACCTACGCATCAAACTGTGGAGCATTCAAATGAATACACATTTGTGGGAATTAAATGAAAATTTGGATAAGTAGCAACACAATACCAGCAGCAGTTACATACAGTAATGTAGACATAGAATCCAGCACCAAGGAAACTGTCTGCTATTAGCCCCCACTACGTTACCGTAGCAACGGCTGTATACATTTTAAAAGGACACTTTCTTTTTCCAAACCTTCCTGTTCAGAGTATTCCAAGAGAGTCTACCAGGGTGTGCGGGTCAAGCACACAGTCAAGGACCTGCTGGCAGAGAAACGGTCACGTTACCCCCCTGGGCCGAGATCTAATGTAAGAATTTGTAGCTCTACAGATGTTTTTTTCTGGTCCCTCTCCCTCTCTTTCCCTCTCTGTGTCTGTGTCAGTTGGTACCCCCCAACCTCTCTCTCTCTTTCCCTCTCTCATTTACTCTCTGTGTCAGTCCCCCCCCCCGCCCCCCCCCTCTCTCTCTCTCTCTCTCTCTCTCTCTCTCTCATTTTCTCTTGTGTATGTGTCAGTCGCCCCCCCCCCCCCCCCCTCTCTCTCTCTCTCTCTTTCCCTCTCTCATATCTGGGAATTCTTGGCTTTGACTGTATAGTGTAGGAATTATATATTTCATTTCATTTTCCTTTCCTATCTCATTATTTCTCTCCCTCTCTCTCCCTCTCTCTCTCAATCTATCTCTGTATCCCTCTCTTCCTCTATCTCTCATTCTCACTCTCTCTCTGTCTTTCTCTCCCCCTGTCTCTCCATCTCTCTCTCTTTATGTGTGTGTATAAAGCTATTTATATTTAGAGAGAGAGAGAGAGAGAGAGAGAGAGAGAGGAGAGAAACTCAATGCAAATGTTAGTTTAGATTTCTGTTGGTGACAGCATCACAATGTTCCCCTTTTCAATGCTGCGTTCCTTTCTGTTGACATTGAGCTCTTCCTTTTTGTTGTTGTCGAGCGACGACACACAGCCACCTTTTATCATGCCCTCCTTTCTCTCCTTTTCGTCGTCCATGAGTGCCAGCAAAGCCCGTCTGTAAATACCTGAACACGAGCGCTAGACAATGAGAGAGAGACACACACACACACACAAAAAACTCGCAACAGAATAGATCAACAACAGCCCCAGTGGGGGTCGTGGTCATGAACTTCCACCAGTGTCATGAGGGAGTGTTTGGGGGAGGGGTGGGGGAAGAGAGTAAGAGGGGTTGAGAGGGAGTGTGAGGTAGGATGGGGAGGATAGGCCCTTTCGGTCTGGACTAAGAGATTGGCTATGCAAAGTTGTAGCCAGACACACCTGCCGACCAGTATTGTCCTGTCCTGGGTACACAGGTCACACACAAGCCTCCCATTGTTGTGTGTATCGGTGGTAGACACGCAGAGGGACAGGGCCTGAAAGAAATATTCTGCCTGCGCAAACAGGACAGGCTTTCCCTTCCACGGGCTGCCTGTCAAAAGGCCTTCATAGAACTTTGTTTGTTTTCAGCTACTGTCGGCATTTGCCACTCTAAGCTATAGCAATGGCTGGTGTAAATCAGCAGTAATCAGCATCTTCTGATTGGAGATACCAGCAGTGTCAAACAGTGCCTGTAATGGATCCCTTATTGAAGTATATTCACCGTGAAAATTACTGTAGCAAAAGAAAAGATCTCTACAAGTAGTATGTGTATACCTCATGTCAAGAAGCATTACCTACCAGACAAGGAGATATTTTATTTACAAATCATAGATAATGGTTGTCATGGTAATTCTTTGTTAGCGTTATAAAAAAGAGTATGAGTATGAATACGGAAAAAAACAGCGCACTCTTTAGGTAGCAATACACAACGAAAAGTGGACTGAGTTTGAAAGAGTCCTGCTGGTTTAGAGTTCAAATTGCCGGAATAAGGTTGAATAATAACAACAGTTAAGAAAAATGAAGTTTAAAATACAATCTTAGATGAACATTGACTCAGTTTCTGTATTCTGCTGTTTGAATCATCATTGCACTGGATGTGTACTGTATATTGAGAAACAAGAGGTTTTGATTTTTTTCATTTGTATGGGTCCATTATATATTTAAACCAACTGCTTTGAGTGTGTTCAACACGAGATGTGGGTAGCCTTGGTCAGAATACAACAATACCAACCGATAGATACCATTTCCTTATTCTCGGCAAACCAGGACTTGAAGACAGATATAGACAGGTGGCCCTAAATCGCCTTTCACCGCTAATGATGCATAAGAATACACAGTAACCAAAGGTAACCCTCCTGCTTTCTGAAAGCCTCGCAGGAGTCGAGACCCAGGCTGTCATCCTCTGATAGAAAAGGCTATTGAGAGACACTGGAGTGATGTTGGCCTTGGAGGACCTCTGCTACTGAGTACCCACAATCCCCCACCCCCCGCACCCCCCTCAGCCTTTCATACAATAGCACCCGTCACAAACACAGACCCCAAGGCCCTGGGCATTTCACGACTTGTAATGCTGGGAGATCCGAGGCCACACAAGGACAGCAAAAAAAGATAATCTCACCTCTAATAATGAGCGGCACACGTCGAAGAGTTACAGTTGACAGAGACGCAGAGGCCTATTGTAAGAGACTTGTCTCACTTCGGGGTATCAACTAGCAGTGGTCGTATTAGAATAAGTAGAAAACTTGAACGTAGGGCAGATATCCGTTGTAATCCCTTGCATCGCCCCCTATACCACGGCTGGAGATTCCTCTTTAAATGGGGGATATTTAGGTTCTTACTTCACATCTAGAGGTCGGGATCCTCCTCAGAACATTTCCCCACTGACTCAGCCCATTGAGCACGCACAGAGACACAAATAAAACATTTTCTATTTGTGTTAACGCTATGTGACTCACAGCAGAAGTTCCCATTAGCATAGGTGTCAGATGTGATGCTGTCATTTAGCAGGAAATGGTTGACAATAGTTGGCAATGCTGACACAATGTTGGAGTCAGAAAAGGCAAGTTTGACATGAACCATCAAAAAGTCACAGAACGTTGCCACAGTACAAAAATAAAATGAAAAGCTGTTTGCACTGTCAACTCAAGATAGCAAATCCTTACTTCCTGGTTTAGCTGGATTACATATTGATGCTTTTAATCAATGAATCAAATAAGATTTGTTTACCTCTGTTTTTAATCATATATTTTACAAAATTGTAATACATATTTTATTTTGAAATCTCAAGACATAATGTCAAAGTGCACACGTCTTATTCTTTTGGAATAACAAAAACCACAGCCATCTGTGATGTCCTGAAACCCTCATGAACATTTTTAAAAGCATGCGCCAATATCATGTGTTTAGTTTCAAAGTTTTAAAAGTTCGTTTTTTTTTCTGCACTGAAAAAACACCCAGTAAACCTTACATTGTTTATGCCAAACTCAACCACATTGGACTGTATTACATATAGTATACGGAAATATGAGCCTTCCTGTGTAAGTCCTATGGCCTGTACTTCACCTGATCTTACGATCTTCTTTCTAGCTTCCAATCCTTTCACCAGCTGTTGTGGTGCAGGTGTGGTCCAACTTCTGGCGAGATTGATATCAACTTTCGGTTAGACTGACTTTGCGAACAATTCGTGATGAGATTGATGCCAATTTTGAACGAGAATGAAAGGACGTATGAGACTGAAACATGTCCTAAAATGGCCGCCGCACGGCCTTCACCAGCTGCTGTGGTGCACTGTGAGCTTTACATTTAAAGACTGACTCTGGAATATGATGCTTCCAGGAAGTCACTCACATTTACATAACGTGTAAGTCGTTGATGTATTAATACATTTTCGAAAAGTAGAACAGGTGAACGATAGAAAACACTCATTTTCCTTCACACTGACACTCCACATCAGTCATCTGCCTTTCACAAGAGTTTGTCCAAACCAAGTTGATATCGTCACCCCCCATTATTTTTGCTAATAAGGTCCGATCTCCGAATATCCCTAGAAAAACATACCAGGTCGTTTCTATCATCCACCTTCAGAGAAGCAGTAGGCCGTGACTTCAGCCCCATATAGGACATAGGGGAGTCTTGGCACTTGCAAATGACATTCAAATACTACCCTCAAAATTTGCTTGCCTGCCAGCCAACAAAGCCTTTAATATCAACTCTCTCATGTTAGCCGTATGCAAACAATACAAAGTCTGTCTTCTGAAACCCCTCACTACTGCGTATGTAATACCTCTCTCTTTCTCTTTCTCACTTTCACTCTTTTTGCTCTCTCACTCGCTCTCACTCCACCATACTCTCTCACTCTCAATTTCTCTCACTCTCTTTCTCTCCCTTAATTTATTCGACTTTCTGCCTCCTAATTCCCAACCTCTGTTTTGTTTGTTGCATATTGTAAGTTAGCATAGCTTTAACTTGAAATTGAGTCTATCCTGTGTGATTTCTACAGCGTTGGAAAGGGTTTTAACATTGCCCTGTTGTTCCTTTCTGCCTCTACAGGGGGTGCCAGCCACTCAACCGTCCATCGTTCAGATGCAAGGTAAACAAAATCTCTCCATGTTATTGAATTATAAAAAAAAAATATGTATCTACACTTTGACAGCTGTGTCAGAAGAGTTGTTCAGAAAAAAGTTCTGTATTCTTTACTCCTTATATAAGCTTTTTAAAAAAAAAAGATTGTCAATACTTGTAACAGAAAACATTATATAAATGTCTTGAGCGCCCTTGAGTTTGATCTGAAAGGACTCAAACAAATCAGTTGCTGTCTCCACAGATATCGAAAACATAAGTAATATTGTTAAAAAGGAAGTGAGAATAAAATCCACTTCATTTTTTAATTATCAGACCTTTACATCAGCTGCCATGTCCTACTGCAGTTCCTCACTTCAAAACAGCATCTCTTCATCGCTTTAAACACAAACATAATGTGTCTCCCTCTCTCTGTCTGTGTCTTTCTCCATTTTCCTCTTTCTCTCTTTTCTCCAATTGTCATACTCTTCCTTTCTTTCTTTTCTCTCTCTCTCACCCTTTCCTCCCCCTGCCTCCCCTCTTTCCTTCCCTCTTCCTCCCCCCTTCGTCCCCTCTTTCCTCCACCCCTTCCTTCCCCCCTTCCTCCCCTCTTTCCTCCCCCTTCCTTCCCCCCCTTCCTCCCATCTTTCCTCCCTCTTCCTCCCCCCCCCCCTTCCTCCCCCTTCCTTCCCCCCTTCCTCCCCTCTTTCCTCCCCTCTTCCTCCTCCTTCCTTCCCCCCTTCCTCCCCTCTTTCCTCCCCTCTTCCTCCCCCTTCCTCCCCTCTTTCCTCCCCTCTTCCTCCCCTCTTTCCTCCCCTCTTTCCTCCCCCTTCCTCCCCTCTTTCCTCCCCTCTTCCTCCCCCCTTCCTCCCCTCTTTCCTCCCCCCTTCCTCCCCTCTTTCCTCCCCTCTTCCTCCCCTCTTTCCTCCCCTCTTCCTCCCCTCTTTCCTCCCCTCTTCCTCCCCCCCTTTCCTCCCCCCTTCCTCCCCCCCTTCCTCCCCTCTTTCCTCCCCTCTTCCTCCCCTCTTCCTCCCTCTTTCCTCCCCTCTTCCTCCCCCCTTCCTCAATACTGCCAGGCTCTCACACGCTCCCCAGCTACTACGGTATGAGACGCTCCTTCATATCCGACGGCGACTACTGCTCGTCCGCCAAGCAGTTCCCCTCTTCCTCCGACATCTACTCCTCCGGTCTGGGGGGGAAGCCGTTGACCTGTGACCCCTCCAGCATGTCCACCTACCCCAGCCTCATGGACAGCTACTACCCCGAGACATTCGGGGACTACCGGAGCGCTGCCGCCTTCTCCAACGGCGCAGGGTCCATCTTCCATTCCTCGGCCCTGTCGTCCTTGCTGCCGCCATACCCATCAGACTCCTCCCACTTCCTCCTGGTATGGGAAAACTACAAGACCCAGGATGTGGAATAAGTTTGTAATGCATGAAGTCGGTTAGGCTGCTATTCGTTCTCATGCTAAACTCCTAGCTGCTGTACAGATATGACGTGCTTGTTCACAAATAGTTCATTGTTCAGCAATATGTGGTTTGTAGGTAGATATATAGATATCTATATTTACACATCATGGCAGCGTTATCTCTTGTCCTATTTCCTCTCCTCTCCTCTCCTCTCCTCTCCTCTCCTCTCCTCTCCTCTCCTCTCCTCTCCTCTCCTCTCCTCTCCTCTCCTCTCCTCTCCTCTCCTCTCCTCCCCTCCCCTCCCCTCCCCTCTCCTCCCCTCCCCTCCCCTCTCCTCTCCTCTCCTCTCCTCTCCTCTCCTCTCCTCTCCTCTCCTCTCCTCTCCTCTCCATTTGACCCCCCCTTTCAACTCTCCTCTCCTCTCCATTTGACCCTCCCTTTCAACTCTCCTCTCCTTTCCTCCCCCGCGCCCACTCTTATCCTCCTCTTCCTCCGTCTCTCCCCACAGAGAGACTCCTGGGAACAGTCGGTTCCAGACCCGGTGTCTCAGGTCGAGGGCCTGTGTGCCCCAGACAGCAGCCTGTCCTCCGTGCCCGTCCCAGTATCCATGCCCAGTCCGGAGCCTCCGCAGCCCCCGGGGAGCCCCTCCGCCCAGTACCACCGCTCCTCCTCCCCAGACCACAGCGTTTCCATGGTCCCGTCCAGCAGCTACTCCCTGCACTCCTTGGAGGAGCTGCACTCCTCCGCTGCCTCCTCCTACCACGCCCTAGCCAGCGGGCCCTACCCGACGGCCGCGTCTTTCTCCTGCCACCCGCCGTACATGACCTCTGGCGCCTCCATCGAGCTCGCCTCCAAGATGGAGGAGGCAGGGGGGCACGGACCACTCCCGACCCACGGCGAGGTTCACTCTTCCTGGTCGAAAGAGGACGGGGGCAGCCCGTGGGCGCCCTATGAGATACGGAGGTCTTATTGACTGATATGAGAGCAAGAGACAGTCTTTAGAAGACTTGGAATGGAAGCAGAAAGGATTGATCCACTTTCACATCTCAGGACCGTACCGAAACGAACGGAGCTGAACTGGCCTTGTCGTTTAATCTTTACGATGTAAATGTTGAAAAATGTGCAGTTAAAACGTAGAAGCTTGAGGCGCATGTTGATCAGTGCAGTATTGCTACAGTGCTATAACAGCTTTTGTCCTGGTGTGAAAATACTATTTTATAACTCATGTTTAGGACTCCGGGTAGAAGAAAATAAATGTGCAGGTAATTTATTTTTGACAGATGTTTATTAGAGAAATACTGTTCATCCTAAAAAAAAGGCTTACTAACCTTCATTCAATCGCATCTATAACTAGAGGTTCTGCTAATGTAAAGTATGGTCAGAGAAATTAAAGAACCACGTGGTTGTTTTCTCTGTGAAACTATCATTTTAAAGAAATCTTTTCACAATCGGATATGGAGCCAATTTGACAAGTCAATATAACCTTTTTTTTAATCATCATGCCTATACTACAATGAAGCTTTAATCATTTGATAATGTGAGTGTGTTTTTGTCAAACATGTTCAAGCCTAGCGGGGCTATTTATAATGTCAAAACTTTGAATCAATATTTGGTCGTTTAACTTAAAAAACTGTAGGTGGCTTCAAACCTTGAAACTCAGCCACTTAGCCACCTAGCCACTTGTATTGTATAGTACTTGTAAAGAGCACTTCACTATAAATTCGAAAATGCATGACGAGGCACACAAGATACAAGAAGCATAGTTTTCTTTATGACTATTATCATTGACTGTTATATTCCTATCATTAAATGATAAAAACACATGAATAAATGTCGCTTCATATACTCTAGGGCTACATTAGATGATATTACTATCGTCTGTATTTTGAAAGGTCTTATAAACACTATTTATCTACGAAATATTGCAAATATTTTGACAAGTACATACAAACACTGTGAAAATAAACTTCTTTGCCACTAGATGGCGCGTTTGTTTCATTTTGCTACAACATTTTCTAGGTTACATGACAAGAAGCGCAATGTTGAAATGTTGAATATTCGAATAAAAATGAGCAAGTCAAAAGATTGGTGGATGTTTTCTTGTTGGCTTGAGTTATGGGACTGTTATTTAATAAAGCTTCTGATTTCCACAATTTATCTTTGCTATTAAAATGATGGGGGGAACATCGATCGGCCTATGCCATTATGAATTATGCTTTTTAATTTGTATGTAGCAAACGAAAAAAGCAAGGTACCCACAGTACGTATAAGGGATATCCAATCACAATAACAAGAAATGATCGTGATCAGAATAGACCTATATTCACAATAATATTCAATAATAAATATAGGCTACACGATTATAAATGAAACGATTACCAGATACTTTGAGTATGCATTTAAGAAACTGGTGGCTGCATGTACCCGTGACTCAACATTGCACCTTTCTCAAGCAATAGGCCTACAGTGTTAAAGACTTCGTTTAATTAGCTGCTCTGGTGGATATGTACAAGGTCCGAGGCATGCTGCCTTGATAGGCTATGTGAACACGAGCCGTGCGCCAGATAATAGACTATAGCCTTTGTAACGAAAACGATGGCACTACTCATAATATTGTTTAAATTATCTGAGGCCTTTGTTCATAGACAAGGCAAGAGACAACGATTAGCACTTTTCAAGGTTGGGATAATATAGGCTGTGTCCTGACTGCTATAATGTGTTGAAACGATATAACCCCATGCATCGTATAGGAACTTAGTGCTAGTCCACTAAGCACTAAGTTCCATCAATTTCATTACACCCTTATGTTCAAATTTGATGTATAAATTAGATAGCTTTAATTTTTGTATTTATATCTATGCTCAAAAACAGCAATGGCTTGGCCATTTTAAAGTCCATAATAATTTGTATTAATGTTGTCATACCAGGCCTATGTAAGTTATAATGTTTTTTGTAAATACATTTTGGGAATTTTGAACACAAGCAATAAATAGTACGTGTGCATGCATTGGAATATGGGAGAGACTGCATTTGCTCTGTGACAGCAAAGTCAAAGATGGCTGCCAGGCTCTATGCCACGCCCCCAAATGTCATAGTTTTACACTTTTGGAAGGAATCAAAGTTTAAACTATAAACTTATGTGTTACCTGTGAACTCTATAATTGTAATAAAGCCATTATGTGTGCAGGAAAGGGATTACCGATTTTCTAAATGAACCCAGGATTGTTCAATTGTTCAAGGGCCTAATGAGGGGGGTGTGATGCTCTCATTGGCACAATTTTGACAAAATGAATAAAATAACGATTTATTTTTGTTCAATATATAAAATATTGCAGTATTATATTACAGGGGAGTTTGTTTTATATGTATAAATACCTTTTTTAACTGAAAAATCTATCTTTTTTGCTATCCTTTGAATATTCAAATGGAAAGTAACGCGCAATCAAATCATTGTCAAATCATTGAGTTCTAGGGGTTTTAAATAGTAGGCATGGAGGGAGAAAATCACAAACTAATATATGCCCAGCTATATTACGATTTTGTTGTATGTCCAGAGATTGCTTTTAGACACTTAAGTTCAAATTTTGGACGACTTTTGTGAAATATTCGTTCTTGGCCATATACTGAGCCAGAAAAGGACGTTGTGGAATCCCATACTAGGTCTTATCCAGGAGTTAATTTCTTCATAACCAAGATGTCTGGTGAGTTATTAAATATATTTATATTTTTTCTGATCACGTCTCTGAAGTTGGATTATTCTGAAAGAAAAGGAAAGAAAATAATATATAGAAGTTAGAACATATATTTGGGGTAGCACATTCTTACAGACTCCAAACACAATATGAACGGAAATTGTTCTAGTAATCTATTTTTTTTTCTTGTAAAATACAATTCTCTGTGCATGAGATTGGATTGCATTTTAGACGATTTACCTTTGTAGGTGCATGCTAATTATTGCTTAATGGACGAACACCTTTGCAATTAGTGATTTGACAATTGCTTAGTTCTTTGAACCATTCACATGCAGTCCGCGGTTATCATCAGCATCGCTGATCCATGTGTACTATAGACTACTTCATTCGGAAGCATGAAATAATTTTTGATTGAGGACTTATTCATAATGATAATATAAGTTACCATCATATCCATAAATTATGCGTAGAATTGGCAATTTAACGAGGTATAACGGTGGGATGTGCCTTTTGTCTAGCTTTACTATTTGCTACATTTAAGATAAGTCATGATCCGCCATTTCGATGCATGAATATTTATCAGTATGGGTTTGTCAGCCACACACACCTCTGAAACCCCGCAGTCAGCGGCTCTTATCGAATTATGTTTGCCTCCACCTTGCCATTCCTGAGACAGTTCCCTGCTTGCTTTAATTAGTTCTGCCAATGAGCGGCGTACTTTCTGCCAAACTTTACCTTTATTTGAAACATTCATAACATTGGCATGTTTCTTCTCCATGAGAAACCGAATGACATGCATTTTTTTTCTGTGTATGATCAATGTTTTTGTTTTATGTAGCCTCATTTATAGTAGAAAGCTCAGGTCCTGGTTCAATGCAGGTTATTTAAAAGACCCGTTTTGAATAAAGTGAAATGTTGCATTGCTGCAAACATTGATCTCATATAGAATTTTCCAGATTCCCTAAGTGAAAATAAATTACATAAAAACTATATGAACCAGATAAGCTGACCTATACTTAAATCAGCAACTATAGCACTCCTTGGCATTTCAAACTGGACTTTTGAATCAACATTGATCCAATAATCTTCGTGATTAACACGATGAAATGCAGACTTACTGAACAGGCCTATATTGGATTAAATACATTTCCATTTGGACTTAGTTATTGTAGAGGTCAACGAAGACGTAAATAGTCTCTAGTTTCTCTGTTATGCCTGACTTTTACGCGGTACTTTACCTTGCGATTAAAGTTCATCAGAGATTTCACATGTCGAAATTAACTGTTATACCTTTGACTAATAGAAATACGTGTTATTTGAATAAAATCAACACTTACTTCGTTTTCTTTTCCATTTGTATCGAATAGGGCGTCTTGACATTATACGGTCTGTGAAATCTTTCTTACCTGTGTAATTTGAGACACCCCACCGTTCGCTTCCTTGCTGAGCTTTCGGGTGTGAGGTACACAGACCTGGAGCAAACGGCATATGCAAAGCCAATTGCATGATTATTTAATTATTTAATCAAATAGAATAGTTGAGGCCATGATACATGGACACCTTTTTGGGAATCTTAGCTGAGCATTATTTGGAACAATCATATCAATCCTTTTTGTGTCTGTTTTTATTGATGTGAATCCCGTTCTTCACAGTGTCAATATGCTGACACGAATTTGGCCCCAAATCACCAATACTTTTCTTGTTATCAACGATTTTGTCTTATTGCGTTGCCCAAAAAGTTGATTATTAGAGCATTATTATACTCGGGGGTCACTGAGCTCTTACGAATGGTAGTTGGAAGACATGTGTAGCCTATTTGTCATATTATGTTTTGACTAATGTTTGTCGCCTGGAAAGTGCTTAGATTCACCACAACCATGGGTGAAATTGTGGAGAAATATGTTGACATATAACCTAGTGCGTGAAATCATTTTGTTTTTGGTACACCGACCCTCCGTAGTAGGTACATGCTATGCAATACTGACGGGAGAACTTTGAGCCTCAAGGATTTCTTGAGCGTACACAGCATTCAGACACACAGAGCGGCGCCCATTGAAAGAGGGTTCAACGACATGAAAAACAATACGCTCTTTGTTTCTGTCAAGCAGATAAGCCGAAGGTGTACCAGGGCGTGCGCGTCAAGACTACAGTCAAAGAGTTACTTCAACAGCACAGAGCACTGCAGGCCGCAGTCAAGACGGTAATTAAGCTCTCGCTCTCTTTTCTGTCATGTTTTTTTCTTTAATCATTCACACACACACGCACACGCACATGCACACACGCGCGCGCACACACACACACACACACACGCACACACACACACACACACACACACACACACACACACAAACATGCATACACCCATACATACATACATACATACGGGCAGAAAACCTATCCAATCCTTTCACATAATAGGAGGTTGATAATTGACAGAGGTGTAAGCAATTTTTAACAAACTATTTGTGCCCACAAACTACTCTTTAATGATGAAGCTCTCTGTCCTAGTTTCACTGTAATCTGTAGGAACAAAAAGAAATCAGGCCTATTTGTTACTTCAGCCACTCCATGTAGACTGCAGTAAAAAGTAGTGCACTTCATATACTTGAAATCCCCAAATTAGAACCACGCCTACTATGCAGGCGAGAACAGGCACTGCATCAAACGCACTGCATCAAACGCACGCTCGGTTGTGTAACAATGTGTTTTTCTGCTACACTTGCACCCACTTTTTCACTCCTGCGCACTCACGTGTACATGCAAATAGGAAAAAATCTTCACCAATTATTTAAATATATAAAAATAGAATCTCAGGTAGAGGATAGTCATTCATTCTATAAATGTACAGAACTTGGAGGCAGTGACATTCTTCGAATAAAGAATCCATTGGGCATCCTGAGTATTTGATGGATGTTGTTGCTGTTTTTTTGTTTGTTCTTAAAATATAGATTGCGATTGGAGCTTTGGTGAACCAGGATACCAATGTGCCCACTATGCCATGTAAGTTTAAATGTCCTTGCCATTCTGTTATGAAACCCATTTTGATAGTGAAATCACAAGTGATAATTGGACTTGCTATTAGCAATTATTTACTCACTTAGAAAACTTAACTAAATCAAAATATTAAATGATTAGCAATCATTGCACAACTATGAGTCAAGTCAATCAACCGTTTTGACAACAGCTTAAACTCCCTTGAAATGACTTGAACAATTATAAATCAAATGGTTGGGCGTTGCATTAATAACATTCACAAAAGGATCTTATCGATTATAAATTGCAATGTCACTGACCTTGGACTGTCATGACATAGATATGTCTTATTGTCTGAAAATAAACATACAACAATATACATTAAATTAAATAATTACAAAATACGTAAACATACTAGAACCATATTAGATATAATTGTAACTTACACGAATGAGCTTTGCTCACCACCAGCAAGCCAGAATACTCATGATTTGGATTTAAGCAAGCCTAATTCTATCCTAATTCATGGACCTTTTTATACACATTCATTTTGTGTTATAGCCAGTTGGCTGATTGTGTCGTGACATCACGCACTTCAGCCCCTTACAGAGGAATATTCTTCCTCTGTTTATACCTCGTGCTCATCGTGTTTCTTTCAATTATGTGTCTTTCAAATAGCTCATTACCTCGACGCTCTCCCCGCGGGGGACTTGAGCTCTGGCGCTCCAGCCAGTCTACACCCGCGCGCCTTGTTCCATGAGGGCGCATGCAGCGTCCAGCAGCAGGAGAACGCTTACGCTAATCAACAATTGATGGACATGATACTGCCGGATAACAGCTTAAACAGCAACTGCAGCAACAGCAGCGGTGGTTTTCTCCCCAACTCTCTGTCGGCACTGCCATGGTCTCATGGACAGCCCTGTTCAGAAATAGGGTATTACAATCAAGGCATGGTAAGAATGGCCAATGTGCAAACAATGGTTTTTAATCATGGTTCAAGGGACATTTCCAAATGATTTGATTTGCCTTCTGACAGTCAGTAAAATATTTGTCTGGTATGTAAGAAGAAAATTAATATGACAAAGAGCCTATATTGATCTACTTTCGCTTATTGTTTTGTAGAGACGTTTATGTGATATGTATTTATATTGAATCCTTTTCATGAATCACATTTTTGGTTCATGGCACCTAAGTTTTATTTCCTGGCTAAATCGTCAGTAGAATAGGATAGAACAGTAGTACAGAATACAAAATGGATTCAGTAGAACATAAATGAATAGAATTAACATAGAATAGAACATGGAACATAACCACAAGACCAGTAACTATTTAAACTTTTGTTTTTTTAGACACAGGCTCCTTCCTCTCCAACCGACTCCTTGAACCTCCCCAGCCCAGTGGATTACAACAGCTACTCTCCTCCCGACTCCCTCTCCTCCTCCTCCTCCTCTTCTTCCTGTTACGACTCGCCTACCAGGATGGATTCCGGCTTTCACGGATTCGCTCCAGAGGCTTTCCACTACCAGCACTGCAGCCTCCAGCACTGCTACTGTCTGTCCCACAGCTGGCCGGTACAGCAGGAAACAGTCCCAACCCAAGAATACGCACCTTATTTCGGGACAACAGACTATACATATGCCTTACCAGTGGAGGAGGGCTATTACAGAAGGGATTTGCCGATTACCACAGACATGTGCTACTTGTGATATGATCACATAAAAAGCTGTATTTTTTTATGCACTGTACATATATACATGTATATATATATACAATACTGTGCAAAAGTTTTAGGCAGGTGATTTGTTGTTTTGAAGGCAAAGGGTGGTCACACGAAATATTGATTTGATTTGGTCACACGAAATATTGATTTGATTTAGATTTTTCTTCCTTTCATTCACTTTGCGTTTCGTTAATTGATGGAACAAAACTATTTACATTTCTACTTTTGACAGCATTCTAACTTTACAGCACCCCCAACCCACCTGCCTAACACGTTTGTGTCCATTTCATTGTGCACTTGAATGCCTGTAAACTTAGTTGTATATTTTTGATATATACTAAAACAAATTTGGGTTACGGCATTAACACTCTAGGCTTGTTGTCTGTGGCATTTTGCAAACGTATTTTAGTTTTTTGTTTGTATAATAGATTGAACATTTTGCAGGAATGGATTGATGTAATTTGTATAGGCCTATACTTTTAGTAAACTGTGGTCCAGAGGTTTTATTTTTGTACCAATGTTAACATTTTTATATTTTTTACTGCGATGATTTACCACTTTTGCATGACTGCTGTTGTCAATAAATGACATGAAGTATATAATATCTATTCTACATACACCCAGCGATCCAGACGCATTCAGTCAGCAAAGACTTTGACCTCTATTTCTTGCTTTCATATTCAACCTTAAAGTAGCCTTAAACAATAGGCTAAGTGGGGAATGTTAAAGTATCCACCCATTGGTTCTAGTAAACAGTATGGCCTCGGGGCCTTTGAGAGTCTGCAAGGCCAATTAGGTGTCTGTTCATTTGCATAGAGCAACCCCCCTCCCACCCCCCCACCCCCACCAACCTCCACCTTTCTCATTCCCCCTCCCTTCTCTCTCCTCGCCATCTTCCTGCAGACAAGGTGTATATGGCCAATGCTCCAACTTGGCGAGTTCAATGTACCTCTAAATCAGGCCTGGCTATTTAACCAAAGCCTGGTCATTTGCTGTCAATGCCATGAAGTCTTACGTATTCGTCTCCAGCTACATCTCTTTGTTTCTCTATCTGTCTGCATCTGTATCTGAAACTCTCTCTCTCTCTCTCTCTCTCTCTTTCCCTCTCTCTCTCTCTCTCTCTCTCTCTCTCTCTTGCACTCTTTCTCTCTCTCTCTCACTCTCTGTAAGCTAGCAAGATTCAGATCTAACCTGCAGGTTTAAGTGGAAGGCCAACCGTAGACGGTTTCAATGGATGGCTGACTATCATATCGCAACAATCTCTATCTGTGTGTGTGTGTGTGTGTGTGTGTGTGTGTGCGCGTCTTGTGTGTGTGTGTGTGTGTGTGTGTGTGGTGGTATGTCTTAGGTTTCAGTACAAAAAGGAAAAAAAACACAAATCACCAGGAGACAGCATGTCCATGTTATTCTGGAAAGGCAACGTATATTCACTGGTAAGCCTCTTTAAGTTTCACAATCCACCAACACCAAGGTGTCCTCAATCAGGGATTACACACGGCAGACATACATTATTTTAGAATGGATTCAATACAGCAGACATAAATTATGTCACAATGGATTCAACACTGCAGACATAAATTATGTCACAATGGATTCTACACTGCAGACATAAATTATGTCACAATGGATTCAACACTGCAGACATAAATTACGTCACAATGGATTCAACACTGCAGACATAAATTATGTCACAATGGATTCAACACTGCAGACATAAATTATGTCACAATGGATTCAACAATGGATTCAATTTGTGTTTGACATTAGTGATACGTCCCGGTTTCAACCCCCACCCACTTCATTACATAAACGTACTCACTCATGAACTGTGACCTTTCATATGCTCCTGTTGTTTGTTAAACTATACCATCAACGCTGTGTGTGGAGCAACATAGAAACCTCAGCAACATGCCTACCAAACATTAAATTAGAACGAGTAGAAGTAAAAGTCGATAAATCTTTGGGGGAATAAACATGGCTGCACACAATGCCCTTGAGAGAAAGTTGAATATTAACAGGTCCATTTTTGTGTGCGAATTCCCTAATTCCTACACTATTACCATTGGCTGCTATGTGGTAATAGCTTATTGCCAGACACATGCAAGCAACCCAAGGCATGTCCTCCACCGTTCAGGTATTACTAATGCATTTGTGCTGGATTACTTTTTTACGGCACAACTGACAGTTTGTCCAGCCCGAGGCAAAATCCTTGTTGCAAACAGCAGTGTAATTGCCGTGGGGTGTTCTTCTGAAACTAGATGTGGAAAAAGTACAAATTGTTCTCAAAAGACATATCTACTGTGCACAATTTAGCAGCTTTAATGGCAATGACTTTTCAGGGTTTAGGTGGGCATCCGGTATTAAATATATATACATCATCATACATATATCAAATGTATATATATATATATATATATAAATACATACATACAGCACCTATACACATATATAGATATAAAAACATACTTACAGTACATAATATTATATCTTACCACATTAAAATAGATGCATATATATATATATATTGTTATATATATATATATATACAGAGAGAGAGAGAGAGAGAGAGAGAGAGAGAGAGAGAGAGAGAGAGAGAAATTGTATCATAATCTGACATCTGACATTTCATAATTAATGTGTATATACAGTTGCAATCAAAATTATTCAACCCCCCTTGCAAATTAGGTTTATTAACAAAATGTACAAACGTTCAACTGTTTGCAAAAAAAACTATCAAACAAGAACAATTTATGTTGCTCAACACAACTAATATAACAAGCGGTTCCTCCAAATTCAACACAAAATGCCACTTTTAATAACAACTGCAGTATCAGAATTATACAACCCTCTGAATAGAATCTCTCATAAGAGCACGCATTGCAAATCAGGTGTTGTCTCAAGGGCTTCATTAGTTGCATGAGGAGTGCTTGAGATAAAACACATCAAATATCTGCACTGGCTAGGGCTTCGTTGACTGTGACGTTTGATTGCATGTTAGAAATGTCAAGAGAGTGGTCCAAAAAGTTAAGAAAAGAGATTATTGCCTTGCACAAACAAGGGAAAGGATAAAAAAAAGTTTGCAGAGGCACTGGATGTTCCTAGAGATACAGTTAGAGGCATAGTTTGCAAGTTCAAAGGTAAAGGAACCCTGGCTACACTACCTGGACGTGGCAGAAAGAGGAAGCTATCACCGGCTGCCACCAGATTCCTGAGGAGGTAGGTGGTCAAAAACCCTCGAGTGACTGCAAATCACCTGCAGCAAGATTTGGTGGCAGCAGGCACTGAGGTTTCAGTTTGCACAATAAGGCACATACTAAACGCTGAAGGTCTCCATGCACAAACTCCAAGACACACACCTGCTGACCCAAAAGCACAAGAAAAGCAGGCTTTAGGAATGGGCTAAGATTCCTCCGAAACGCTGCCAGAAGCTGATATCTAGCTCTGCATCATGTTTGCAGCAGGTCATAACAGCAAAAGGGTGATCTACTAAGTAATGAAGACGCTTGTCATGAAGAGGTTGAATAATTCTGAGACTGCTGTAGTCATTAAAAGTGGCATTTTGTGTCGAATTTGCAGAAACCACTTGGTATATTACTTGTTTTGAGTTATTTAAATTGTTCTTGTTTGATTGTTTTCTTTTTGCAAACAGCTGAAAGTTTGGAAAGTTTGCTAATAAACCTAATTTGCAATGGGGCTTGAATAATTTTGATTGCAACTGTATATAAATATACACATTAATTATGAAATATGTCAGATTATGATCAACTTTTTAAATGCAAAGACTTAGTCAACACCTGTCACATCATGTTACATGTTGAGTCAACATAGCCACTGTATCATTATGATCAACTGTCTGCCCGAGAGCAGAAAACCGTTGACTCAGGGGGAAATTAAATTAATTCAAATCCTGACATAGGATTTAAAAAAGAAACAAAGAAATAAAAACAACACTAGTCCAAGTTTGTAACTCAAATGAAGATATCATTGAAATAGAGTTCCAACATCGATCTTAGAGGGGGAGGGGGGCTATGCACAATACATAGCACACACAGGGAAAGAGAGTTTTAGTCATTGCAATGAACAGGCTATGTGTCATGAGAGTAGAAGAACATGGAACAAGATAAAAAAAAGGAACACCCTGCCTCTGGTTGATATCAAACAGCGTTGTGAGTACGTGTGTTCAGCGATGAGAAGGGAGTTCCAATGGTGTCGCCCTTACCTCCTGCCAATGACCTGCTGAACTAACAGTTATGTGGGAAAACCCTGTTCCCAGAGAACCATTCGGAGTGTGTGGGGGGGTATACATAACATGAGTGGACTTGCGCTGCATGGCAATTTGAATCCAAATGGCAATTTGTGGTTGTAAATTATTTTTCGCTTGCCTGCGTGTGTGTGTGTGTCTGTGTGTGTGTTATTCTTTAGAATAAAGCCTACAGAAACTCATGGTGTTCATGTGTGTCATTGGGGTGTTAAAGTCTCTATTTTTTCACTTTTTTTTTAACAGGGATTTTTTTTCGATAGGCAACATCTTCAGTTAGAATGTTTCTGGTGCAAGTTTATCTTTCAGCCTATGAGGTAAAAACCTTGCCTAAAGAATTGTCTATTTCTAGTGTGTTCTATCTCTATGATCAACAGTCCCTCTTTGTGGCAAGGAAATGACACCCGTTAAAGTGCCTTTTTTTTTCTAACTTTTTTAGCTTTACAGAAAAAGGGCTAAGCCATTATCTTCACATCCCTCACTTTGAAATGTTAGTGAGGAGAGGACTCGGGTGTTGGGATAAAAACAAAATCACTAGACAGAATAGACATACAGAATTCTCCAACTGTCAGTTTGTGGTGGTTATCTATTACTGTACTCCTTTATAAGGAAGTAACAGAAAATTGTTAAGCACCCCCCCCCCCCCCCACACACACCCCCCACTCCCCCCCCACCCCCCACCTTCTATTTAATGGCTCGCTTAGTAGGAAACCCCTGCCGTAGCACACCATAAAGTGTTTAGACTTTTTTTTTAAGTGGTCTTTCAACTGCATCTGAATAGTTTTAATCTGGTGCTGCCACTGATAATGATTACCATCTCAGAGCTTTTGTCATGCAAAGTGGGTGGGGGGTATAAGACTTTATTCATTTGAGATAGAATGAGTATGTCTGTGCTTTTACGTGTGCAA
>CM030182.1:15710460-15712960 GCA_017639675.1 Aplochiton taeniatus
AAATCCAATTACGCATATCATACACTGTATCATATATTGAAGTATTTCCTCGAATGCAGTTTAGACTGTTACCACGTGATTCTAACTGTTACGAAACTCCAATCGCAAACCTCAAAGAATAATAGGACACGTGCTTGCTGCATTGCACGACACATGGTACAAAAGTACCAAAGTACAAAAGTGACCTAGACAACAAAGCAATCTGTTACCATGGTTACAAATATTGTTCACCTGCATGTACATTCCACAGTCGGCTGCTGTAAAGGCAGGGTTGGCTGGATATGTGAGGGCTGGGGTGGAGGGGTCTGGCTGGAAGTGCTCCGAGCAGGACCAGGAGCCCAGGCCGGTCTGCGGCCCCAGGGAAGAGGCACTGGGCTGGGCTTTCCACCCTGGATACTGCACCCCAACCCCGTTCATGGCTGTAGTGGAGGCCCCCTCAGCGGTCAAGTGGCTATCACCATTAAATCCAGCGGCAGGACCTAATACGCATGGATTAAGGCATTCAGTTCAGGCTGAACAAAAGGCGGGGAAAAGAAAAAATGTATAATAAACAATGCCCAAAACCTATTTTTTTTCCCCTGATAGATACAGTAGAAATCTTTTCTCTAACGTACATGCACACGTTGAAATGCAAATAACAAAAACGTACCAACTTGTGTATAGAACTGGAAATGTTTCTTTGGTAGACATGCCTGAAATAGAAAAGAATATACACCATTAGCAAAAAACAAAAGGGTTATCTTAAGTGACTTTAGGAGACTCGGTAGGTAGCATTATTACCTCTGCAAGCCCAAGTTGGGCTAGGCCAGGCAAGAGTCAACTAAACACACTGATAGACTATAGTTCAGAGCTATACTGTACTTTAAAACACCAAATCTGTATTGTAAATGAATAACTTCTGTCACAAGGATGGATCATGCATGTGGCAACATTTTAGACGAATTGTATAAGAAAAACATAATAAAAAAACAGTTGCCAGAATATGACCCAAGCACTTAAAAGCTTATTTCATGAAAATTATAACAATTATTAGAATATTATTAATAACAATCATTATTTTCCATGGACTTTTTCCCTATCGCCATGGAGTCAGTCAAAACACACACACAAGTGTCTAAGTGTTTACACAGGGACAGGAAGGATAGTGAGAACCACTGGGGCAGTGTTTAGGCCTTAAGATAATGATCCCACTGTTAGTGGATGATTACATGTCAATTTAAGCCCCGAACAATCAATGGAAATAATCCACAAAGGGGTTTTCAGTTGCAGCCGTTGAGGCTTTGATTATACCCTCAAACCAGCTCGTTTTGCTATGTGACAAGAGCCATTGTTGTGTATGTGCGCGTTTTTGTCAGAGGTTTATTTATGTATATTTTCAAAGTGCAGACGGGTACATTAATATCTGCGTGTGTGTGTGTGTGTGTGTGCGTGTGTGTGTGTGTGTGTGTGTGTGTGTGTGTGTGTGAGAAGTAACCTGTTTAAGTCACAGGATCAGCCTTATGTGAAAACACAGCGTGACAAAGAGAAAAGGAGAGAGACAGTAAGCGAAAGAGAGAGATTGAATGAGAGAGAGAGAGAGAGAGAGAGAGAGAGAGAGAGAGAGAGAGAGAGAGAGAGAGAGAGAGAGAGAGAGAGAGAGAAAGAGAGAGAGAGAGAGAGAGAGAGAGAGAGAGAAAGAGAGAGAGAGAGAGAGTGAGAGCCCGGCACCGCGAAGGAGAACCCAATCTGTCCTCCTGCTGACAGCGATATAGGGGCCTCTGGAAGCGGAGCAGTCAAGTTGAGCCGTGAGGTATTGGGGTCGTGTGCTGTCGGCTCTGTCAGGTCTGTCAGGTCGGGGGCTATTGCGTAAGTCTGCGAGGGAATCTCCGCGTTTTCCTCTGTGGCACGGCTCTATTTGTCGCTGAAGGGGGGAGATCACCCTCCAGCCAGATCTAGACTTTACAGAACAGACACATTGAAGAAGTCCAATCCCGTCAATTTGATCTCCTTCCTCGTTGCAATATCTCCCACAACCATTGGTGAGGGTACAACTAAAATACCAGGTGGATTGATCAATGAAAGCCGTATTTCTGGAAGATGGCTGACAGGGCAGTAACTCTGCATTTTATCAGTGGCTGTCGCATACAGTAGGTACTGATTTGTGGTGAGGACTTATTGTTGTAGCGAGGGTTTGTAAATAATTCACAACGGCCTGGGTTTTATGGTGTGTGTCTCACACAGACAGCCACACACACACGCGTGCACGCACGCACACACGCACGCACGCACGCACGCACACACACACACACACACGCGCATTCTGTTTCTGCATCACTGGTTAGTCTGTTACAAGTTTGAAACCAAGGTGAAAAGTCAGTGACTGTGAGCTAACGGGGCAGCCGCAGAATAAAAAAAACTGTTATGTAAAATGTACGTTGATGTTCAAATTATTTCAATAACTGTTATCGCTCTATTTATTTTTATTTTTTTACAAAATGTTGTATTCGGGTGCAACATTGAT
>CM030182.1:15717960-15752960 GCA_017639675.1 Aplochiton taeniatus
GCTCTGTGCGTAATGCTCTGAGATTGGATGAATGAACGAGATGAGACGTCACTTTCTCTGCCAGTTTACGCAAGCTACCAAGTTTCCCCCTCTCCGCGTCGCCAGCCAGGTTCATTTACTATCAGAAAGATAAATCCGCGTTGTGGTTTTTGAAGGCAACAAGCTCACCCGGGGTTGACATGATTTGTCGTCTTTAGTGGTACATTTTTTTATTAAAAAAAAGGCGGGAAAATCGAGCAAGCTCTAACTAGCCCTGCTTTGGCCCTGTGTAGTTCAAAGCGATCATCCACTTGACCCTGTGTGACCGGTGGACGGTAGCTCTGTGGTGGGGGGGTGGGGGGTGGGGCAGTGACATAATGGGACAGGTTTGTCAGAGCTGATGTGATGAAGGACAGTGTTTGCAGCGGTGCAAAGCCCGGCGGGCACAGTGGCCGAGGACAAATTGTCTGCCCTATAGCCGGCTGTGGGTCACCGCAAGGTCATAGAAAAGAGACTTCTAAAGAAGCCGGACCAGGCCACAGACGGAGAGAGAGAGAGACTGTTGGTACACAAAGGTGTGCCGGTCCAGTTCCGATTTATGACCACTGAAGGCAAACAGCCTTTAGGATCACTATCTATACTGCAGGAACAAGGTGTGACTCATTTTAACAACCCCGCTTTCCAGCGAAGGAGCCTGCATTGACAATTGGACAAAATAATTTCCAGAGAATAATAGAAGCACTCTATCAAACCAACAGACGATTATGGCAGCCCTTGACTGTTTCACCTTAGTCATTTCTAATCAAGACGTTGTGAGTCAAAACTAATAAAATAGTTATTCAAACCTGACAGCCAAACAAGTTTTTACATGTGGGTGAGTTTGGAGGTAGACTGCACTGTGTCCTACTCCTAAGACTACTGCATCAGGGCTGGGCAAGTGGAGTCGGTGGGATGGCGGGTGGTGGTTTGTCTTCTATGCAATAAAAGCAGAGCAGTCCCTCTACAGACCCTGAGAAAGCTGCAGGTTTGCAGGAAAACCAGCAATCACCAACAGCCGTTCGTGAGGGAAAGTTAATGTTGAAGTGAGTGTTAAAGTGAGTGAGTGAGTGAGTGAGTGAGTCAATGAGTGAGCGGGCAAGTGAGTAAGTGTTAAAGTGAGTGAGCGGGGGAAAAAAGAGAAAATGACGGAAAGAAGCAAGAAAGTAAAGAAGCAAGACAGCGCCTAAAGCTCACTCCGCTTTCTCTCTCTCTTTCAATACATGTCTCTCTCTTTCAATACATGTCTCTCTCTTTCAATACATCTCTCCCTTTCAATACATGTCTCTCTCTTTCAATACATGTCTCTCTCTTTCAATACATGTCTCTCCCTTTCAATACATGTCTCTCTCTTTCAATACACGTCTCTCTCTTTCCATACACGTCTCTCTCTTTCAATACATGTCTCTCTCTTTCAATACATGTCTCTCTTTCAATACATGTCTCTCTTTTTCAATACATGTCTCTCTCTTTCAATACATGTCTCTCCCTTTCAATACATGTCTCTCTCTTTCAATACATGTCTCTCTCTTTCAATACCTCCACCCTCTCTCTCATGCAGACACGCACTTTCTGCTCTGTGGCACTCCCCCTCCCCCACCGTCACCCTCTCTCTCTCTCTCTCTCTCTCTCTCTCTCTCTCTCTCTCTCTCTCTCTCTCTCTCTCTCTCTCTCTCTCTCTCTCTCTCTCTCTCTCTCTCTCTCTCTCTCTCTCTCTCTCTCTCTCTCTCTCTCTCTCTCTCTCTCTCTCTCTCTCTCTCTCTCTCTCTCTCTCTCTCTCTCTCTCTCTCTCTCTCTCTCTCTCTCTCTCTCTTCCTGGTACCGCTCTCTCTTTCTCTACTACTATCCCCAAAGGATTCCATAAAGCATTTCAAAAAGAGGAAGCTGTGCAGCTGTGCAGTGCTTTACAGTAGCAGAGACCTTGTGCTGTTTTGCATATCAAGATTGCGCCCCCTCCAGCTCAACCCCCCCCCGCCCCAACAAAAAAATTGAAAATAGGCCACGACCAACCACTGTCTCCTCACCTTCCTCTTTCCTAATATTATTCCTGTTTAGTGAGGATCTACCAGACATACTGTCATTGTCTGGTCTTTGAAATACTGGAACTGGTCCAGTTCACATGTTATATCTGTGATTACTCATCAAAACATGAACCCTTCCCATGGAACCAGTGAGCTAAATCTTATTGACACATCACTCAATAACCTTTATTAATCACATAAAAATGTGTGTTCATCAATGTGTCCGATCCACTCATATGGTTTTTGTAGCTGAACATAAAAGGATTTTAGATTTGAGCTATTTTAGTTAATTCATCTATTTGAATGCAATATTTGTTTTTCAATTAGAGGAAACACAAATTGAAACATAAAATATTAAGACATTCTGCATCCATCATTATGCAGTGGGGTCTAAATTGCTCAAATACTTTTGATCTAAAATGAGATATACACCATTTTGTGTAAAGTGATGCCGACTATATGACAATTGACATGAAATAATAAAATCCTTTTTGTTAATTACGAAATTTAAAAAAATAACCGTCGTTAAAAAATCTTTCAAATTCATTGTATTTGTGAACTTCTAATATGTTTCATCTTTTTAACTAATAATGGCTCTATCTATTCTGTTCTGCTTTTCTATTGTGGTATGATCAGTAACCATTCTGTTCTAATATTATTACTACCTGTAGAATGCATATTCTAAGTAACGGTTGTTGCTCAAAAAAGACAATCACATACTCACATTTCTCCCATTGCATTGTTGCCAACTATTGCCGTCCTTGTTAGGAACCAGAGGAATATAGTCAATTCTGTCTCTTTGCTTTGCTTATCTCAATATCTAACTTATCTCACTATGATGGGACATTAGAGTCAAATAATCTCGAGTGACAAGTTGAGAGACTTGCTTTTTAACCCCTCGTTGGTAGCCCACAATGTGACCTCAAGGGATGTCACATCTTTACCAAGCCACAGATGTCCTTGAGCATACACACACACAGCCAGTCATCAACAGTCTCCCTGTTGGGGGGGGGGGGGGGCTGTAGTGTAGGTGAGGGTCGCATTGTCAAGCATACCCCCCAAATATCGTAAAACTGCTGCTAATTATGGCCAGGGAAAAACATCTGTTCTCCTTTAGAAGAAACCTCTTTCTCCCCTCTAAATGTTAGGTACTCAAAACATCTGCCGAAATCGTTAATGCAGTCTTTTGTAACAGTCAGTGAAATTGCAGTGGCATCAGAGTGGAGAGGGAAACACCTGCATGCTCTTAGAGGTTGACTGACCACCAGCCCACACACACACACACACACACACACACACACACACACACACACGTATTAAAGCATGCTCACACACACACCAGTCACAGAAACCTCCTTTTTCTCCTACAGTCTATTACAATAAGCTCTTGAGTCAGCGTGTACCACAACTATGTGATGACGATAAAAGAGTAGATAACCCACCCACAGAATTATTGCAGTTTTCAGTCAGATCAAAATGCTAAAAGATTTGTCGTATGACAGAATGTCATGTCATTTCACACTGTACATACAACTTATTCAAAGTGTTTTTTTTTTTGTAACATTCAAAAGCAAAAAGATGTCTTTCAAGGAAACATCAAATACAATACTACCCCCTACCTCACTCCCTCCTGCACCATTACTGTAGTATTTAACCTGCTGTCTAACTAACATTTACCATTTACTTCTTGAACAACTTACTGCAGTGACGAGTACATGAAGGATGGTGCTTTGCAGTCTTGCTAGTCCTTTGGTGTAGTTGGTTCCGACTACCCTGTTCAAACTCAAACAGTAGATTTTGAATGTGACTTGTCATAGAGACTGATGCAAAACATGTCTTCAAGGACATGACAAATGCAAAAAAGGTTATTGCAAATTATCAAAGGGGAAATAGATAGAGACTTAAAGTCAAATGATGCATTATAAAATATTGACATCATCTATACATTTCTGGAGTTCAAAATCAATATCAGTATTAAATATAGAAAAATGGTGTAGTAGTTAACAAATCTCGGGCGGTTGGTCGGCCTTTGGATAAGCACAACCATTTGGCCTCAAAGTAGCAAAGTGAAACACAGAGAGAGGAAGAGAGAGACAGGAAGAAAGCAAGAGAGAAAGCAAGACAGAAAGAAAGAAAGCAAGAAAGAAAGAACGTTGGAGACAGAGAAACAGAGAGAGTAAGCGTTGGAACGAGAGACCATCTGTCTCCATGGTAACTCTTGCCTCTGGTCTATTTGTTTCCAAGGTTTGGCTGTTTTGCTGGTGGGCAGATAGACACCCTAAACTACTGTCCTTTCTCCTGATAAGGATGACCCCAATCAAACCCCCACCACCTCCGCAGTCAACAACACTTTCGTGTGCATAGCAGTCAGCAGTTTTTAGACAGGAAAAAAGGAAACTTCACCAAATCAATTGAGGACATGTATATGTACTTTTTTAAAGTGATAGTTCAACATCTTGGGAAATAAGATAGGCCCCAACTTACCCCTAGTCAGACGAGATGATTGATATATATTTTATGTCGCCCAGTATTGAGTTCGTTATGTGGTCGTCGTAACAGTAGCAAAAGAGTAAGCTCGAGGTAACTGTTAGCATGGCTAAGTAGTGAAGTAGAGTCTTGACCATAGACATATACTGTATGTATATGTGTATGTATGTATTGACAATAACAGGGGACTAACAGGTCTGCGATGTAACTCAGAGCTTTAAAGGTTATCAGTAAAATCCAAAAATCAACTCTAAAAAATACAGGCAACCAGTGAAGAGAGGCTAGGATGGGAGTGATGCGGTCTGGGCTCCTAGAGTTAGTTGAGAGCCTCGCCCAAGCACTTTGTACCAGCTAGAGACAGGAAGAGGCCTGCGTTGCCATAGTCTAAACAGTAAAAAGAAAAGAAAGCCTGGATGAGCTTTTCAAGGTCAGTAAAAGATACAACGGACATCATTTTAGCGATGTTCCTCAGCTGATATAAACATGACTTAACAACACTGCCTATTTGGCCATCAAAGGAGAGATTAGTGTCAAGAATCACCCCTGGATTACGGGCAGCAGATTTAGCATCGGCGGACAAATAAAATAATCTCAGATTTAGCTTCATTGAGCTAGAGGACGTTCTGTGACATCCAGGTAAAGAGGAAACTAGGACGTCAGTTCAGCAAACAGCAAAGAGGACCATAAGAAGACTTGACTAGAGATACAAGGCCAATTGGTTGGCTATCTTTTGACACATCTACCTTTGCTGCAGTTAAGCCCTGAGGGCTCTTCATACAATTTGTTTGAGCTCATAGACACAGAGCAGATAACATTCTGGTCCAGTACCGACCAGTCTAATGACGGAAAGATTCAGATCAATACGGCAACAGATCAGGTAAAGATGGAACAGCATTCAACAGAAAGAAGGAGGTGAAAAAAAGAAGAGCGAGGGTGGGGCGAGAGAGAGAGAGAGAATGTATGTGTGTGTGTGTGTGTGTGTGTGTGTGTGTGCGTGTGTGTGTGCATTAGCTGCACTGCACTCTGCCTGTGTGTGCATGCCAGGCCTCTTAGGACCGGCAGCACGCCTCAACCTGCAGAGCAAATAAACCTGATGCAAGGGGCTAGGCCTTTTCTCTCTCTCTCTCTCTCTCTCTCTCTCTCTCTCTCTCTCTCTCTCTCTCTCTCTCTCTCTCTCTCTCTCTCTCTCTCTCTCTCTCTCTCTCTCTCTCTCTCTCTCTCTCTCTCTCTCTCTCTCTCTCTCTCTCTCTCTCTCACACACACACACACACACAAATGGAGATGAGATTTTTACGAGATTAAAAAGACATTAACACACTGAAATACACGGGCAGCTTTTCTCTCATGCGCCCACACACACACACACACACACACACACACACACACACACACACAGGTATATAACTCACCTCTGAGTCCACTATGGCCTACTTGGTCATCCAGGGCAAGAGGTGCGTCTCTCAGCCCCCAACCTCTGTCAAGGAGCAAGGCTCCAGCTCATCTGTCTCTAAAGGGCCTCTTCGACAAAGCTGCTTGCACAGCTGCTGGCCCTTCACAAAAGGTACCTAAGGATTTGACACTGAATATATAGCTAGCTGTTTACTTTGGCCAAGTTGTTTAAAAAAAAAACTTGTGTTCACGAGGGCACAAGTCAAAGGCCGTTGACTGGACTTGTACAGCATTGATAGGCTTGTCGTTAAATATAGAAACATCACACGCTCTTTCAATTGAATTCATATCAAACGTTAAAGAATGACACTGAATTGAAGGTGACTGGGCTACACAATACTTCACATCCTACCGCACGATACTCTATCGAGAAACAATCGCAAATCCGAGAAAGCAGTTTATGGTTTAATAACGCTAAGTCCTAAGGACTGGAAAGTCCCCGTCCTTAATTTCAAATTCCTTCCTGGTTTTATATTCCCTTATATGCCAAGATAATAATCAACAAACCATGTCCACACTCTTGCAAAGAAATCATTGGTCTGGAAACTGAAGGTACAATGAAAGCGATTATGTTGTATTATTAACATTACTACAATGTTAAGTACACCCAAGAGATGTGGTGAATCGATCAAAATGATGATATTTTGTTTCAAAACAGTGTGATGTGTACCAACGTAAAAAGTAAACTGCACCTGTCATTTCAGGTTATTTTGGATTACAGTAAGGCCTTGACTTTGAATGCATAGTATGTATATTGTCTGAACATCAAGCGGTTGAAATAATATTGTTTGCATTACAAATGTCCTCTTCGAAGATGATAATAGAAAGCATAAGGCATTATTAACAAAAGACAAGTTTATTTAAACTATACGTTTTGCATTGCTAATCCATCATAGCCCAATATGACTGTGGAAACTTTTTTTTGTGATATACGGCATATGTGTTGGATATAACTTTTGTCGGCCCCATCACCCTTCACTGAAATAAAATAAAAAACGCTGAAGGGCAGCTGGTCCCAATTGGAGAGAAATTATATTTAGTTTCACAGCTGGGTCCAGAGTTATCGAATTCAAACATCACAGGGTGGCAAAGTAAACTTACATCATGGGAAGCTCCTGTAAACCCCGCAGCAGATTCACAACGCCGACAGTACGACAATGGCAGCAAGGATCTCCTTATCAATAACTGATAAGACAGATTTTACAGCTAGGCTATTATGTTAAATAGCTAGCTTGTTGCTGGGTGAAAGGTCAGAAGATTCTTTAAGATTTAGACTCATTAATGTTGCATCTTCAATCAGTTTTTAACTTTTATTTCGAAGCGTTTCGTGCAAATAAAGCTTTATTTTTATTTTGTAAGGCTCCTTCTGGCATTGCAGTCATGGTCAGTTAGTCTCCATGGCAACAGTTCTACATGGCATGCCCTGTCCTCAATACCTGTTGATACTGACAGTCCGGATTAAATCAGAAAAGCCTGAACCACATGGGGTGATAGTCTCACCTCCGACCGACATTTTTTATTTCTATCTAATAAGCCCTTTCTTGTGTGATTTCCAATTGCACATAGTATTAGGCCCACATTAATCAGTGTAGAATAGGTTTCTGGTGTTTTCCATCATGAATCAGGGCAATGAGGTAAACAAGAAGGTAGCCGACTTATTTAAGAAAAGAAACCCTCATCGGGCTTCATATACAAACATACCCTTTTTGACTGGTTTATTTACACACCGTTGTGACCTAGAATCCTCGGCCAAGTTGGCAATAAAGTGGAACTACATGGGGACCCGTCTGAGCACAATCAATTTGAGCCTCCCCTATCTTAAACAAGTGGGATGAAGGAACCGCGTGTGCCACTTCCTTTTTCCGTGGTAATGGTTAGACAATGGCACCGGGGGGAGGAGGGGAGGGGAGGGGAGGGCAGTTTGCGGCAGGTGCCGTGGCTGTCAATCTGAAACCTTTTTCCCAGGAGAAAAGCCTTTCTATGCCGAGCAGAGGGCAGTCAGATACAAACAAGGCGTCCACATTTGATGTGACGGCCCCACCAAACAAACAGGCACAACCCTCGTGCATTGTAATGCATTGTCACACGATCCTTAATATCTACCCCTCTGTAGAAAAGCCAAAGCAAAGCTATGCATACCAACTTAATCTGTGGATTTCAGCTGAAAACATCTCAATGTTAGAAAAAAACAAACCCAAACAATTTAAGAGTTTAAGCAAATACGTCTATTTGAAGGGTAAATTCAAAGTTAGTGAATTGGCATTGTTTAGGGATATGTAATAATATTACTGTCTCGTTGTCATTCACACAGGGTGGTAGAGACATTTTACGAGACACTGGGCACATCGGTACAGGTTTCCCCGGAACTGGAACTGCCAATCAACATTTCAGTAAAAGCCCATAGCGCCAGGAGCATCAAATCTTTAGATCCTTTCAGTACAAAGATAATCCGTTTTTCCTTAAACGTGTCAAACCTATTTTAACAGAATAGAAAGGTTAGTGTAAGAGGTCAGAAATGTACACAAGAAATCCCACCCTGTGATCCTATCCAATATGTCATTAGGCCTACCCAAGAAAGTTGCATGTGCCTCTACAGGACTCTTTGGCTTTAAATTGTATTACAACATGTCAACATATAAACTGAAATAAAATACATAAAAAACAGACCACTGGCCTCCTGTGATACTAATAATTACCTGAATTACTCTAATCTGTTCTCTTCTTTAATCGTATTCCATGTAAAGGGTTTAAAATCCCAGGTTTAGCGGGAATCGTGGTTACAGTTCTTTACACACTTCGTGTTATAAGCAAACGGAAACTCCTAAACACACAGACAGCCCTAAACCAAAATAAATGTAAACATTGGCATGACAGATTGGTTAATGAAAAAAAAAGAAGGAACTCCAAAGAGAGCACGTGGAGGCTTGTAAAGTTTCTGCTGTCTCACTATAAGGACGGCACCTCTTTATAAGGCATAAAGAGCACATCGTCCCCGTGTTGGCTGCTTATTGATTGCAGGGAGATGATTCATACCAATATCCCTACCAATGGAATTCAACATAATGGGGTTACTTCAACCCCCCCCACCCCCCACCCACCCACCCACACACACACACACACACACAGGCACACACACACACACACACACACACACACACACACACACACACACACACACACACACACACACACACACACACACATACACACACGCATATTTGCTTGTCTCACATCAATCAGGGTTAAATGCATGTGAGGTGTGTCTTGCTTGGGGTGCAAGGATGTTGATGAAGGGGTAACTCGAGGCTAACCGTTATCAAACCTGTTCAACAGTTCCTGTTCATGTAAGACGTCAGGGGAATTTCACAGTATTGATGGAATGATAACTTTTTTTTTTCCCGATGGGAAAAACACACACTGCCTGACAGGATTTGTGAAAAGTCTTAATCACTGAATCATGGCAAAGGTCGTCAAGTTTTTAGCAATACTTCTGACCTATTAAATAGAATTAAAATATTACTGTGAAATGAAGTGTTAGATCTACACAACACAACAAATCACACTCCATCCAATATATTATCACCCAACAAAGTAACAAAAAAGTTCCATTTGTTTAGTAACAGACACATTTTGATCTCTATAATAGTTGACTAATTCAACCGACTATATCCACACCAACTATATCTACCTATCGACACGAGTTCATCTTTAAAACTATTATGATACAATGTCGCCAGCTTGGGGTGACACATATTAACTGCATGAAAGAAAACGGTAGGCCTAACGTTACTGCAATCTCAAATATGTTTTTGAAGCAGACCAAGGATTTTGTTTGGACTGCCAATCGGAGGGATTTAGAGCTTTATCGCACTTGTCATTGGCGATATTTCAATTATCTTACCTTAGCTTACCTTCCTACGAATGTTGCGGCTTGTTATATGTTCTACTTCAAGAGCGAGCCTATGTTTGTTGATACTTTGAGTTGATATTTAAGGAGTTTAACTGCACTACCACCTAACGTCCAGTAGATGAAAGTGTTCTCTAAAAAAAAAGCTACGTTTCTGCTGTAAAAGTCCAAGGAAGTAAACGAATCGTTTGGAGAAAATAAATAGATAAATAAATAAAACATCTCTATCAGGTTCATATTACACGTCTGAAATGTTTGTGGTCAATGCTCCTCATTTTCAATTTCTTTGCAACCAATGGTGCCATATACTGAATTACATTCACAGTGCTATACAGTAATGTAGGGCTACTTGTAATCAAGAGGGGGCCAGTTGGGTCGTTCGCGAACTAACGGCTCTTTTCGCTGAATTTAGGGAACAGATGCAAAGCTATGAGCGCGCACAGATGTGGAGAGAGCAGTCAGGCATCGTACATATGGTCTTTAGCAGGCATGCAATTCAAATTTAATTTGCCTGACGATACTTTTTTCTTCAAAATTAAGTTTATGCGTGAGCAAAACAACTATTTGTGCGCACAGGTTTTCAATCTCAAAGGACTTGACTGACTTGCCACGTAAGTCATCTACCTTCATGCTTATCCTCTTCATCAACAATAGTAACAGGTAGATAAAATAAAAAGTTGAATGTGGTTTGAAACTAGTAGGACTACTGGGTTAAGACTGCTCGGCATCGATGATGCCCGAGGCAAACATCGACCTCTAAAATAAACATATTTTAACTAATTGGAATGGGTGGGGTAAAAGTTAGCCTATCACAGCTTTGCGTAGGCCGGCCTACAAGTTTACGCCCAAGACAAAGTAATGAAAGACTATACCTGGCAAAACACTTCGGTATTTACATTATGCCATACTCTGACTCTCGGTAGGCTCTAACGAAAAAAAAGGCTGACAGAAGATCTAGTCTCCCAACGTTGTGAATTCTTTTGCGTTATTGACTAATAAGCACGAGATGCGGAGACGATTAAAATCAAAAGAGACGCAGAGCGATCGCACACTACGAAACGTAGATGGAAATTATAAATCAAGGAGATTCGGCCACTCAGCAGTGTCAGGTGTACAAACAATGTTCGCCGACGGGCCAAATTCACCGGATTCTGAGTTGAAGCAAGATAACCGTCGTTTAGATGGTAAGAAGTGTCAAATATGAACTTTAATAATTTTGTATTAGTTCGTACTAGACTTAGCTTAACTGGGGGAGTAAGATAACATGGCCATATAATGTACCTTACTAAATGTTGACACTTGATGAGGTGGTAATTTTGTATAGGTTTGCCACTTGAAAAAAGCATGCCCAACAGCTGTCAAAATAAACGTCCACCATAACTTTTTGCTCTCAGTTTTTGGTATCAGCTAATATTAATATTGTTTGCTAATGTTTTTTTCCCGGCTCTAGACCGCAAAAATATTACAGGAAATGCCTACCTTGGAGTCAGAGTCAAAATGCCAGTGAGAGACATGTTAAGAAACATCCGCATTGCCAAGGGCCTGGACCCTAGAGCCAAGGTAATGTAAGGGGCAGGAATCGAACAACTGTCTCCCTCTTTGAAACCTACTCATTTACCGTAGAGCCAAAGAATATTTCTACTGTTCACGAGGGTGATATTGGAGGTTTTCAACTCGACGTTAAAATGAATCTTTCACGCGTATAGCCTCCTATTATTATAAGGTCCCTCACAGCTCCCTCCCTCTCATGTTGTTTGGTGAATCGGATAGACAAACAACTCCTTCTATTGAATCTATTTAAGATATTGGTTAAGTTAAAGTAGTTAGTGTCCTATCACAAATGTAGACAGAAACACTATTGCATCGCTCTATGTCAGACATTTTAGCTTGTGACACAAACATTTATCAAATATTCTGGACTCTTATTTGCATTGAAAGAAATCGTCGACAGCAATGCAATGTCATTTTATTCTTTAGGAGCCCAGTAAATACTAGTTAGTTGGCATGTATACGTGAAATAGACTGGTAAGGGCAGATTTGCCTTGTGGCCTTGTGCCAAGGTAGTTTGTGAACTCTCAATCATTCGTGTGACTAAGACATGAAATGCAAATCGTCAACATGATTTTTATCATTTATCATATTTTATTTTATTATAATTCTATGAAAATGTTTTCTCTGTATGAGTTGTAGTTGGCACAAACTGACTAGATACCTTTTTGAATGCTTTTCTCCACAACGTATTCATATCTCATTCAAACCATTCTTTTTTATCTATTTACACAGAATGACAAGGCATCACAAGGTTAGTGAAAAAGAAAATTATGCTATATTTTGTTATTTACCAATAACCTGTTTCTGAAACCCATCTTTTTGTCTGTTCAAAGCTTGTTAAATAAAACTAACGTATATGTAAATCTCAATGTATTTCACTGTTCCAAGCTTATTCATGTATTGTTCTTCTCAGCATATTCTTGATAATGTTTGTCTATATCGTGCATTTTAGTGTATGGATATAGGCCTCCTATATGCTCTAAGTATGTCACCCCCAAAACATATTTCATTTAAATATGTGCTTGAAAAAAATAAAAAAATTAATGAAAGTTGCGTTTTTAAATGGGCTCTGTTTAGATGTGTGTTAGTGTTTCAGTTGTGACGTTACAGTTGTGCCATCCCAACCTGAGCCTAGTAGTTCCCAAACGTGTACAAGAAAGTTAAGAGACTGAAGAGAAACAACCATAGGGAGAGGAAAATGAGATGAAAGCATCTCTGTGTTCCTAAATGTCTCAACCATTTATAAAAAAAAGTATTTGACCAAGATAATATTTTGGGGTGGAAAATGCATAGAAGAGAACCGAAGCTGATCTGTTTCTATGCCTGACTATGAAACGTGTTGCCTCCGCAGAGCCCATCAGTAGCTGACAGGCTTAACCCAGCATTGACCGGATAGCGTTGTTTGTTGCCCTTTGTAATGGTTTTTCACAATAGAATTCTTGTGTGCCGTTTTTTAAAAGGAGAGAAAAAACGAGTGAACACAGGCAAACACCGTCGGGCGACGAATGTGAGTGTTGTGTTAAAAACTGGTTGGTTTGTTTATTTGTTTGACTTGTACGTTTCAAATAGCTTTGAGCAAATTTTGCAGGTTTTTGTCCCAGCTTCTCCCTAGTTGAGCAGACCATAACCCTGCCCACCTTTGTACCTTTACTTCAGAAAAAATCCTCTAGTCTGGAGGAGCTGGCTATTATTGTGGAGGTGCTGGAGGAGGACCTGAAAACCGGTTGTGCCTATGGCTCTTCCTGCCAGCAGTCATCTCCAGAATACAGTGCCTCAAATGCATCATTCTCTCCAGAATACAGTGCCTCAAATGCATCATTCTCTCCAGAATACAGTGCCTCAAATGCATCATTCTCTCCAGAACACAGTGCCTCAAATGCATCATTCTCTCCAGAATACAGTGCCTCAAATGCATCATTCTCTCCAGAATACAGTGCCTCAAATGCATCATTCTCTCCAGAATACAGTGCCTCAAATGCATCATTCTCTCCAGAATACTGTGCCTCAAACTCCCCCTTCTCTCCAGAATACCGGCCCTCGAACTTCCCATTCTCTCCGGAATGTTCCCCAGAGCCCATTGACAGCTCCTGGGGAGCAGACTGGCCCTCAAAGCTCCACCAGCTGACCAAGGAGCGCAAACACGGTTCTCCTGCCCCAAACCACTGCCTGTCCGACCTCGACGCCCCTGCTTATAAACCCAATAGCAACCTCGACAACAAGGCCGTGATTAACAACATTGCCATCAATAACCAGCCCCACCACAACAACAACAACAACGGGTTCCACCCCATATCCCAGAACCCCCAGCGGCACCACCTACAGGGTGGAGGCTACAGCCGAGACGACTCCGATGACATGACCCCCAGTCCCCAGTCCTACATGTCCCTGTCCCCGGCCGAGACGGACTGCTTCCAGGCACCTTCTCCTCCAAACGCGGGCTTGCCCAGCTCCCCGGCAACATGCCACGACGTACTGGAGGACGGAAGAGGAGGAGGTGCTGGAGGAGGAGGAGGGACTCTAGGAGTCATGGAAAGCCAGGCGGGGTGGGCCGGAGATCACAATCAGAACTCCAGCTGGACCAGCACGGCCTTCTTTTGGAGCCAACTTGAAAGAGAGGAGAACCAGCTGAGGGAGGTCTCCGACTCAGCCCTGCTGGCTGTGGACCAGGATGGAAAAACGTAGGTTTTGGTGTGAAGAGTGTGTGAAGAGTGTGTGAAGAGTGTATGAAAAGTGTGTTAAAGGTGTGTATGAAAAGTGTGTGAAGAGTGTGTGAAGAGTGTGTTAAAAGTGTGTGAAGAGTGTGTGAAGAGTGTGTGAAGAGTGTGTGAAGAGTGTATGAACGGTATGTGAACAGAATGTGAGAGGGTGTGAAGGTGTTATTATTTGCGTGAGAGTGTCAAAGTGTGTGTGCGTGTGTAGTGTGAGAGAGAGAGAGTGTATGAACGGTATGTGAACAGAATGTGAGAGGGTGTGAAGGTGTTATTATTTGCGTGAGAGTGTCAAAGTGTGTGTGCGTGTGTAGTGTGAGAGAGAGAGAGTGTATGAAAGAGTTAGTGACTATAGGTGAGGCCCTGGCTTTGTTTGCCGATCAGTTTCTCGGTGAAGGGATCCATGACCCTTGTATCAGTGTGTCTTGCTACCTGAGCTGCTGTTCTTAAGCCTCACATCACTATCTTTTGTCCAGACCACAGCATCCATACAGTGGATATGAACTCGATGATATGCCATAGGCTTTTGAGGAGAGCACTGTAGGTGAAGAAACTGTATACCAAGACATTACGGTAGAAACAAAAGTCCGAGGATTCTTTCACATGGAACGTGAGGGAAATCTAAAGCAAACTTTTTATGGCAACAGCGACATCTAAATTTCATTTAGATGGTGTGGTCAAAGTTACACTTAAGAATCGTAACCTAAAATCCTCTTCACTCCACGGCATTTGTGTCTGGTTCCACCTTACACAGAAAGTAAACACGAATGCAAACAAGCATTTCAAAATGCGGTGTGCTTCAAAGTGCAAGAATATGCAGGAGACGGTGTAAAACTTTGCCCGTGTCATCGCTATTGTTGCCTTAGGAACTCCTTTAGAGAATTGACCCTTTGATAAACGTAGGGAAAAGCTTTCATTGTTCCATGATGATCGTGTGCTGTTAACTTCCTCTAAAGGTGACAGCAGGGGAAGACAGGCAGATTATCAACCTGTCATAGAGATGCAGTGTAGTAACCTAGTTTTTTGGTTTACTTTATATTAAACATTTGGACTTTCTCCCTAACCAAAAATCATGCACTAGGGCCACTCACACATCATTTGGATGTCATTCAGCGGTTTGACTTGCGTGTTTTTAATGTCCTTTCCTTTTTGACTCTCTCCAGCACTCTTCACAGGGTTGTGGGCCAGGGGAAGAGGGCTCTGACTTTCGCCATCGCTAAAAGGATGGCTACCCTCCACAAACTGGATCTCAAAGACTCTGACGGCCGGGTAAATCACACCCAGATGTTCACAAACCGTGCCATGTCTGTTAACTTCGCCACACTTCTTCAGATTTGTGTTAAATTCATTCCCGAAGAAATGACCTTATTTTTAAATAAAAAAAAGATAAAAAGATAATTGATATATAACATTACATAAATCAATCTGAGTTCAATTTTCAATCCAATGATGATCCACTTTATTAAAATCTGCTCATCCAAAAAGAACACATTTTTTTTGTTCGTTTTTCGATTTTGTAGTGAATTACTTATGACTTCTTTTCCCAGACTGCCCTTCACCTGGCTGCTAAGCAGAACCAGCACCTGATGGTTCTGGATCTGATCAGCCTCGGGGCCAGTGTCAACGAAAGAGATGGTCTTGGAAAGACCTGCTCTCACCTTAGTGCGGAGAACGGCTACATCAGAGTTCTGGAGGTAAACACAAACACTCTTTTTGTATATATATAAATTACTGCTTTAGCAACATATTGACAAATGTTTTTGAACATAATGACATAATGCTGGTTCATTATTTTAACCCCCTCTACACCCATCCATGTCAGGATTTTGATCTGTCAGTTCGCCAAAAGTCAAGGTTCAGTTCATCCCATATTTTTGCTCATTCACAATGCAAAACAAAAAAATGGGTTGTGCAATTAAACAGTACAAAATACATGTTTGGCGCCATCATTTGGGGTCTTGGTCTTAGAAGTGGTCATTTTAAATTTGGCACCAAAACATTACTTAGAATACATAAAACGTGACTGCGGGATTCCATTTTCGGTAGTTCACATTACTATCATGATAACCCTAGCCTCAGACCAAGGCTTCCAGTGTGTTTCAGCTAAGGCTGCATCCACACCCATGCCATCCAAGTTATAAAGTATTTTGAAACACTAATACTGACCATTTATTGTCATACTGGCAACAAAGGAGCAGGTGTAGCCTAAACATAAGCCCTGACAAAGCTAATAATGATCTACCGGCTGTCCAACGTAAGACCTTGTTTGGTTGTGAGGTTACATCACAGAGTATTTCAGGTATTTAGGGCAGAGATGACATCTGTAATTTAAAGGGAATTTACTGGCTTCTGTCACGATAAGGCTTGTTTAAAGGAAGGTTGTCTTGAAGCTACTGACTGAACTTGTTCTGTCAAGATTAGGCCATCCAACGTTTTTTTTTTCCTTCCGTTTTTTTGTTATTGAGTTCTCTTTTGTGCTGCCACGTATAATCATATCTGTCTTCACCTTTTTTTATTGATACCGGCTTTTGTTGATAACATCATAGTTGTGATCCTGGGGTCAATTATCTTGAGAGTGCAAAACCTTTTCGGTCTAACAAAGATTCATGTATATAAAGTCAGTCACCAAATAGGTGTGAAGACCTACCCTTATTCTATGGAAATTTACCCATGAAAAAGTTCATGTTTAAAAAAAATAATCATTGAAGGCATCTCATCTATAGTAATGTATAGGAAAAGTCTGTTTTGGAGCGAGGCTTTTTAAATATCACATTCGCTGCTAGTGACTGCGTCCATCCCCACTACCAGACTCACTCACACTTAAAAACAAAGTCCCCTTTTTATATAAAATTACTAATTCAATAAAATGTATAATAAATTCATAAATGTGCTATGGTTCTGAGCAATAACAAACAATATGTGTTGTACTGTTGTTCCTATCCCTGTGTGATACATAACCGTGAATCTGCATTGCTGATTAAGGACTTTGTTGCTGTTTTTCCTTGGTCATTTCAGGTACTGAAACACGTGATGCAAGATGGCCTGTACGTTGATCTGGATGCTACTGATAATTCCGGTTAGTCGACTCTTTATCTTATCAGTAGAACCTTGCTAATCCTAACTGCAAACTCTGAATCATTGTTCAGTCATTTTTTTTTTATTAAATAACTATCGACGAAAAAAAGGTTATCAGAATTTTTTGGGAGAGAACATTTCACAATGATGTGTCACAATACATACAAAGTCTTTCAGCAACTACAGCAAACCAAGCGGGTGCAAATGTTATGTGCTTGAACAAGACAGGCCTCAGGCTTGGCTTAGCTCTTCAAATATTTGTCACAAGAGGCCGTATAATAAGATAATGCATAGCCTGTGGGGAAATGACCTTTTAAATGGAACAACTAACAGTGTGAGCGTCTTCATGCGCACATTTGTGTCTGGTCATAGTATTTATTTGTGTGTGTGTGTGTGTGTGTGTGTGTGTGTGTGTTCCTGGATTATAGATATTCATGCATATGAATCATTTTAATCATGGTTTGTGCCACTTACAGTGGCTTCGAAGAAACAATGAACTTATTTAATTATGTGTTGTGATATTCACCCCCTGTGTGTGTGTGTGTTTGTGTGTGTGTGTGTGTCTGTGCGTTGTGCTGATCCAGGCATGAGCGTCTTCCAGTGTACCTCGGTGGCTCTCTACGCCACCATACAGGAGCTGGAGAGATGTCCTTCCCCTGGGGAGAACACGGTTCACTCCCTCCGCCTGGAGCAGCTTAAGGAGACTCTGGAATACCTCCTTCAGATGGACAGCTCCCTCCCCTCCATGGTGAGCAAATAGTAGGCCCCCCTACTGATAAACACATCTTAACATAATAAACTTCTTTGGTGGTAAAAAAAACAAAACAACGTTTGTCTTTTGAACAGACCCTACTTGTATGCATCCGGCCTGTGTAAACACACTCTGGAGACTCTGAGAAGGGTAAAAAAATGCAGAGGGCAGCAAATGTCAATAGCTTCTAGTGCAGTGCACAGCAAATACTGGGTGAAGTTGGTGGGGCACCGTACTGCGATATAAAACCTGGGCTATTTCTAGTTTGTCTAGCTTAATCCTTCACACATCACCTCCGCTCAATATGATCCCACTTCTAGACATTTTTTATTTGAATCTTAAGTAATTTGACCCAACAATGATTAGCAGTTAGTAACAGGGAGCATTTCTTTATGGTATAGCATGAATCTTTTGGCATGCCCCCCCCCCCCCCCCTTAGACCCGCCACTGTCTTGATGTGAATTGTATTGTCTCATCAAGGATACTCATTTACAATTGAAACAAAAGTTATCCAGGATTCTGTGCTCTAAAGTTTATCTGATATGTATGATATGGTTTAGTTTTGTGAAAATTATGGTTATCTTGGTCCAATTGCCTCTTACTTAATAATTGTATTGAGTGTTCTGGTTTGATGTGCGAAATGACTTTTAAGCATTAATGTAAAAAAGTTTAAGCTTGCGTTTCAGCTAAGTGCATTTTTCCTTGAGGCATGTGACTAAAACGTTTCTCAACTCACATTTAAAGTGTCCTGTGGGGGTGGGTGGGGTGGGGGGGGGGGGGGGTGCAGTTACTGACATGTTTGTCAAAGTAGATGATTAGAACTTCACAGAAATGTTTGAAATGTTAACCAACCCCTTCTTTTTTTCTCTGCAGGACCACAGCTTCAAAGAGAATGCTTCTGAAGCAGGGTGTGGAATGGAGTCGATCGCGTTTATGGACAGGCCGGGTCCAAAGCCCTTCAACGAGGTAGGTTTGTTTTCGCAATAGTTTTATTTATTTACTTTGGGAACTTTATGTCACTTTTTCATATGATTAGGGAAATATCTTTCATATATACAGTGGGGCCAAAAAGTATTTAGTCAGCCACTGATTGTGCAAGTTCTCCTACTTAGAAAGCTGAGAGAGGTCTGTAATTTTCATCATAGGTACACTTCAACTATGAGAGACAAAAATGAGAAAAAAAATCCAGGAAATCACATTGTAGGATTTTTAAAGAATTTATTTGTAAATTATGGTGGAAAATAAGTATTTGGTCACCCACAAACAAGCAAAATTTGTGGCTCTCACAGACCTGTAACTTCTTCTTTAAGAAGCTCTTCTGTCCTCCACTCGTTACCTGTATTAATGGAACCTGTTTGACCTCGTCATCTGTATAAAAGACACCTGTCCACAGCCTCAAACAGTCAGACTCCAAACTCAACCATGGCCAAGACCAAAGAGCTGTCGAAGGACACCAGGAAGAAAATTGTAGACCTGCACCAGGCTGGGAAGAGTGAATCTGCAATAGGCAAGCAGGTTGGTGTGAATAGATCAACTGTGGGAGCAATTGTAAGAAAATAGAAGACATACAAGACCATTGATAATCTCCCTCGATCTGGGGCCCCACGCAAGATATCAGAACGGTGAGCAAAAATCCAAGAACTACACAGAGGGACCTGATGAATGACCTGCAGAGAGCTGGGACCAAAGTAACAAAGGCTACCATCAGTAACACACTACGCTGAGAGGGACTGAAATCCTGCAGTGCCAGGCGTGTCCCCCTGCTTAAGCCAGTACATGTCCAGGCCCATCTGAAGTTTGCCAGAGAGCATATGGATGATCCAGAATAGGATTGGGAGAATATCATGTGGTCAGATGAAACCAAAATAGAACTTTTTGGTAAAAACTCAACTCGTCTTGTTTGGAGGAAGAAGAATGCTGAGTTGCATCCCAAGAACACCATACCTACTGTGAAGCATGGGGGTGGAAACATCATGCTTTGGGGCTGTTTTACTGCAAAGGGGACAGGACGACTGATCTGTGTTAAGGGAAGAAGGAACGGGGCCATGTATCGTGAGATTTTAAGCCAAAACCTCCTTCCATCAGTGAGAGCATTGAAGATGGAACGTGGCTGGGTCTTCCAGCATGACAATGATGCCAAACACACCGCTCGGGCAACGAAGGAGTGGCTCCGTAAAAAGCATTCCAAGGTCCTGGAGTGGCCTGCCAATCTCCAGACCTCAACCCCATAGAAAATTTGTGGAGGGAGTTGAAAGTCCGTGTTGCCCAGCGACAGCCCAAAACATGACTGCTCTAGAGGAGATCTGCATAGAGGAATGGGCCAAAATACCAGCTACAGTGTGTGCAAACCTGGTGAAGACTTACAGGAAACGTTTGACCTCTGTCATTTCCAACAAAGGTTATGTTACGTTAAGTATTGAGTTGAACTTTTGTTATTGACCAAATACTTATTTTCCACCATAATTTACAAATAAATTCTTTAAAAATCCTACAATGTGATTTCCTGGATTCTTTTTCAAATTTTTGTCTCTCATAGTTGAAGTGTACCTATGATGAAAATTACAGACCTCTCTCATCTTTCTAAGTAGGAGAACTTGCACAATCAGTGGCTGACTAAATACTTTTTGGCCCCACTGTATGTATATATATATATATATATATATATATATATATATATATATATATACACACACATTTCTTTTATAATAATGATAAAATTATGTTTTTGTCTTTCTCAGTGGAACTATGTGACCTAAAAGCGGTCGGTATCTTGCGCACCTGTTTCCCTGTGAAGCTGTGTGCTCGTGCCTGGCAAGGCGTATTGCAGACCTGACAGTAATGTTTCAGAGTTATTTCAAGCTTAAACTTGTTTGGGAGAAATAAGTCCATATTTTTTTTATTGTTTTTTATTGTTTTCTTTTTTTTAAGTAGTCCCTTAAACTACTCGAGGCGGTTTTGAAACTGCCTATTATTTCTCCCCAGACATGTTATAAGCTTATGATGTAAAGCATCTGAAGTGTTGTATTATGGTGAAAAGGCTTGAGTTGCAACCAGGTGTTTTTAAAATTGCCATACATACAACTTTTGGGTGCCCATTAGCTGGTTTCTGTGAAACTTCCCTTGTTTGTTACGTGACAGTAACTATATGAAAACAGATAATAAGTAGTATCATATTGTCATTTTTAAATCACACTGACTACTGTACTGAAATGTATCTGAGATGTACTGGCCTACATGCTCATACAAAATAATCGCTAGTAAATCATTTTTAGGTAATTATTTGGAGTACTGCAATTGTTGGAGCCAGTATGTATCAGGTATAATTCAGCATGTTTGTGTAAAAATTCCATATCGAATGTTAGATGACAGTGGTATGTGGGTATTTAGTTATCGTTGGGGTTTGGGTTGCACTGAATCTGTTAGCTTTGTCTGTAAGGTAGAGCTACAATTATCAACTTCACACATGTATACATTTTTTTACTTATTCCAGTGTACGGTATGAGTACAATCACTTGTAATATGTACTTAAAAGTGCTTGTTAATCATAATCTTGAATGTGGACCAGGTTTTAGAGGGAAAGATTAGAATCTTTCTTCATCATATTATTAATTAAAACATAATCATTACGTTTTATAATAAGACCGAAAAGGTCATCATTATCTTTTAGTGTTTGGTGATGTTTCCGTTTTTTTCCATGAGAGTAATAATGTTCTACTGAAACTTTAGTAAATCATTAACACCAATGCATACTTATGGTTTGCTTATAGCAACAGAACAAAAAAACTTTTAGCCTTTAAAAAAAAAAAAGTGAATATTTTTATGGAGCACAAAGGGGTTTTTAAATGTGTATATAATCATTTTTTTTATATCTGATGTCATCAGGTTGATTTAACGACACTGTACTGTGATGCCGAGTCATTGCCAGTTTGTTGCCAAGAACAAGCGTTGTTTGTTTCAGTTAAAATCTGTGCAGCAGAATCTGGCATTGCTTGATTTTAAGTCTTGTTGTTGTTTTTTTGTATCTCTTTGACAGTTGCTTGCAAGAAACTTTCTATAATGTACATGTTTTTAGGAACTTAAATGATTATTGTTGGCCTTACTTTGTTGCACCCCTTGTAAACCTAAAACGCAATCCCTACATATTGACTGTGGTATCAATATTGTAAACTGTTTCTGGGTAGTATGCAAGGGGCTTGTTTTACATAATAGTACATTTTTCACGTATATTTTGTAACATGCAAAACATGTTGGTGGTTGGAGCTTTTTGTAACCAAAGTCTTCAAAGAATAAACCTAAAGCCTAACTTCATGTAGTTCTGTTTATTGTTTCATGTTACAACGTTGACTTATGGTGATTGACACCAGCAATAATGTAAACACAACAAAATCCAACCTTAATTCACCCAATTTCTTTAGCAATACAGACCCGGCCAAGACAGAAGCAAGACACAAAACATAACATTACATACACATCATAGTTATAAATAGTGTTTCAAAATTGCGCTCCTAAAAAAAAATCCAAATTAGCCTAATAAAACATAAACAGATAAGGACTCAGTTTCAAAACTTATGACAGTTGCTTTCAATTCCCCCAAAGAGACCAGCAGCGGAAGCTCAAGGGAATTCTGCAGAGCATTCCAAGTAGATGAGGCCGAACACATGAAGGCCATTCTCCCTGTCTGTGTCCCGGCCCCTATGGGGACTGATAATAAAACTCATATCCTGTGAACGCATGGAATAATTCCCTATACTTTGAAAAGAGATGAGGGGAGATAAGTAGGGCACTAAGATGAAAGCCGACCTTACATTGCTTTATTCTGTATGTGACGTGTGCAAATGACTTAGCCCTAGATTAGACCGTACAGGCAGTTGAACTTGAAACAACGGGTTACAGTGATGAGTGAGTGGTTTGCGATTTGTAATTGATCGCAATGCACCGTGATAAAGAAGAGTCTACCATACACATTGAGAAGATGCATGCATATAAATCACCACGGTCAGTTATGGGAATGGTTAGTGGTCAGGTTTCACAACACATGCCATGAAATAAAGGTAATGGGATCATGGCAATGAAAAGAACTTAAGGTTGTTGAAGGCTGGGTGGTTAAAATCCTATATTAATATTATTATAAAATAGTATCGATAATATGCCCAGGATAATCAGGCATGTGATGAGCTGCTAGGTTCCAATCCACAGTTCTATGTGCTTTTACAGTTCCCTGCCTACATTTCTACTTAAACAAGTTATACAACCTATGCTGTTTACAAACACACACACACAAACACACACACACACACACACACATACACGTTTTTTTCTGTATTCTCCTGTTACAAGTTATACAATCTATGCTATTTACAAACAAATACACACACACACACACACACGCACACGTTTTTTTTCTATATTCTCCTGTTACTTATTGGCCCGTACTGTACCGTCTGAAGAATCCCCCACACTATCAGAGAATCATCTAGTCTGCTAATGGACATTTAAAAAAACATACCTACGCCTTCGAGTGAGATCGAAAGGATGAGTTATCGATGGTTGCATGCTTTATTTTAAAGGTCAAAGTTCACCTATTATAGCGACCAGCTCGGTGAACAAGATGGAACAGAGGTAAAAGGGCCCGTGGCTGTTTTGAGTGGTTCAGCCAGATTCTAACACGAGCAGGCGCGCACAACTGCTGTGGGACAGAACGTCTTTAAACCTCTGCATTATTGCGTCGTATAGCGAGCGTGATGTTCTTTTCCACCTAGTTATTTCAGACTTAGAGCTGCATGCAAAAGAAGGCTTTGTAACTCTAAAGAATTGTCACTCAACTGAAACTCCATGAGGAGAGATGTATTGTGACTGTAATTGCAGTCTTAAGGGGGGGGGGGGGGGGGGGATCACTAGTTTTGTCACGGAAGTCTTCACAACATGGCTCTCATTTACTTTGGTTAAGGTATGTCTGAACGTGTTCTGTTGTTTTGCAAACAACCAGTGGCTAGGTATGTGACTTGTGATTCTATGTGCATAGTAAACTTCATCAAATGTATAATACCAAATCAAAAATACTCACCTCGCACGCCCTCAAGTAAGCTACATAACTTAAAAGTCATACTTATATAAGTTAAGTTACTTATATAAGATAAGTTATAGTTCGTTCTTTTGGGGGTTCTTTTTGGGTTAATGGTAGAGTTTAGGGTCATATTCTACTGGCATATTTAGAAACATGTTGTAAACATGTTGTAAACATAGTTTATGGACTAGGGCACACGGGTAAAACAAATGACAATCATACACAGACAACATGGGAGACTTGGTACCAGGCTCATTTAAAAACGTATCAAGTAGATCCTGTTACTGAGACATTATCAAGTAGATCATGTTACTGATAAATAGTGTCTCATTTGTCATTAGGCTGTCCTTATTTCGAAGGAAGAAAAACAACTTGGTGTTAGTCACGTTGATGATAAATGACTACGTTTGATGCCTCACCTTTAACATATATTTATGTCAGATGAAACACACACAGACACACACACGCTGTTTTTCATAGTTTTATTAGTTGGCCGTGAAGAGCCTGGGAGAAACAGAAATGGTTTACCATCACGTTCCTTCAAATCACCTGCACTTCAGGGTGTGTTAGATCTTTTGGGCTAAGTACGCCATCTTCTGGTGAAGAATATACTGCAGCTTTCTGAACTGTAAGTGGTTTCAAATGTATGTGTATGTGGCTCAAATATTTTTCCTTGTACGAAATAAAAAAAATTATAGGTGTCTGTATGAGTTTTAGCACATCCTTTCAGGGCATGTTTTGTCAATATTAATGGACTAGGACGAAAAGCAAGATAATAGCAATAATAACTTCAGATTACCGTATACCCAGTATAGGAGAAGGCATGTTTGACAACCTAAAGAGTCTTTTAAAAATATATGAATTCATGTAATTTCTTTCTGTCTCTCTTCCTGTCTTTTTCTATATCTTTCTTTATTTTCAGACATATAATTCATCCTGTGTGTTTCTCCCCCCTTCTTTCTCTCCTTCTAAGTGCAAGTATTGTGTGATATTGCCTCATGCACTTCAAAAGCACACGACTGGTAGTACAGATACAGTGTTTTTTTTATAAACCCTCCTTGTGAAGGAAGATAAGATAGTAAGCCTCGGCTTCCATTACAGTTGCCCAATCTACCCCATAAAGACAGACCCTAAAAAGCACAATGGTATACGTTAGCATTGAGATGATTGAGTTTTTAAGGTTTAACTTGTCATTATAATGCTTCTTCTTCACAAAATCCACGACATGGTTTAAAATGTAAAATGTTATATATTGACTTACTGATAATTATCTTCATATTTTTACAACAATAACTGGTCTCATAAGGAATCTAGTTTTCTTGGAAATCTAAAAAGAAAAATGACTCGAAAAGTCTACAGAAAAGCCGTTGACGCTAGCGCTCTGTACGGACGCCTGTCAATCACGTCTGGTGTGCCCCGATGTGCTGCCCCTTAGTGGTAAAAAAAGGACTTTCTGATCTGCACAACTATAAGCACATTCTCAGCCTCACACTTTTTTCATAACAATGCAGTGTTTTGCAAAACATCAACCACAGTTATCTACATAAGACAGGAATCTGACATAAAGTCACTTGTTTGCCCTTTCAAAGCACTACCATCAAAATGCTACACCCATGGACCAATTGTCCCATGCACGTGCCACCTGGCCCAACACCGAACTGTTCAATTGTCAACTCATCAATCAGGATGTAAGCACCGTCTAGTCAGGGAAGATATTACTTGTTATGTTGATAAGGGGGGTGTGGTCAGACCAGAAGTACTTTTCTTTCCTCTGCCTGTTTATCCCCCTGTATATTCTTTTCTCAAAGTTCGTTTCTGTTTACTAGAGCATATTTTTGTTCACATGTCCACTCTATGTAGTACGGATATGTTGTTTTGTTTGTCCACTGATTTGTGGAGAAAAATGTTAAATGTTGTATATAACGGTATATTTGTGTTTCTGCACAGATTTCTGTAGTCTTGGACATATTTCTGCAGGATTATTTACATTCTAAACTATTATGATATGCCCACAAAGATGAAAGTGCCTTTGATTGAGCTCAGCAGTGTGTAGTTGGTTGGACCAAAACCTGGTCATATGAATGAAGTGAGGGGCATTTGAAGCAAAAGTTAGATTTTGCTAAATGTTTTTGTATTTGACTGCAGTACTTCATTTTGCAGGATATATGAGGTGTTTTGCACTTTGGGTGTGGGTTTATTTGAATTGTGCTTAGTGTTTCGACAAAATGAGCCCTGTTTTCAAAATTGCGCTTAAGCAATTGTAAGAAACTGTAATACTGCAATGTAGTCCGGAGGAGCGGCTGCTATGTCTGAAGATAGAATTAAAGGGAGGGCCACTAGGACTACATGTACCATTTCATATTCATATTCAAGATGTCAATGGGATGCTCACTGTGTGTTTTTAAGGCATTTTAAACTGCTGCAAAAAACGTTCACATTTAGAGGTTGAATGATACAACATAACTGGTTTATTTGGCTGTGATTTACCTGATAGCAATTTCCTGATACTGACATCATTCAATCAAAAGGACCTGGATTCATTTTTTTTTTCAATCACAATAAAATGCCTGGGAAGTCTTCAGTTACGCAACAACAATTTATTGTTGCGTCAACAGGTGATTGTTTGTTCGCAAATACAGCCGTGACAGAAGCAACCAAAAATGGATATGCTGGACAGAGATTGTCATTTATGTGCGTTCTTTTGCTGCGTGAAACAAAACAAAAAAAGCAGATCCTGAGAATGAACAATAGTGATGGGTTACAAAAGTTCAGTAAAACTTGGCAGTTGATTTGATTAAAACGTCAACTCAGTTAATTACTTCTGAGAAGATGGGGGAAGAAGCCATGCAGAATACTGAAAGTTGCTTTCAGTGTAGGCCTACATAACGATCACACATGCTTTTCCAAAATCAAACATGCACTCAAATATTTTAGAGGGTTAAAAGAGAGTAAATACTAAGCTTATCTAGCAATGCAATTTTCTAAACTTTGGCAAAGCAAAATACATATGAATAAAAACAAGATCTAGCATTATGGAGTTCACCCCCCTCGCCTGTTGCCTATTCACTAAACCACAAGCATAACCCTAACCCTACAGCACTCATTGTAATAGATTCTGATGTGTAAACAAACGGTCAAACTGTGTAGCCAGCACCGATTCAGCCGTTACAAGGACCGTGGGCGCAGATGCGATCAGAGAATCACAGTGGTTACGGACATCATCTGAGCTCCTTCATCTCCGAAGCCAACAACAACACACTAAGGCCTGATGATAAATACAGTCATCCATTTTGGAAACATTATTTGGAAGATACATTTCAGTTGAGTCTGTCATGTCATGTAACAACAACATTATCATTTATATTCATAATAATAAAACCTTTTTGTGTTCTTTATTAAGAAGGGGGGGGGGGGGGGGGGGGGGGACCTACCGAAATCATGCAATTCTACTTTTTTTTTTTGTTGAAGAAAACCAAACAAACAGTTCTGTTGATTGTAAATTGGGCTGGTGGATATGTTGGTTTGGGGAGGGGGCGGTTTGGGGGGGGGGGGGTGCTTTAGGCACTGCCATCCTGTTTTTGACGCTGGCTGCGCGCCTTGTAGACCTCGATGAGTAAATCTTTGACGTACTGGATCTCACGCTCCACAGACTCCGCTTTGTCCCGGAGCTCGCGGTTTTGCCCTTCCAGGCCGTGAAGCTCCTCCTCCAGAGTGTCAAGCTCCGCCCTCTTACGCAGTCTGTATCTGCAACCAGTGAAAAGGACAGTGTCAAGCTCCGCCCTCTTACAAGGGGGTATACCTGCAACCGTTGAAAAGGACAGATGGTCTTTATGACGGGAAGGCTTTGGGATCAACATTGACACAAGATGCATGCTCAATGGCTTAACTTGGCCCCTTTCAAAACATGTAGCTGAATATAGCCTTTTATGAACAACAGTTATAACTATTTGAATCATAAAAAGTGCAACTTGTACATTAAAATAGTCATTTCAAGAGTGATAATCCTTATGATGTTATCATTTTACACACAAAATAATTGATGAACAAAAACAAAAAACTCTCGATAATAACTGAACACACGTGTACTTAAACAGACATTGACTGGTGCACACACACACACACACACACACACACACACAGTAACACGACACGCACACACCCACCCACACAGTAACACACACACACACACACACACACACACACACACACACACAGTAACACGACACACACACACACAGCAATACAGATCCCCGGAGTGATGAGGTGGGGCTCCATTTGGCAGTCAATGTGGGACTTTCCACAGCGCCCCTCTCCGTAGGAGCAACACAGCACTAACGGTAAGTGCTTGGGGCGCTTCAATATCACCTCAACATTAGGAAATGTCTCTAAATATAGGGTTCTAGCTGTATCGAATGCCATAAACCTTTCATTTTGTTTATTTATGGACTTGACAAGTATAAATCTCGTGTTTTATTTATGTTCATCAAAATTATAAACACTATATAAGCGATTCAATATTATTGGTGGAATAAGCAATCGCTTCGAGCATATTTGTTATGGAAGGTATACTGTATGTTTCTTTTTAAAATAACTTATATTTGTTTTTGCAAACACTGGCATTTTTTTGATAATTATTTTCCCAATCAAATCACATCTGACAACAAACAGAACACAAACAAACACAGAGCACATTCACTCACTCACTCACTCACTCACTCACTCACTCACTCACTCACTCACTCACTCAGTGCTAAGTGTGGTCAACGCATGCATGTTTACCAACTGACCAACATTAATACAACTGCTGAACTTAACTGTGAAAAAGACAACCACACACACACACACACACACACACACACACACACAAATGAAAACACAAACGGCCACTTCAATCAACGCACACAGGAACGGTGAGGAAGAGAGAGAGAGAGAGAGAGAGAGAGAGAGAGAGAGAGACAGAGAGACAGAGAGAGGGAGAGAGAGAGAGAGAGAGAGAGAGAGAGAGGGAGAGAGAACAGTAGCGGGCGCCTGTTACCTGTGAGCCGCCGTCTTGTTCTGGTCTCTCTTCTTCTGCTTCCTCTCGCCGGTAGGGGCCTCCAGGGGACAGCTCCCCAGGAGCCCAGCTTTCAGCGTACACGGGTCCTCCTTTAACCTCGGATGGGCCGGGCGGAGGTGCACGGACAACCCGCCCCCTAGTGGCCCCTCCCTCTCTCCTCTGCTGGACAGACATTCGTAGCTTTGGTCCGCAAGGCATTCTGGGTAGAGGTAGTGGCCATGTTGAGGCTCCAGGGCGTGCGCTTGTGACGGCGGCTCTAGGTCTCCTATAAAGCTGTGGTAAGGCTCCGTGTTGCTGGGCATGGTCTGGTGGTGGAAGTAGCCGTCGGCAGCCGACATCGTCTCTGGCGGGAGAGGGCCGGCGGCGAGCCCTCCTCCTCCTCGGTCGTCTTTGCTGCAGTGCAGGACCTCCAGCCCCGCTCCCACGTCGTAACTTACGCTTCCCTTCGCGTTGTGCATCAAGTGTCCCTCTCTCTTGAGGTGGCAGTCGTACGAGCCACCCAGGCAGAAACCTCGGGCGGCCATCTCGTCGCCACAAAACATTCCCTCCGTAAAGCAATAGTTCCCCTCCTCCTTCAACGATAAAGCACATTCTCGGACCTTCTTCACGTTTCCTATACAACTCTTGCCCACTGTCTTGAGCGTGGAATAGTGGTTCCCAGACAGTTCACTGCTTCCTGAGTAACTTCCCTTGGAGCTCCATACGTCGTGTCCCACTTCCTCTCCGACTTTCACAGCGTCAGCGATTATTCTTCGGCTGTTGCTGTTGCTGTTGCTGTTGCTGTTGTTGTTGTTGTTGTTGTTGTGATGGTAACGGTGATAATTGTATGGGGCGGGTCTCGTCATTTTAGGTCTGGCGACGGGACCGCCGCAGAAGCTCGCCAAGTCGAGTTCCCCAGTTGCCAAGGTAACCACCACGGGGCTTGTCTCTGATTGGCTGCCGTTGTACGAAGCATAGGGTAACTGGTAATAAGACTGGGTACCCATGGCATGGGGGGCTTTGTCACATTTTGAGGATTTTTCCAGTTTGGTTAATGGCGTGGATTCGGACCGGAAGTAATCCTCAAGCTGAGCCAGCTCTTCCTGCAATAATGAGGTCATGACCTCCAGGTCGGAAGGCACCTTGACATCCTGTTCCAGTGGCGAGGGCGGGAGGGAGGAGCTGGGAGAGGACTCAGTAGTCGAAGACACGAACGAAGACAAATCAACTTTTTCCGTCATCCAGTCACTATGACCATCACCTGTGAAAAATACATTTGGTGTTAAAAAAAAAAATTCATTGAAATTTTACTTTTTGCAGATTCTACAAATTGAAAAAAAAAAATGATCATCCCTATAATCCAATTAGCTTTAGAGGATAACTGTTGGAAAAAAAATACAATTCAAAAGATAATAATGAAAAAAATAAAAAATAAACAAGAAAAAACATCCAAATGTAACTAACCGATCATTTGAAAATGATTGAACAGCATCGTCTGCATTGTGAAAAATATCCAGTTAGCTGTACTCACTGTACGACATTAGCCCCGTGCTGCAATGCGGTGTCTATCCCCGAAATCTGGGAAAATAAAAAACGCTCGTGCTATAACTCACCAATTAAGTGCTGCCTCTCTAGTGACTCCGCCCTCCTCTTGCGCTGTGATTGGCTGCTGCTAGCCTGTTGGGGAGAGGGAATGCTGAGGTCGTCCTTGGATACGGGAGGAATTTTTCTGCGATGGATCGATGCCGCCATCGTGTCTTCTGTTTCGATCTAAATTGTTAAATGCACAAACTGTGCAAGAGTTCAATTGAAGCGACACTCTGGACAGAGTTGTTGAGACACCTGGGGACCTGTTGGCAAAAAAAAAATGTTTTATTATAATATAATAAAAATCATTTTAAACAATTAAAATGTTTAATTTCTATCATAATCAACTTTTTTAATTAAATACTGGCTAAGCACCCTCAAAAATAAGACCAAAAAATTGCTCTAAAATGTACGGATTTCCTTCGAGTTAGACTACTCCCGTTCACAGACAAACTTTAAAACTTTATGTCATAATATATCTACGAGCAAAAACTTACTTTTAGAGTCAGATTAATACACTAAATCTGTGTTCATATCAATACATTTGGCTTTGTATTATTGTTATTAAAATTTATAATTTGAATAAAATACAACATACAGATCTAAATGACAGTAGCACAAACAATGCATGGCAATAAAATAAATAAGAAAAAAAAGAACACAGGATTGATTATGAAGTATAATATACTGTATAGAGTGGAGTTATTAATGGAGTTATAATGTAAGTTTGAGATGAATTTTCATTGCAATAACCCTTCATTATTAAGTCCAATATTCTCAAAAATGTATGTAATATCAGCTTCCTTTAAGTATAACATTTAGTTCTAAACACTGAGTGACAAAGGAAGCCAGGAAATATGTTTACAACTACGTCTCTAGACTAGAAGAAAGCAATACCACTTACCCCATAGTTTCTGAATAGAGTAGCTGGCTGAAAGTGCGTTGCAAATGCAAAGCACAGGAAAGATTTGTGATGAGGACAACCACTATTTAAAAAGCCATATTTTCCTTGGAACTCAGTGAGTCTAGTAGAAGTGCGATAAAGACGAATAGAGTTGCAGAGAGAAAGTTTTTAGATCCGCTACTTCTTCAGTAACTCCTAAAGACCGTATCACATTACCGAGATCAATGCGCAGTTTGCAGAGTTCACTTCTCTGATTACGTCATGAACAGTGGGACTCCGATTGTCCAGGGACAAGAAAGTTTGAAAAATATACATAGTGCAACTCAACATGCACAGAAACCCAATTATGTTTGTCATAAACAAAGAGCTTGTGTTATTTATTTACCCGCAAGTAGCCTACAAAAAACTGAAATGTATTTGAAGGTTATTTAACACTATCGCATTTGTTTATTCAACCCTTAAAATAAAGACACATATCACCATGGTGTATCACACAACTTCATAAATAACAGTGGCTAGCTCTGAGGAATACAACGCACTACTTAATCTCGCAAATGAGAGGAAGGACACAGTCTTGCAGTTCGAGTGTGTAATTTCAGTTGCAGTCCTGTTGCATCAGATCCGCAGGGGATTCGCTGAATGCTGTAACTCTTTGGCCATGCCATTGGTTTATCTAGTGGAAGCTTTCTATTGGTGTATAATCAATTGTCCAATGATTTTTAATTATCCAATACCCAGTGTTGTCAACTGGTCTTTTCATGTGTACTGTGGGGGGTCACCCATGCCCGGAGCTTTGAAATAGCTACTGACAGCAGGAGGCCTGTGGAACTGTGCAACGTCCTGCCAAGATAATAAGACTGCTGATTCCTACCGAACTGACACAACAGACAATAATTCAAATGTGTTATTTTTGTTAGAGCCTGGTCTCTATTACATTTGACATTTTAACATAGTAATAAAAAAACAAAACTTTGTCAGTTATATTCCTGATTATGTAAGCAATTTAATTTGTGCATTCAATGCATATTTTAACTTTATTATTAAAATGTTGTATTGAAGATATAAAAAATATATGTTGATATACATTCAACACCTGGAGTAGGTTCTTGTTGATGGGTTGAGCTTTTCACATATCCACACAGACACACACACACACACACACACACACTCACACACACACACACACTCACACACACACACACACACACACACACACACACACACAACACACACACACACACACACGCGCACACACACACACACACACACACACACATACACACACGCACACACACACACTAAGCACCCCATCCCACATGTCATTTACAAAATGTTTTCCTGGCTAAATATTTTACATAGTTTGTCAGTTTGAGCCCCTGCCTCTTAAATTGCACACACAAATAAACAGAGAGAGTTGCAGACATCACACACACACACACACACACACACACACACACACACACACTCCTTCTGGTTGCAGAGTGCCGTGATAAATATCGATGGCTCATTAAAGTCCTACCAAAGGGGTTGGTAATGATGGCCAGCAGCGTGATGAGAGGGGAGGCGGGAGGTCAAAGCAGATGGCTGGCTGTCTCCTTAGCCCCGTCCCTCCCAGGCCTCGCTCATTAGTAAAACAACTACACCTCCTTCTGTCTCTTCCTGCCTGGGGTTGCCATGCCTCTCCTACACTCTCGCACCTCACCGTCTCTCAGTGAAACCCCCCAAAAACTGATTGAAGCAGCCATGTCTTCCTGTTGCTATAGTAATAAGGAACACTGCCCCTTCTTCCAGTTCAAAAACATGTTACGGTGTCTCTTTTGTTGCCATGGTTTCAAAGAAGACCCCCCCTTTATCCCCCCCCCCCCCCCTGTGTTTACAATATTCCTTTTATTATTGCAGACGGTGCGGTTTTATTATGCATGATAATGACCTCTTTAAACCATTTTGCATGTGTAATCACAGCGAGGGCATAAAGATCAGGAGGAGTTTTCTTTTCCAGTCACTCGGTGTATTCTTCCTGTTTTTGCTTGCCTGGTATACCTCTTTCATATGTAGATGATTTAAATGCAGCGTGCAGCTATAAATCCTCACCTGCTCTCAAGGAGTGGGGAGGAGGTTATGCAGACAAGGGCACTTAGACAAAGACACAACACATGTTTTAAGTTTGATCTCAAAATGACCACTGTGAAATACTTTTACTGCCAACCATGACCTTCTCCTCCCACAAAATGTGTATTATCAAGAGATTATTAAATATCTTGTGTTCTGTATGGCATGTACTATAATAGTGTACACTAGATTACGTTTGCTTTTACTTTAATTCTGTGTCCATGATGCTATATTGTTGGATGTTTGTTAACTATTAAATATAAAAATAATAGGATATTCTGAATTAAATTGAGAAGGAATGGTCTTGTTTAAATGATCAAATCAGCACTTTAAAATCTCCCCTTGAACTGTGTGAGAGACTGGGCCTGTATTAAAAATAGATCTCCAGACAACACATAAAAACAAATCTTGCATTTCGTGATTTCAGCGTGACATGCAATACCAAACTCATGGCATCTTCGACGAAAAAGATCAAAATTTCACTGCGGCAAAAACCATTGCCTTTTTTTGGCGCAGTATTGCCTTCTTCTGCCATTTAGATGCAGTCTCTCCACAACTATAGGAGGGCTCTGTCGGACATAGAAGAAAAAGGGAGAACCTCTTTGAAACGAAGACGCAGACGGGCATATACTTTCTCTCGACCATGCCACATTGGTAACAGTTACACCATCATTTCATCACCAGGAGGAGCTCGCTAGGAATCCTGCTTACATTAACTTTTAACAGGGATTGGCAAGAGAGACACACTCTGAGAGAGGGAGAGAGGTAGAGTGTGTGTGTGTGTGTGTGTGTGTGTGTGTGTGTGTGTGTGTGTGTGTGTGTGAGAGAGAGAGAGAGAGAAGAAAGAGAGAGAGAGAAGGATACAGGTTATTGTGCCAATTACACCCATCCATTTACTCTCCTATCCTAGCCCCCGCTTCACGCCCACATCGACTATTTCCCTCAGACATATCATTATCATGATAATTCACTTCCATGTTCACAACATTGAAAATCTTCTCAAATATCCTCACGTTACAGAGCGATGAAAACAACCAGCACAACAACACAGCTGGTGCTGTTGTGACAGCTTCCATTTTTGAAGTGAAAGCCGTCTTTTTTGTTGTTTTGATGGCGGAGAGAGGTCTCTGGGGCGGGTGTGTAAAGAGTGCGTCAGGTCTCATCATTCAGCCAAGGACTCTAAGGACTCAACACAGAGAAGGCCAAACGGTGTTTGATCACACAGATCAGCCTTTAACCAGCAAGGTTGTGGAGGAGGGGTTACCGAAGTGTTCAAGAAAAAACAACACCTGTTTAAAATTCAATGTGGTGATTTACACATTGGCTAATTGGTAGAT
>CM030182.1:15757960-15885460 GCA_017639675.1 Aplochiton taeniatus
CCTCTTTGGCCTGTTACCTCGGTTTGAAGGTGTCTTCTTACCTTCTAATACTCCTATATTTATTTAAATTGATATACAAACTTTATTTTGTGTTTTAACTATCTAATGTAGTTTTAATGATTTCGTTTTTTAAGGTAATAACTTTAGTTTTTCTTGTTATACAAGCAATAGGATAGTAGGATTGTTGAGAAAAGTGCTGTAAGTAAAAGTATGTAATAATTAATATTATTAGTAATATCAATGTTTTCATTGCCATTATTATTATTACAGGATATGTGTACATCTGTGTAACATCTGTGGTGTTCAGAGCAATTTATTTTTTTATATACTTCCAACATGGTTGAGATTACACAACAGGCAACTAAACAAGATCTTTTTTATTCTTAATGCATGGAACAGTTGTCAGGTCAGGTCCAGTCTATGTCAGTTGACGAATAATACAGCACATTCAGCTACTTTCTACCACCTCACCCGCTCATTATTGATGCCTTGCTCCATGGACAAATTATAGCCTGCGGACGTGTCCCATCTCTTGTCCATCCCGTGGTCAGTGAGGGGAAGGGCGAAAGTGACCACATTTTGGGAAATATAACTCTTCTTTCTGAGTGGGAAGGAGGGGCAGGCAGCAAAGACAATCTAGAAAAGGAGGAGGAGGAGTTCGTAACCCAATAGAAACTGAACAGGTTTGAACAAGTTTTTTACTTATACGAACTTCGTGACTCTTTGCAGGGTATATAGAGCGTAATAGGATCTGCTGTGTTATCCACAGGGTCGGGACAGTGTTTTGCAGCTATGGCGTTTGTGACTACGTTGCTGTTTGCAGCACTTCTGCAAACTGCGACATCACGCCATCTCAATGAAACGTAAGTCGCAAACTAGATAAACCCAATGTGTAAAATTTGCATGCATTTGAACTTAAAAGTGTATTTGAACTTTTCGTTTTGTTGTGTTTTTCATTTGAGTGTGTGCCTTTTCGTTGTCTATCAGCGCGCACGCGCACACTGCGTTTGCTGTCCAGGTGTACACCTACTGCGTACTTTTAAGTACAACAAACAACCGTTTTGATATTAGTGTTGAACCATTTGTATCGGTAAACCAATACACTTGCAAAAAATAAAGTGCTTTAGAGGTACATAGCACAGGGCCGCAGACATTTATCCACTATTACGCAATCTCTGCATAGGCGTAAGTTAAGTTAGTTAAACACCCCCACTCCTCGCCTCCTTCATCACTGATAAAAGAGCAAGCAAGAGTCCACTGTTCGCTTTCATTACAACATCTCCAACCTGGTCCCTGTATTTTAAGAGAATGTGTTCAATCTAATCTATCTTTATCCCTTTTAAAACGTATTCGTTTTTAAAATATATTTTTGAATAAATGTCCCTGACCTGGTGGTAGTATTTGTCTCAAAGTCTAAGTTATACCAGTGTTGGAGTGTTAGACTGAGCCTGCTGCTCTGGCAAAAACAAGTCCTGCTTTTCCCAGAAGGACCAAAGGACCTTTTAATTAAATGTGTCCTCTGTCTCCCTGGTTGGCCTGTTTTTCCATGGGCGTGTAGACATGTATGTATGGCTGAGGCCAGTCTGCTCAGTAAGTCTGATGCATCATTCATCAAAGTGGTGTGAGCAGGTCATTACTGACTAGAGTTCTACTCCTCCTACTTCTACTACAACAGTGCTACTACTATATAGCACCAAGTGGACATTTCTCAATCTCTATCATTGAACTGTTATGTCTACTTCAAGTGAGCTAGTATGTATGTATGGCTGAGGTCAGTCTGGCCAGTAAGTCTGATACATCATTCATCAAAGTGGTGTGAGCAGGTCATTACTTACTAGAGCTGGGTTGTAGTTCTACTGCTCCTACTACATAGCACTCAGTAGACATTTCTTTATTTATCTCTATCATAGAACTGTTACTGTCTACTTCAAGTGAGCCCACCACATTTTCTGAAGTGCATCAAACCTTAAACTCTTTCAGTGGGGATATGGTAAACGGGCCCAACACAATGAAAATAGGATGTTGTCAGGTTTCATTTTTGAACAGAGAGTGTTCTGTGAATATAACTTTGAACTAATTTGACCCAATTCAAACTAAGCTAACCTTACCAAACTAAACTAACCTTACCACCGAACCAAAACGTATCTGGCTTTCCTTATTGTAACTCCTCAATGTAGAACCACCCCATCCTCAACCCCACCAAACCCACCCTCGCAGCCGCAATTGTTCTCTCTTCACTTCCGTCAGCATCTACTTGGTGACAGCCAGTTCCCAGATGGTGGGGGGGAGCTCCGAGACGCTGTGTGCCCAGATCCAGGACCCCAACGAGGCCGTCTCCTTTACTGTGAAAATGGACACGGGCAAGGACAACTTTACCATACTGACGAAGGCAGTCTCAATGGACTTCTATGAATGTGTCCAGTTTAAGGTTAGACTGGTAGAAACACACACACACACACACACACACCACACACACACACACACACACACCACACACACCACACATACACACACACACACACACACACAGAGGAGCATGTACACACACACACACACACACAGAGAGTGAGAAGTTGCAGCAGATTTCTCCTCCTTTCCCGTACCTGCATCCTGCGGAGCCACGTCTTCAGTGTCACACAAACACACACTCTTACACACACAAACACACACTCTTACACACACAAACACACACTCTTACACACACAAACACACACTCTTACACACACAAACACACACTCTTACACACACAAACACACACTCTTACACACACAAACACACACTCTTACGCACACAAAAACACACTCTTACGCACACAAACACACACTATTACACACACACTCCCATTTCTTGACGTCACTCTTTCCCTAACAAGCCAAGCCCAAGGGTTGAGCACGTCAGCTCTAATAGTTAATGACACTTTGAGTTCGGTCTCTGCTGTTAGGTGTTACATAACACTGGATTCTCGCTCTGTATCGATTTTAACTAAGGTCCAATGTCTGAAATAAAACACACACACACACAAAAAAAACCTCTTTGGTTAAATTGCATATGGCACTAGATTTTACGTTGATGCTTCCCCCAACCCCCAAGTCAAATCCCTTTCTGCCACTGAACAAAAGGTTCTTTCTAACACGAGGCCAGCCAGCTACCTGCATTCCCCAGATAAAATCAGACCCCCAGACCCCTCATGGACCTTGTGGTGAGCTTTTCTGTCAGGATTTCAAAATGATGTGCGTGTTATGTAAGAGCAGTTCCATTAGCAAGTGAAAACATATGTTGCTGTTTTTTAAAGTAGGTTTTGGTGGGGAGGGGCTCTCCAGTTGAGCACGCTCAGTGGCTGGATTTGTTTTGGGAGTAGCTCAACACAAAAAAACTGAGACTGGATTCACAAAGCAGCCACCACAGAGTCTAAATAAGTGACATTGCTTGAGTTGATTTCATACTTTACCTGGATTTTTTTTTCCGTCCATTTTTTGAGTTGTCAGCTGTTGCCCAACATGAATATAGGTGTTAGATATGACAGTTGATTTTGGAGCCTTAGTAGCATTCTAACGCAGTGAAATCAAATCACCTAAACAAAGTAAGCGGTACTATGTGCTACGTGGGTTTGTAGAAAAGATTCCAGGATTTCGTATGATTTATGGCTGGAGTACGGGTTAAGTTAATCGTTTTTTTGTGTTGGGATCAATCTTAAGTATTTATGTTGTACACACCGTGTCATGATCCTTGGTGCATTTCCAACGCCAACTTTTGTGATTGAGCAGCATTTGTTTATACAATACAATACACACACAATAAGATGCATTAAATATGACTTTCCATTGGGCCTCTCACACAAGACGTTAACGCTCCATTTCAACAAAGCATCTTTAAAATCTTTATGAAGTTGTATGAAACGTGAACAGGAATCAAGCTGGTGGATGTCTGTCTACGACCGAGCTTGGCATGTCGTAGGCGTAGAGATAGAACACCGGAGACAAAATATGTGAGTCTCGGATAGCACTATTGCATCACGTGTCATCTCTAGTGTTCTATCTCTATGTTCTTAGGTCCCTCCTGTCAGCTTGGATACTGTTGCTACCCTCCATGTTTCTGTCCAAGGAGAGAAGGATTCTATGGCCAAGAAAAGCAAGATCCTCCTCAGTCCAGCTGCCTTTATCAACATCATCCAGACAGACAAGCCCATCTACAAACCAGGACAGACGGGTATAATTATGAATCTATTATGTTTGATCCATAGTCCATATAAGCTTTATGATAATGACTGAACACCCACACACACACACACACACACACACACACACACACACAATCTTGTCTCTATGAAATGTAATTCAATATTCTGTGCAGCCCTTAGTTAGTGTATGACTCTTAGAAAAGTGTGTTTTACAGTTTATTTATTTATTTTTGCATTTCAAATCACATTGCAGTTGTTACTTTTTATCTCTTACAGTCCAATTCAGAATTGTCTCAATGTCTTCCAGTTTCGTGGCCGAAAATCAGAAGGTGAGTGAAAATATCTAGCAAATTTGCCTTTAAAATATCAAGCAGCAGTTTGCAATGACCTATGGAAAAAAAAATCTGAGAGTAGATGGGTTTTGGTATGAAGTTACTAGGCGCTGAAGAGATAATGTCTGTGTAAATAACGACACTTTGTGAACTAAAGCTGAATTTAGAAACACAGCATGCTTGACGTATGTCACACTGTGAATTGAGAATGAGGATAAATGCGTAGTCCATCAGGAGGACATGTTGTTTGACTCTGGCACATCTGACCCGGCAGGTGGTCAAAGCCTGCTGCTTTGCAAAGACAGAGGAAATGTTTTCCTGAGGACATGGGATTTCAAAACTAAGGATCTATTTAGGGATATGCTTGCTTTTAGGGTTTTTTAATTCGTTTCGTGTGTTGATAAAAACAGGTGTTCAAGAAAAGGGACTAAAATGTATTAAAACATTTTTTTTAACATAGGATTAGTAACTGCCTCTATGGTATGTATGTCTTTGAACATGGTTCACTGGTTGTCTGAGTCTAATACTGGTTGATTAAGCACAGATATCAGTGCTAATACCATCAACAAAAATGAAATGGGAAAATACAAAGTCAGAGTAAAGGACTCCTATGGAAACTTTCTTTAGGTCAGAACGTTGTGGCAACAAGTGCAAACTGTACTGTTATGTCTTGAGTGAAAACTTTAGCACAATCAAGGGGCATTTTTCTTTCATCTTATTTACTGTCTTTAAAATGGTTTCATGAACCTTTACTTTAACTAAAGGCATAGTTTGACATGTAATCACGCAAGCTTACTGTAATATAATTCATGTAATGCGATAGTTGTTGACAACATTTTTTTCTCTTTTTTCCTCAGTATAAAACAGTGGAACTTCAGGTAAGGGTTCACATATAAACAAATATCTGAGTGCTTAAACTGAAATCTTAACTGCTCAATCACACCAACAGAAAAAACAATTCAAAACAATTACACTTAAATAAATGTACCTTAAAATCAATTAAGACCAATGACAATTGTTCTTGAATTGTTGTTGTGTAGGATCCCAACTCTAACCGCATTGCCCAGTGGTTAGACAGGACTCCAGTCAGTGGCATTCTGGATCTTTCCCTTCCCATGTCACCAGAGGCCGCACAAGGAAGTTACATCATCAGAGCCTGGAAGGAGGATGGCAGGCAGATTTCCCACACCTTTGACATCAAAGAATACGGTCTGTTTGTGGTTTGTGCTACTTCTGTTATTTACCGCTGCCTTTTCTTTTCCAGCCTCCGGACAAAGCAAAAAAAAAAGAAAAATGGCTGCATTCAATAGCTTTAATGTTGGTTTGTTGCAGCTTGCTCTTGTTTTGTTTGATGAATATGCCCACTTATCCCGCTATAGTCATTTAATAATGAAGGTATCTATTTTTATTTGCCTTTTTCTCCCCCCGTGGAAATTGTTCCCCTTTTAGTTCTGCCCAAGTTTGAAGTAAAAGTCCACCTTCCTAACATGATCACCATCCTCGACACAGGAGCAACACTGAGGGTTTGTGGCAAGTAAGTACGTTCGCAAAACTGTTCGTAGTTAAGTAACATAAGAGCGTTTTTGAAATCAAACAATGCTATATTTAGGAATTTGTTGTTGCAGTTTGCCTTGAAATTGTTCCTGTACTTAGGTACACCTATGGGAAACCAGTCCTTGGCTCAGTCAAGGCTACGGTGTGTAGAAAGGCCTTCAGTTGGTCCTGGTACACAGGTAGTACTGCTCCCTCGGAAATCTGCCAAACGTACGAGCTGACGGTAGGTAGCATTCCATGGCATGAGGCTTTTATCACAACGCTGTGGAAAACTCAAAACGATCTATTCGTGACTGTTCAGTATCTAGTTGAGCTGCAGTCTTTGGCTTTGGTTAAGTTAAGATGAATGTCCTTGGGTAAAAATGTTCAAGGCCAAGTACTATAACATACTTTAAACATCCTTTATTCTGTAGACTGACAAGAACGGCTGTGCGACCCAAGTGGTGGACGTGACAGAGTTTGCTCTGAACCACACCTCGTACCAGGACAGCTTCGAAGTGGAGACGGAGATGGAGGAGTATGGGACAGGTAAATGTTCAAGTGCCACCAACAGTCAGCCATCTTCTGTCATTCATGTTTGTTTGGGTGAACGACTTGGTTCAAATCGAACAGAAGCAGTATCGTCACAAACAGATCTCTTTCCTTGTGTGTTAGATCAGAAGCTGAGTGGCATTGGCCTAGCAACACGTTTTTAGAACCTGATTTCCTTTTGACCTTTGAACCTTCCCCGCGTTCCTATTCTTAGGGGTCATTCTGAAGGGAAGCGGCGTGGCAAGCTTCACCAATGAGATACGAGCAGTGACCTTTGAGAACTGTCCTGCCGCGTACAAGCCTGGAATCCCGTTCGAGGGCAAGGTAAGGATAGTGATGTCTCTCAACAAATCAAGAAATTCGCAGATTGACAATGGACAGAATTTATAGATGGCCTAGTATTGACAATGGACAGAATTTATAGATGGCCTAGTATTGAATCGTGAGGGAAGTGTTACACACACTATATGGAAATAAAAAAAAGATGTGTATTTGTATTACCAAGACCAATATTCAGCACTTTTGGTAACACTCACCAAGGAGACAAAGTTATACGTGTGTGTGTGTGTGCGTGTGTGCGTGTGTGTGTAGGAATTAGCCGTCATAGCCGGCTATGCACCAATCAGATTGATTACAATAGATCTTAAGACACTAGATGTATACAAATACATTCATCAGAAGAACAAAGCCATTTTAAGTTGGTGGAAAAAATCTGGTTCGTTCTAATTTTAAAGCAATCGGTTTCACTAGATGTATCCACTTGCACCCATGTCTGGCAGTGTCATTAGGTGCTTGGTTCAGCTCCTTATGTGTTTTATTTCCAGGTGAAGGTGACTGGCCCAAACTCCACCCCAGCAGCCAATGAGAATGTCTATGTGATGGTGGAACGATATGCCAATGTTTTTGAGAACCTGACCCTCACCACAGACCAAAGGGGAATGGCCTCTTTCTCCCTGGATACCTCTCTGTGGAACGAAACCATGTCTGTACAGGTACAACTACAACTCCCATGACCACACGTCACCCTCTGTGTATACACAGTGTCATAGCTGTTGCAATTTCAGCTGCATTTAATCCCAACTTAACCAATAGTGTGCCCTGTAAAGGTTTAATTAGAACAGAAAGCTGAATCATGTAACAAAGTTGTTCTTTTAAGTGAAACACCAATCTAACCGTTGAAGGGGACCTTCTATAGCAGGCTAGACTCTCTGGCAAGCACTTCACATTTGGCCATTATTCAACCAGGGAAATCACATTGAGTTGACCATCCCTTTTTTTAAGAAGGAGGTATAGGACATACAGTACTGTGCAAAAGTTTTAGGCAGGTGTGTAAAGTAAGAATGCTTTCAAAAATCGAAGTGTTAATAGTTTGTTGTTATCAATTAACTAAATGCAAAGTGAATGAACAAATGAACAATCTAAATCAATATTTGCTTTGACCACTCTTTGCTTTCACATTTTTGCCAACATTCTTTGACACCTGCCTAAAACGTTTGCACAGTACTATATATAACCATAACGTAACAGCAAAACAAACGTTCCCCTTTTCTCTTTCGATCTTTTCCTACTTTTCAGTTCTGACAGAAAATTCTGTTGTGTCCTGAGTTTTGTAATAAACGTGATTTTACTGTAACTTGTTTATAGTATATCGTCGTATTCTAGGCTAACGCTGTTAGCGCTGTTTTTTCACAGGGTCAGTACAGGCCGGATGTAAAGCTGGAGCCGTACGTTCGCAATCTCCGCCGACCTTTCTACAAGTCGGCGTACATCTCTGCCCCCGTCTTTTACTCCAAGAGTAAGAGCTTCGTGAAGATGATGCAGGCGGACGAGAAGTTCACGTGTGACTCGGACGTGGCTCTACGAGTGCAGTACATCGTACAAGGGGACGAGCTCAGCCATGGCCAGGAGAACCTAGGCTTTTTTTACATGGTAATAACGGTCCTAGTCTAGAACATAACTAAACTTCATGTAATTTGATAAACTTGGTTTTTAAATGTTTAATATATTTGGTTATTTCCACATAAGACTTAAAAACGATGTATGTATGTATATATATATTTATACAATACTGAAATACTTTTTTAAAACTATGTATGTATCTATGTATATATATATATATATATATATATATATATATATATATATATATATATATTTATACAATACTGAAATATTTTTTTCAGACTTATTCAACCTTTTTATTTGATTCAATCTTTTTTATGTTCTAGTTTATTTCAGCCGCTGTATTAGATTATGATTCCACCATCTGCTTCTGATTGTCCCTGTCTCCTAGGTGATGTCCAGAGGCAGTGTTGTGCAGCATGGCCGGCTCACGGCCGCTGTCAAGAGAGGAACAGGTACATCAGTAACATAGACAGTGTTCAAGTTATCGAGCATACCGTAATACACAACGAAGTGTAAAAAGTATTGACTGTTGATAACTTATTTATTTCACTCCTCCTCACCTCTCATTGCTATGTTTCATTGGATCCCTCTACACCCGGTGCACGTAGAAAACAAAGGGGTTTTGACCTTGTCCCTGAAGGACATGGCTGACCTGGCCCCAGTGGCCCAGGTGGTCGTTTACACAGTGATGCCCAATGGAGAGACTGTCGCTGACAGCATGGACTTTCCCATTCAGCCCTGCCTCAAGAACAAGGTGAGGGGGCTAGCCAGGAGGGTCTCTAGAACGCATAGTACAGCTCTAACTCGAGCACACTCGAGTTGGATGTCGTTTCTGGCTATACATCTGCTCAGACTTCTGTGTGTTTAGTCAAATCACACTCTAAGAGAAGCAGCAACTGTTAGCAACCAGCCGCTTAAAAAGAAACCAGCTTAAAAAAAAGCTTTCTAGAATCACCCGAATCTCCCATACCACTTTGACCGTAAATCAACATTTCAGTATTTGCAAATATCTTTTAATATTTGTTTTAGTTTTCGCTCTTTTACCAATGTTTTTCTTTTGAAACAAGTTTGTTTTGCAAAATCTACTAAATAAACACATTTAGTTCATTTTAGGAATAGATCCTAAAAATAAAAATGTCCAAGACTTATTTCCGTTGTGGTCCCAGGGTGTTGACATGCAGTAGGATATCTCATGATATGCTGAGGGAAACACTGAGGTAAATAGTAGCAAAAAGGAAGCACATCCACAGGAATATTGGACTGAAACAGAGGGATGACGAAACACTTAAGAATTACATTTTTTTATTGGAAGCACATATAACGACGCTCTGAGGAAGGTAGTAATACCAAAACGCAAAACATTTCATTTTCTATGTCTGCTTCCACTTAAAAAGGTAAAATATTAAGTGTTTCGTCATGCTTCCGTTTCTTTCCAGTATTACTGTGGGTGTGCTACCTTTTGCTTGTATTAGATTATTATATTTGGTACAGTACTCCCTATAAGAATTCCTGTGGAACCCTTCTCTTTTTCCCCTTCATAAACACTAACGTGTTTGAACCCCGTGGGCCTCTCCTATACATAGGTGTCTCTGAGCTTCATAAATTCCAACCAAGTCCTCTACAACGATAACTTTAATGTTTCATGAAACGTGTTTCTCCTGCAGGTGTCTCTGAGCTTCTCGTCAGAGCAGGCCCTTCCAGCAGAGAAGACCTCTTTAAAACTGCAGGCCCACCCTGGATCCCTGTGCTCCCTCAGAGCCATCGACCAGAGTGTCCTGCTGCTGAAGAAGGAACAGGAGCTCAGCGTTGACTCCGTATGGATCACAAATCTCTCTCGCTGACTCTCGACTCTTAAACCACACATATTTATTTCTTAAGCTCCGTATGTATTGTTTTTTAGATAAGGTGCGAGACATTGATATTGCAAAACCGAATGATAGTGACTACGATAAATTCAAGTAGACCCACCAGCACTGCAGCAGACTTGCACTGTTAGTTGGAACGTTATATAACTGTGAACAAAACATGACCGTACGCTTAGGAAAGAAAGGCTGAAACACGACAACGTCGATGGCACCGGGTGTCCATGGACGTTTGTGTCTCCCTTGTCGTCTCCAGTTATTTGCCCAACTGCCCGTGCAGAAGATGGACGGCTACTCGTACGTGGTGGAGGATTACGAACCCTATCCCTGCCTCTCCCCGGAAATAGACCCTCCCATGATGGAAGAAGAAGAGCCTGCGCCCGCTCGCAGGAAACGCTCGTACTACTTCGGACCTGTCGACGAAAAAAACGACGTTTACAGTACTTTCAAAGTACGACTGCTGTTTAACTCAGCAAACGATGGCTTTCCTTAGTACCATTGAATCAATATATAGGGGGTTGTGTGTGTGTGTGTGTGTGTGTGTGTGTGTGTGTGTGTGTGTTTGTGTGTGTGTACACGCGTGTGTATGTGTGTTTTTGTGTATACCCAGTACCAGTCAAAAGTTTGGACATACTTTCCCATTGACTTGAATGCGGAAGTGTGTCCAAACGTCTGACTGGTACTGTATATATACCGTAAATATTTATATATATATATATATATATATTCATATAGTCTATCTTTTCTCTTTTAGGATGTCGGTATCAAGATCCTGACCAACTCGGATGTGAAGAAGCCCTATGACTGCAACCGACGTATCGCCATGGCATACGAGGGTGAGCAAGACCTGATGGACACCCCAGACTATGGTATAGTATACTGTGCGCCCCATGTGTGAACACATCCAAAGACTTGAATTTGATACGGAGCGTTTTGCCCTAAAAGATGCCCTCGACCCTGTCCCTATGGCCTTCAATATGATGCCAGACGCAGAAGACATGTCAGAGCCAACAGAGGGTTTGGCCAAAGACGGCACGCCCAAGGAGACGGTGAGGACATACTTCCCCGAGACCTGGATCTGGGACCTGCTGCCTGTTGGGTAAAGACACCAAAGAGTTCCTGGAATGGAGAGAGGTTTCTCACAGTGCTGCTTAAGGCCCCACGCCTCCTTCAAGACAAATCCTTTTGAAAGCGTCTGAACAATAACACCCTTTAACGTGAATTTTTTTAATTTGGGGATTTGTTGTCGCGCTCCCACAGAGCTACGGGCTCCGTGACCGTGGAGAAGGAAGTCCCTGACACCATCACTAAGTGGGCAGCGGGGGCTTTCTGTACTTCCCCTGATGTGGGTCTGGGTCTGGCCCCTAACGTGGGGCTCATTGCCTTCCAGCCCTTCTTCGTCAGCCTCACCCTGCCCTACTCCGTCATCCGCGGGGAGGTCTTCACGCTCAAAGCCACCGTCTTCAACTACCTCACCACCTGCATCATGGTGAGAGACATGTCAGTTAGAATGATACAAAATAATATAAAATACTATGGTCAATAAAGAGTACACTCCTTTACCCAAACTATTAAAATATAGGAAGTGTTACATCAAAAAGAGTACAGGTTCTAAAACCCAGACAACCAGAGGTATTTTTAAAAGCAAGGGGATGCCCTTGCCACAAATACATTCTAAGATATTGTAAGTTAACAGTAAAGTGTATTAATTGCTGCATATATTAATTAATATACAGCATCAAATATCCAAATTCTTTATTAAAAAAACACTGTTGTTCTGGTCTAAAATGCTTAGAATTATATATGTGCAGTGTCACTCAACTGACTCAAAATCCTAAAAATCATTTTACAATCATGTTGTATAAAACTGCGACGTGTCTATACCTCCTGCACTTCAGGTAAAGGTGACTTTGCCAGAGTCTCAAGAGTTCACCAGCAGGGAGTGTGATGGGTGCCAGTACACACTGTGTCTATGTGGAGAGGAGAGTAGAACCTTCCATTGGATCGTCACCCCTACCTCACTGGGTGAGCCATCATACTGCCGCTAGCCAATAGGATCCCACCCTTCATACAGTGTTCTTTTCACATCAACCAATCAAAGCAGCAAGATATACATCAATCCCGGGGATGTCAATCCACACCAGAGCAAAGCAGTAATTCCATGACAACAGTTCTTACAACTCCATCGCAATATATATATATATATATATATATATATATATATATATATATATATATATATATATATATATATATATATATATATATATATATACATACATACATACATACATACATACATACATACATACATACATACATACATACATACATACATACATACATACATACATACATACATACATACATACATACATACATACATACATACATACATACATACATACATACATACATACATACATACATACATATATATGAATATACCCATTTTAATACAAAGGAAAGGAGCAGTTAGCAGTGGAGCCCATTTCACAAAAGTAACTACAGAAGAACAACACAATTGTGATATGGATGTAATGGACCCTAGTTACAACCTCAGCCTAAAGCAGTTAGGAGGTATAGAACCAAGATGTCTGTCTACCCTCTCTTCCTCCAAGCTGCTGGGAGACGAGGGGAAGCCAGATCAAACGATTCCCCACCTCAAGAGAGAGGACACTGTTGACAGTCACTTGAGCTAACTAGTCAGGTAGTTCCTCTCTCGTTTCTGACGAAATACGGCGGAAACTTTGTCTCTCATTTCCCATTTCCCTCTGTGTTTGCCCCCTCCGTGTCGAGGTTGAACGACAGGTGGAAAGGGTGTGGGAGGAAGGGAAGACAGAAGGGAGGAGGGGGTAGCCTGGTTGGGTATAAGAAGGGTTGGAAGAGAAAAAGGAGGACTTCAGAGGATGCATGGGAGACAGCTGAATAGAAAGGTAAGCTGGAGGATGGAGCAGACAGAGAGGGGATCTTTAGCCTGCGTAGACGTGTTGATTGACACGGCGCATTAGTCAGTCGGTCAGGACATGCATGCTCAATTATGTTTGCGTGTGTGCGTGTGCGTGCGTGCGTGCGTGCGTGCGTGCGTGCGTGCGTGCGTGCGTGCGTGCGTGCGCGTGTGTGTGTGTGGGTACGTGCGTGTGCGCGCGTGCGCGTGTGCGTGTGTTTACCAGGTGAGATCCGCTTGAAGGTGAGTGCCGAGGCCTTAAAAACGGACCAGCTGTGTGGGAACGAGGTAGCCACCGTCCCAGAGAAGGGTCGCCTCGACACCGTAATACGGACCCTGTTGGTGGAGGTGAGTGTCTGTCCTTCACTGCAAAATAATGCTGCTAAATATGTTTTAGCATTAGCTAGTTGATTATATTACATAATAACTAAAGGTACTTTTGAATCAAAGTTCAAATTACAATACAAAGTGTATAAACAAGGTAGTCACCATCGTAGAGAAGGGTCGTATTGACACTAATACAGACCCTGTTAGTGGAGGTGAGTATCTGTCCTTCAACAGAAAACACTTCCTGGTTTATGCTTTGGCTTTCAACACAATACACTTCCTGGGTTATGCTTTGGCTTTCAACACAATACACTTCCTGGGTTATGCTTTTATTACATCCACTAAACATGGTTCAGTTTTGTATGTGGGTAGCCTAAAGGCTAGATTGTCTCTTAGATAATTATATATATATAGATAGATAGATAGATAGATAGATAGATAGATAGATAGATAGATAGATAGATAGATAGATAGATAGATAGATAGATAGATAGATAGATAGATAGATAATTAAAAGCAATAAGTTAAAGAATCGGACAAAAGAGCTAATAACTTACTTAACACAAACTGGTTATTTTCACTTTAAATTGACAACAATTTCAATTCGCGCAATTTTCAATAAAGTTGTAGTTCACTTTATAGTATTTGTAGTTCATTGTATTTTATTTGTTGTCCAATTTATAGTATTATTCGGTCATTTTATAGTATTAGTAGTCCATTTTATAGTATTTGTGCATTGTAAAGTATTTGTAGTCCATTTTATAGTTTTATAGTGTTAGTAGTCCATTTTATAGTATTAGTCCATTTTCTAGTTTTATAGTATTAGTAATCCATTTTCTAGTTTTATAGTATTAGTAGTCCATTTTCTAGTTTTATAGTATTTGTAGTCCATTGTATAGTATTTGTAGTCAGTTTTATAGTATTAGTAGTCCATTTTATAGTTTTACAGTATTAGTAGTCCATTTTATAGTTTTACAGTATTAGTAGTCCATTTTATAGTTTAATAGTATTTGTAGTCCATTGTATAGTTTTTGTAGTAAGTTTTATAGTATTAGTAGTCCATTTTATAGTTTAATAGTATTTGTAGTCCATTGTATAATTTTTGTAGTTAGTTTTATAGTATTAGTCCATTTTATAATACCAGGAGTTCGGCTACTGTACTCCTCTTCTCTCCTCTTCAGGCTGAAGGAACTCCAGTGTATTTCAGCAACAACGCCCTCCTCTGTCCTACAGGTCAGCACTCTCCTTCTGTCTGGCACGTCCATTGTCAGCACCCCATCCGTCATTATGCATCTTCCTCAGATCCATTTAACCACCACCACTAAGTCTCAGGAGCAGGAGCTGTCACCTGGCACTATTGGCTCCGTCTCATCGACCACATTTATTACGGTCGGATGATAGATCAACACATTTCTGAACTGCAGAATCCGATATGACGCTAGTTTGACTGTCAAGCATACATTTCTAAAAAACGTGTCAATAATAACCAGTCATGAAATGAATTGTATTTGTTATGTCGAGTGATTACTGTGGCGTGTAATCAAATAGTCATCGGTCTAACGCAATCTATTGTTTTTGTTTAGTTCCATGGCACAATGTCAATACAGACACATAAATGATGAACAATTTGTAGCAGTTGGTGTTCGAATGGCTGTGGTCAGCTTTGGCTTCTAGCTTTCAAAACTGGCAATGTTCCGCTACCCCACCTTCGTGTGTTTATCCTTGGTCACGTGTCTGTTGTCTCCAGAGGGCCCTGTTGAGAAGGACATCCCTCTTCAGATGCCCGAAATGTTCGTCGCTGGCTCTGCCAAGGCCTCCGTCTCAATACTGGGTAATTTCATTCATGACTGTTTAACTCTTTCCCCTCATATTATAGAATGAACACATTTGGATTGGAGCGTGGTTGACGTTTGGCTCAGCGAGGGTCCTCTTCCCACTCCTCCATCTTCTCTTTCTTCCCGCTGTCTTTTCGACCTTTCATCCTCGTCCTCTTCCTCGCTCCAGGGGATCTGATGGGTCGTGCGATGAAGAACCTGGACAGCCTGCTGGCCATGCCCTATGGCTGTGGAGAACAGAACATGGTGCTGTTTGCGCCCAACATCTACATCCTGAACTACCTCCAGAGCACCAGACAGCTCACCAAGGAGATCAAGGACAAGGCCACACATTTCCTCAAGAGCGGTTTGTCTTTTTCCTCTCCATCTTGCATTATCGATGTATTATGATATGTAAGTGTTTCATCCGGCCATTTTCCAGTCTTATTTTTTATTTCTGGATTCGTTTAATTATTTATATGTGTTGTGCCATGTCAATTGTAAATGTTGTAAATGTGCTTTGTGAATCGGTTGAGAAAAATGCTATACAGAAAAAGGATTTTTACTATCATTAATATTAATTTATACAGAAGTAAAGTGAGACAAAAACAAGGGAAGAAGAATCGACTGGGCCCAATACGTACTTTATTGCTAACCAGTTGATCTAATAGATCTATTTCTATGTGTTTTCCCCAGGCTACCAGAGAGAGCTCAACTACAAGCATGAGGATGGCTCCTACAGCGCCTTTGGGATGAGTGATGCTTCTGGAAACACCTGGTCAGTATAAAGGAAAGAGTTTTGTTTGGTCGGAGAGTAACACACATAAAGTTGGAAGGGAGGAAGGACACACACACACACACACATACACACACACACACACACACACACACACACACACACACACACACACACACACACACACACACTGACATTGAAGTTAAAAGTTGCATTGTTAAATGTAACAATTCAGCAAAGTCAATAAGGCCTCGTTAATAGAAATAGTAGGAGTCATTATTATAATTTATTTGGTCGGAGAGTGATACAAACCAATTCTGTTTGTATTTGTCTTTGTGTGGATGCATTACTAATACTCTTGGGGTTGTTCTCAGGTTGACTGCCTTTGTGATGAAGTCGTTTGGCGGGGCACAGCCCTTCATCTTCGTGGACCCTCATCACATCCACAGGGCCAAAACATGGCTGCTCCGACAGCAGAGGGAGGACGGCTGCTTCAACTCCGTGGGGAAACTCTTCCACAACGGCATGAAGGTACAGGAAGAGAGGGAGACCACACCTTGACGAGTGGCAGAGATGCAAAGAGCCAGGGAAGAAAAAAGAAAAGGGTTAGGTGAGGGATGCAAAGAGCAGGGGAAGAAAAAAAAAAGGGTGAAGTGAGGGATGCAAAGAGCAGGGGAAGAAAAAAAAGTATAAAATGGCGGACTCTAGCCATAATCTGGGGACAGTTCTCAGACACTAGGTACCCCTTACAAGGACTGTCACAGGAATGAGAGGATTTTGTCTTGAGCCCCTTCTTAAGGCTGGTGGCCAGTCGCTGGGTAAAGCTAGCTTGTTAATACGTATATTGACTCGGGTTTTTTTTGCGATTGTGTTTTTTCTAGGGAGGAGTGAGTGACGACGTGTCCCTCACGGCCTACATCACCGCTGCCCTGCTGGAACTGAATGCCGATCCCATTTTTGTGAGGACTTTTTGAATCACGTTCCTCATTCACACTTCTTCATCTTCACCTGGTCCAAATACGATTTTAAGTATAACGTTATTTAAAGAGGGAAAACAATTTGAAATGGAATTTCTTTTACAACTGAGTTCTCTCTAGACACATAAAAAAACAGATTAGACATTAGCATAACAGATAAAAACATTAAGAACACCATAATATGTATACACAAAGTGTTACAATAAAAAAAATGTATTCCTTATTGTTAGGATAAAAATCTAAATACAGTTCAATCCTGTTTGACACCTTTATTAAGTCTAGAGAGCAGACTCACTAAATTACACGCTATAGAATAAACTTAAAAGAACAATGTTACAGCCATACAATAATCCGATACGCTTTCTGAAACGAAGTGTGATACAACTCCCCTTAACTCTATGTCGCCCCCTGGTGGTGACCCAGGACCCCATGGTGCAGAAAGGCCTGAGCTGCTTGAAGGCTGCAGTGGCTGGCCAGCAGGACAACACTTACACCACAGCCCTGTTCTCCTACACCTTCAGCCTGGCTGGGGACCAGGAGACCCGCACCAAGCTCCTCACGTACCTGGACAAGAAGGCCAAAACCCAGGGTAAGGAGTTGTTCGTGTTGTGGGGGAGGGATGGAAGAATGTATTTATGTTTTGATGGATGGCTCTCAATGCGACAAGAAAAAAGTTGTCTGCTATAAATATACAACAGATGATATATTGTCAGGTCTAAGTGTTCAGCTAAAGCGCCACTTTAGAATAAAATATACTGTGTGCAGTAGGCTACATTTATTGAATCGGCACCATGTGTGCATGCAATATCCAGCATCCAGGTATGAATACGTAATGTGAGATATGGAGGATTACCTTTAGTGGCAGCACTGCGGCGCTGTAGAAAGGCTTTTGAAATAGGCTGGTCTTTCTTCATAGTAAACTGAGCAATTACTGGTCTATAGCGTGCCAAGTAGCACCAGATCTAAGAGGGTATACAGGATGAAGCTTGTCCAGAAAAGGAGTTGGCAAGCAAACACACACACACACACACACACACACCCTGCCCTTTTAGCTGTCTGACACTAAAATCTCCGGGCCTCTACTCTGAACTATAACACTAACACACAAGCAAACACACGCACACGCACACGCACACGCACACACACACACACACACACAAACACACACACAAACACCCTGCCCTTTTAGCTGCCTGACACTGAAATCTCCGGGGCCCTGCTCTGAAACACTAACATTGTCCCCAGGAGGAACACGGCACTGGGTGAGAACTGGCGCCTCTTCTGAGAAGCTGGACTCCCTGGAGGTCGAGATGACTTCCTACGTGCTGCTGGCTCTGCTCTCAGGGCCCACCCTGCCGGGCTTCGGCCTGGACTACTCCGCCTCCATCGTCCGCTGGCTGGTCCAGCAGCAAAACTCCTTCGGTGGCTTTGCCTCCACACAGGTATTAAAGGAATAGTTCACACGTTTCGGGTGTTATACCTCATTTACAGGTCTCCAGGAGTGGTTTGGGCTGTTTCTGAGCAATCAGGTTCCCCCGTTTAGCTATGATGCTAACCGTTTGACTGGAAACCTATGGCGTTTAGCTTATCGCGAGGGTCCTCGATTAAGAAGTCATTTGCGCTAAGCTATCTCTGGTACGTTTCCCCGTCAGACGGTGAGCAAAATAGAGACCTGCTCGTTTAGGTCGGATGTTCCTCTGCGGTTTTAAAGGGGTTTGAAATAACATTACCTGCACCTCTGACCCCTGGCTTGTCCATATGCCACCAGGACACAGTGGTAGCCCTTCAGGCACTGGCCAAGTATGGTGCTGCCACCTACAGCTCGGAGGGCGCCACTACAGTGACTGTAACCTCAGCAGGGGGGCTGAAGAAGCAGTACACAGTGGACCAGAGCAACAGACTGCTGTACCAGGAAGACCCGCTCAGTGATGTACCGGGGGAGTACAAGGTCATGGCTGTGGGACAGAGCTGTGTGTTTGTACAGGTCAGTAGACAAAAGAGCGGTTTGGCTTTTTGTTGAAAAGACATATGCATGAACAAACACACACACACACACACAGACTTTATCTTCACACAAAAAAAATTGTCTTGTGTATTACTAAGTATTACTAATCTTCTGGTCCAGCTTAGATCTGGTCCACATGGTCAACACATCTTTAACGTTAGGCATGCGGCTCTGGTTTTAGTAGTCAACACATCTTTAATGTTAGGCATGGGGCTCTGGTTTTAGTAGCCACTTTCGATAAGAGTTGCTCCTCTTCTTAAATTCTTTTCTAATTCTGTTCAAAAATAAAGTGTTATAACAAAAATGTTGCAAAGACAGTCTAATAATCTCATAGTCTGGTCTCATTAAATCCGACACAAAATAGAAACTTGGATGTGGTTTCTGTCTTTATGTGTTTTGGGTGTTTTAGCTGACTAACTTTACCTTGCTTTCTACAGTAAAAAAAACGATTTAGGGGTTCGAAAATGTATTTGTGGTTTTGATTGGTTGAATAACCATTTGTTGTCTCCCTTTCTCAGATCTCCATGCGTTACAACATCCCCCCTCCCCCCGACTACTCTGCCTTCAACATCTCCGTTGTGACTTTGGCAGACTGTGCCCTTCCTAAGCCTCAACTCACAGTGGCTATAAGTGTCAGGTACAGACCATCTATCTAATGGGCTGAAACTAGTGTAGAGGCAATTGTGAAGTGTCATTGTATCATGCTCAACTGGCATACGTCACCAGGATAGAAAGAAATGGTCCAATTAAACACGGTGCTGTCCGTTGTGTTCCAGGTACAATGGCAGACGAGAGGAGACCAACATGGTCATCATCAACGTCAAGCTCCTGTCTGGCTTCATCTTGGACAAGAGCTCACTCGAAAATGTTTGTAAATTGTTTTTTTTTATTATTCCCCTTTGCTCAGAAAAAATGTGTGTGTGTGTGTGTGTGTGTGTGTCTGGGAGGGGGGGGGGGGGGGCTGTTGAGGGCTGCTTAGTTCTTTTTGTTTCAGTGACTAATTGTCAGGTAATTGAAATGTTGCTTTGCTCCACCAGTTGAAGTTGGACAGTACAGTGAAGAGGGTGGACGTGGATGAAGGATATGTGAACGTCTACCTGGATGGGGTAAGTACTGGCAGAAAGCATAGTCAGAACTATAAGAAGAGACCTAGGAGAGAACAACCTTTTGCTGTAACTTTAAACTTTTTTTTAATCATGCTAATTTATTTAATTTTGAGTGTGTGTGTTTGTCTCACCGCATGATGGGAGGTGGGGGTGGGAGAGGGGGAAGGGGTGCAATTGACCCAAAACATTTTTCCCATCAATTTCAAAACAATTCAACAGCCCTAGCAACGGGTGATAGCAACTATCCTTTCAAGCCATCTTTAACGGGTTTGTGGCTTGTGTGTTATTGTCCTTTAGTTGAGAAGAGATGAGATCAAGTGGTACAACTTGAAAATCGAGCAAGATGTGAAAGTGAGAAATCTCAAGCCGGCAGTGGTGAAGATCTACGACTACTACCAGACAAGTAAGACGCAACCGCTGTATCATTTCAAATGGTATTATTTGGAGATATATATATGTCATATACATATGGACTTATATAAATATAACCCGCCAGATGTGTGGTCTTTTAAGGAGTATTTCAATTCAAACGTCATAACCTATGAGATCTGTTTGTCGTGTTTTCAGGTGATGAGGCAGTTGCAGAATACACTTCTCTGTGCGCAGAAAGTACGTAGAAATATTTCCCTTTGGAATGAACGTTTTACTATCGTTGAATTCTTCTGGCTTGTACAATGGTTGGGTTTTTGGCACACGTCAATAACTGATTTTGTTTCCCCCGTGCTTTTCACAGGCGATAGCGTCAATGAATTGTAAAACTGCACTGGAAACCAATCCTGCGATCTGCTGAAATGACCAGGGTTCAACAATTTACATTCCTGCATTTTCTATAGTAGGAGTCACTGTCTTTCAACGAGCTGTCATAGCTCTGAAATGTACGTTTATTAGCAACCCATCTTTTGCTCCTTTTTAACACGTTTTAAAGCATCTGTAAACACTAGTTTGGGATGTTGAGAATCCAACTGTATTGTGTGTTTTAACTTCAGGAACAATGTTTTCCTTTACTGCGTGTGATTTAATAATGTGAGTGATTTTGTTGTACTTTGCTGAAGTGCAGACAATGCATTTTAGTGTCAAAGAGTGTACAACAGTGGATTTGATTGGCTTTCTCTCTTGACACTGGAATCATTGTGTTTTGTGGTTGTTTATTTGTGAAGAAGTATCCGGCCAAATTGAAGGACATTGAAGAGTCATTCTGTTACGTTTCGTCTTTTACGAATTTGACAAAATAGGAGGTTCACAGGAGAAAGGATGTTGTACAAAGTGTCATACTATTTGTTGGGTTCTTCCTGCAAGTGTGTGTGTTGCTATTGTTGCACCAATAAACCGCATTTTGAGACAGTGCTATGATAAAACTGTAACTGAGTCCAACCAATACAATTCTTAAACAATGTGAGTGACAAATACATTTTTTGGTGCATGTGTTAGAGTCAGTAAAGTTCTGACTGACTGGTGTTGAAAAACAATTCATAAAACCTGACTGCCGTGAAAATATGAACAACTTCTGAAATGTCTAGATGCGTGCGTGTAGAGATTCCTTTATGATTGGGAAAGTGATGTCTGGCAGTGTTGAATGAAACGAGGTTGATGGTGAATGAGGCCTTACCTGTCGATGACGTTGTGTGTAAGCTAATCGCTATGTTTTGTTCGCAAGGAACTCTGAGTTCATGCCCTAAAATACTGGCGCGCTAATCGCTACCTTGTAGCCATCTGAGAGAACGTCATCGTCACAGTTGCCGAGAGACATCCAGTTTGTGAACGAGTACACTGTGCATCAATGGTATGCGCTTGGTAAAGACCGGACTTCTCTAGCAGAGACACTTTGTTCATTATTTTTTCACACATACACATCAGTCTAAATATTCCACTTGATATAATCCATTCCTAAACTAATGAGCCATAATCCTAATTATAACAACACATTTATTTCTATAGCACTTTTCAAAACAGATTTTACTAAGTGCTGTGCCTATGCAAAATAATGCAATGGTAATTCAGTTTAAGAATAAGACATACAATAACAGTGATGGCATAAATATGATAAAAATATTCTGGTGAAAAATGTGTTTACCAATCAAATTACTTTCATGTAAAACAAAAGCTTACAAAATTACTGAAACTATATTTATATTTATGTAACCTACCCATGGTTGTTTTTTCAGACTCAATGTTACAAATGTACAGTGATACCATTTTAAGCACATAAACTGTTAAACATATTCTGAAGCTGTCTGACTGAACCAGTCCTTAATTATAGTCCTAGATCAAATAGATCCTATAACCAGTTATGACTCTTATTCAGTTATTGGTCCCGACTCAAACTTTTACTACTTTCAAAGTAGAACAAAAATAATCTCACTCTATTTTCCCTCCATAAAAGGGTTGCTGGTTTGTTTATTCAGTTCTGAAACCTATGCCAATTTAAAATATAAAAAAACTTAAAACAGACCATGGGTTTAAAAAAAAAATGTTGTTACAAAGGAACTAAAAAACAAATTGTGAAAAAAAAATACATTTAAGTGAATTAAGTGGTTCTCTACATAAAAACACAGAGAGGTGATTGGATTGATCCATTGTCCAATCACCAGATAACAGGATCTTCTGGGGCGGTTTCATTAATTGCCTTAATCACAAGGAGAGAAAAAAAATACAAAAAAACAATTGTAACCTTTGCAACTCTTTAAAAATGTTTATTATTATTAACATCTGCTACTCCGCAATATTTACAGGCCAGCTCAGTGGAGCTGCAGTTAAGGTTGACAAAACAGGAAAAGGTTTGTACTTACTCTAGGAGGGGGGCTCATACACAAGGGGAGGTGTATTGAGTAACTGCCTGTTCATCTGAAAACACACCATCACAAGTATCACCCGAGTCTGATAACTTTCAAATATTACTTGGGGAGATTAAACGTTACCCTTACTGTACATTTCAAAATTACTCTTGTCTGACGCGTATTTATTAAGTACTTATTAAAGGAAGTATATGCGTACATGTATAAAAATGCTCAAAGTTACTCAAGTTAAAACATTTGGAACCACTTCAAAGTGTGTGGGTCAGGTGTTAGTAGAGACTTACTTGGCAAGTAGTAGTCATAGATCTTCACTACAGCTGCCTTTATGTTGTGTACTGTCTTATCCTGCACGGTTATCACGTCAAGGTTCAGCAACTCATTTTTCTTCAGCTATGAGGAAAACACGCAACCAGATAACAATATAACGATATTTTGTTTGCAAAAAGTGATGATGTTTGAATGTGTTTTTTTTTTTTTGCAGTTTAACCTTAAGGGCTACTTTTCTATATGAACCTTTGAAGAACTTAGTACAGTCCTTAACAAGGCCATTATTGAACTTTCGGCACCTAACGAGATCAATCAACCATGAAGCAATGGTTCATTACTCTATTACGGAAAATACACATTATCATATATGCATATTTACTATATTAACTTATAGTAAAAAAAAAAATACGATAGATACAACTCAACAGTTACCTCTAAAACTCATGTGAGTATGTTGTGCTCTGGTACTTACCTGTTCTAGATAAATGTTGACAAATCCTTTTTCCAACTCCACTCTTTTCACATTCTTGCCCTCCCTCAACTGGTCAATCAAAACAGCAATTGGATTATTTGAACATCCCATATCAAAAGATACAGACACACATTAGTAAACAGTTGGCCTCCTAGTTGCACTGTTGGTAAGATATTTGCTGTCGAACAGAAAAACAGGAAATCGACCACGGCATGGTACTGCACATCAAACGGTGTTGAAAAATGTACGAACGGATTCAGCGTCCAGGATGAAGCCAGACAGGAGCTTGAAATTGATGATGACCAGGTTGGTCTCCTCTCGTCTGCCATTGTACCTGGAACACGACACAGAGAAAGACCCTGTAGAAGAACACTTATATCCTTCAAAAAACATAATCAATGGGCCAGTTTCCTGGACACAGATTAAGCCTAGTCCTAGACTAAATCTCACTGTCAAATTGAGATCCTTTGTTAAAAAAAAAATTCTAGTCTAGAACTTGGCTTAATCTCTGTGCAGGAAACCAGGTTTGTGAGAAGTTGACACAGATGCTTCTCCATTCAGATAGCTCATACTGGATGAAAAAGCTACCAGGATAACACAGTGTAGCGATTACCTGACTGTGATGGCCACGCGTACTTGAAGTGGACTAGAGGCACACTGAGCCACAGTCTTCAGTGAGATGTTAAAGGCCGGGTAGATGGGCAGAGGGGGGATGTGATACTGCAAAGTCACCTGGAAGAGGACAGGATAAAGTTGTTTTTTATCAAAACCAACGATTTCCTTTTTAACGAAAAGATCATTATTTTTCTTTCTGTGGGCGATTTGTCACTGGCCAACTTAATAAATGTAACTTGGAGATGAATCTGTCTGAATGTACACTCTATTAAACAAACTATTACTGTGTACATTTTTTGAGTTTGAGGGTGTTCATACAGTATTTAGAAATAATGATTGACAGCCCCCCCCCCCCCCCCCCCCCCCCTTGAGCGCCCTGACGTGCACACAAACAAAAATGCATTATTACAATTATTATTATTATTACCTGTGCAAACACATCGCAAGTTCCCTCAGCACTGATGTAATAAAACCCTGGGACTTGGAGGAGCCGGTCGGTCTGGTACAGCAGCCGATTGCTCTGCTTCACGTGGTACTGATTCCTCAGCGTGCACTTTGAGCTCACGCTCAGCACGGACACACAGTTCGGCCTGTAGGTGGCAGCACCATACTTGGCCAGTGCCTGAAGGGCCACCACTGTGTCCTGGTGGACGAAGGAGAAAGAGGACAGGCCAGGAGTCAGAGCAGCAGAGGATCAGTGCTGTATCAAAGGACATGTTGTTCCTCCTGTCAGTCCCCTGACCCATGCACTGGCATAGAACTGGAGTGGGTTCCCGGCGCTGTGCTGTGGCTGCCCACTGCTCATAGTAAACGTTACTAGTGTAGACTACGATTGATCTCCCCCACAGGATTAATAAAGTCATTATTAAGATTAATATAATACATATAGAGCAAAGAGATGCAGGGTCGAACAGGGGGATATGGCAAACTGGTCCAAAGCAAGTTAGAGGACAAAGGGATTGAAAGACAACAGGCTAATTCATTAAAATCGTCATGCAATATCAATTTAACAGAATTGTTCATTGAAAAAAAGAACAGGTTACAATGCATGAGGACTATTCTCTCTACACTCAGGGACACAGTGAGTTGTTACCCATCCAAGGAGGCTCCCTACCTGTGTGGAGGCAAAGCCCCCGTAGGGGTTTTGCTGCTTCACCAACCAGAGGACGATGGAGGCAGAGTACTCCAGGCCGAAGCCCGGCAGGGTGGGCCCTGAGAGCAGAGCCAGCAGCACGTAGGAAGTCATCTCCACCTCCAGGGAGTCCAGACCCTCAGAGGTGACGCCCACTCTGACCCAGTGACGTGTTCCTCCTGGAGAACATCACAACACGTTTTTAATTGATTTCCTATTGATCCTTTATTTAACCAGGTAGATCCCATTGAGATTGAAAATAAAATCAGTGTGAATGAGAGGAAGTTGACAAGCTATCACCCTTGTGACTGCAATATTGCAATATTTGTTTTTCCTTGCATTGAATTGAACACTAAAAGGCAGCCATCCGCCATCCCCCCCTAAAAAAAATCTATCCATCCACTCCCACCTCTTCTCCTGTCCTACCCTGAGTTTTGGCCCTATCATTCAGGAGGGTGAGGAGCTTGGTGCGGGTCTCCTGGTCCCCAGCCAGGGTGAAGGTGTAGAAAAGCAGGGCTATGTTGTAGGTGTTGCCCAGCTGGCCAGGCAACGCAGCCTTCAGGCAGACCAGGCTCTTCAGCACCAGGGGGTCCTGGATCACCAGCGCCGGTCCATAGGAAGTAAAAGTGAGCATTATTGTGATTTTATGAATGTGGATTTCGATTTTTTTGAGTGTGTCAAATTCTGTCGGATTCTGTCCTCTGTCTTTGATAGAGAAGGTGGATAGCAGTATACAATACATTTGAGAATTATGATCGATGACTGGAGTTTAATTTGTTATTATGGATCATGCTCTCACGCTTTGGAAGACAAGATAAATAGCAATAGAGAGTGAACGTGAATATAATGATTCCGTGATTGTGGATTTTTATTTAAAGGCTCTGTGTCAAATTTGGGCTTCTGCTGCCTGGCTTTGGTAGAGAAGAAAATGTAAATATCTGTTCGTAGAGAACCAGGAAGTAGAGATGTAGCGACAAAAGCTTGCTCTTAGCTTACAACTCTGACAAAAGATATGGAATATACTTACTTCACCAGTTGACCTGTGGTTTGTTTCCCCTCCTCCATTTTACTAGGTCACGTTGTGAAAACGCTGGCTATGGGCTAATGTGATATAATGTTAGAAGATGCATGTGTGTTAAAGTCCTCACAGAAACAGCAGTGCGGTCCAGCTCCAGTAAGGCAGCAGTGATGTAGGCTGACAGGGTAAAGTTGTCATTCACCCCTCCCTTAAAAGAAAATGAAATAAATATAATCAAGCTACCTGGTAACATAGCTCCATCTGGCGACATACCGACACAGAGACGAAATAGTTCCAAAGTTATCTGTTGTAGTTCCGTTTAATCCTTGCATTCCTTGCATCCCTCCGATTGCGTCATGATGTCCGCCTTCCTCACCTGTAACTCGGTGTGGATGAGTTTCCCCACGGAGTTGAAGCAGCCGTCCTCCCTCTGCTGTTGGAGCAGCCAGGCTTTGGCCTCGTCGATGTGACGAGGGTCCACGAAGATGAAGGGCCGCGCCCCCCCGAACGACTTCATCACAAAGGCCGTCAACCTGAGAACAAGCGCAAGGAAATCACACGTCACCCGAAAGCCTTCGTTTATGCGCAGGCCCACGTGAACACACAAACACACGCAAACCAAAAAACTAAACAAATAGCCATGTGCTGGAGGAATTAAGTCAGCTTTGTTTGTTTAACATACAAGGGTTTTTTCAGGGCCCACAATATCCGGTTCTTGGCTAACAGCATCTTTTTTTTATTGAATGTGTTTCGGCCTCAACAAAAGAGTAGAATCCACCCATCACAGGTTTGTGACTGTCCAGGGGTGTTATACAGTGCAAATTGAACACAAGAAGTTAGTCAGTTTGTGTCACGACCACCAAATAAACCCCTTTCCTTCCCACTGACCAGGTGTTGCCCATTCCGTCACTCTTTCCAAAGGCGCTGAAGGAGCCGTCCTCAAGCTTATAGTTGAGCTCTCTCTGGTAACCTGGAAAAACAAAACAGAGCTGGATTAGCTATTTCAGAGGTAAACAGGTTCACCCCCTTAAAAGAATGAGCCCACACTTTTCCGTAGGCCATTCCCTGTAACTTATCCCAGTTTGAATTCAAATGAATAAAATCTGAATGCCATGATTCAAATGATTATTTTTAACGTGAGGTATGTGAAGCCCCACCGCCTTCCTGGAAGAGCGTAGCCTTGTCCAGGGTGGCCTTGGTGAGCTGTCCGGAGCTCAGGAGGTAGTTGAGGATGTAGACGTCGGGGGCGAACCCCAGCATGTTCTGCTCCCCACAGCCGGACGGCATGGCCAGCAGTTTGTCCAGGTTCTCTATGGCACGGCCCATGATGTCGCCTGCAGACGGTGGAGGAGGAAGAGAAGGAGGTGGACGTAGAAGGAGAATATAGGAGGTGAAGGGGGGGACGGAGTCTGCGTTCATATCAAGCCTTCTTGAAGCTAAACAGAAACGTAAACAAATACGGCTTCCTCTCAATCTAAAAAAATATTTTTATAAAAAAAAGAAGCCATTTTTTTTTTACCCAGTACGGAGACAAAAGCTTTTTCAGAGCCAGGGACATAGATCTGGGGCAGCTCAAGCGAGATCGTGGCATCAACTGGTCCGTCTGAGAATAACAGACAAAAACAAACATAAGGGGAAGGACAGCCAAGAGCTACAGAGCTTGACAGTAACTGTCAGCTGACCGCCATTTTGATTTATACTATCAGCCATGAAGTATAGTATCGATGGAAACTATCAAACCATTCTCTGTATGAATGAAAACAAACATTTGTTTTGGACAAATCACAAATGAACATTAAAATAGACCAATAAAAACATCTCTTTATGTAGATTTCCCAACAGCCTAATGCCAAATTACTTCTTGCATTCTTGCGGTTATCCCGAATCCTAACCAAATAAATTGTTAATTTAGTTAAACACAATCAATCACGCATTATAACATTATATAACAGTGCAAATTAGCACTCCATCATACAGTTATTCTACAGCAAATCCACCAGAGCTATCAATCTGAACTTAAGCTACAAAACACTGATCTACGATCAGTTTCTGTGATTCATTAGACCATTGAGTTAATGATGATGGACGTAAGAGACAGAAAGATACCTGGAGGAATGAGGAGGACGTTGAAGGTGATCGTCACTGGAGTTCCTTCAGCCTGAAGAGAAGAGACGAGACAGACACATCAGCTAGAATAGAATACAATAGAATACAATGCAATAGAATAGAATACAATGCAATAAAATAGAATACAATAGAATACAATGCAATAAAATGTAATACAATGCAATAGAATAGAATACAATGCAATAGAATAGAATACAATGCAATAAAATAGAATACAGTAGAATACAATGCAATAAAATGTAATACAATGCAATAGAATAGAACAGAATACAATGAAATAGAATAGAAGGGAATGTAATTTAATAAAATAAAATAGGATAGAATAGAATAAAATAGGATAGAATAGAATAGAACGTATAACTGTTTGATTCAGAAAATGTTTTGTACCAACTGCACTTTTTTATTGTAATAAAGGTCAAATGTCTGATAAGGCACTTCTTGACATGTTTTTGTAACTTTTAACTCGCAATTATTATCTCTACCCATTCCTAATTTTAGTGACTTCTTTTTGTGAATCTAATTTGTTAAATATTATTTGATGGCTGAAGGATGATCTAACAAATTCCATTGGTATCTATAAAGTAAACTCCATTACATAATATAATATAATAATACTAATAAAATATAATCAATTGTAAGGCATTGAAAGCAATGTAAAAAGTTTCATGTAAAAGCGCAGCGCTTCATTTGTACCATTCAGCGGACATGATATCTGTGTTTTGTGTGAACATCAAAGGATAGGGTAGAAAACAGGAATGGTTTTGTTATGAAGGAGGGACTCACTTCCACCAGCAGGGTCTGGATGACTGTGTCGGCTCTTCCCCTCACAGGGATGGTGACTACCTGACCATTACACAGTTCAAGTGTATTCAAGGCCTCAGCCATCACCTTAAAGCTGACCTGGCCTGGTGTGTGTACACACAAACACACACACACACACACACACACACACACACACACACACACACACACACACACACACACACACACACACACACACATCAGTACACACGTCCAGACAGACAGACTGACTGACTGACTGATGCTCCCTGGCGCTCAACATGTGCAAAGGCTAAACATTCACTCTCTCTCTCTTTCCCATTCACTTTTCGTTCCTGACAAACCAGAAAGTCATGGTTTGTGTGCACCACATATTCAGACCATGTATGAAAAAAATATCCGTCTTTCCAAATGTAAGTCATATTTGACTACTTATTATTCAATATTACCACTTAGATCTGAACCTGTGCGGTAATTCCAAGAGAGATCAACTTAACTGAAAGTGGTGATTGGTTGATATGACAAGATCCCGTTTGGAAGGTGTCTATCCTATTGGGTGACAAAGGTATGACTATGAGGGGGCTCACCCAGTGACGATGGGCGGATTACCCAAGTGAAGGTCGCTATCTCCTCTCCACAGACACAAACAGGGTAAGGGGCGCCCTCACTGCTGAAATCCAGAGACTCAGCCAGAGTTACCTTCACCTGATATACCAAATATAAACAGACAATTATTACACCTTTCCAAATATGTACCATCTGATCATTTCAGGACTAACCTAGGGGAAAATACATCCTTTGATATTCATAGAAGTAATGGCCAAACATGAGTGCCAATTCATAAAGTGTGGGTTTAAAAGATTTAAGTCTTTAGATGTGATAAGTGTCAAAAGAACAATATGTGTCCTAGATTATTGCAAAACTTAGTCCGAACATTAAAACGTAAAAAGGGCCTAATTTGGGAATCCTAACAGATGTTTAAGTCTGAACTGTTGCTCTGACGTGAGGGAAGGGTCAGAGTGAAGGCCGGAGCACCAAAGAGATAACATGGGCCTCTCTGAGACGTTGAAGGCTATGTTATCTGTTCTTAGCTATAGCAAAATACGGGTTGGCATACGTGTCCTTTTCAATACTGGGAGGTGAAACGTGTTACCCCTTGACCAATGGAAAGATTTATTTAGTTTAGACCGATCTACTCGTTTCAACCTTTTCAGCAAATCAGATCTTACTATGTCATTAGACTGAACTGACTTAAGTAATATCAGACATGCTTACTGTACTTACTACATAACTCAGTACAATTGTATTAATATGATTTGTTATTCTCTGTGAAGAAGTGAAAGTATCCATTACACTTGCAATGACCTCTCACCTTGATGCAGGTGGTGAGGTAGTTGAAGACGGTGGCTTTGAGCGTGAAGACCTCCCCGCGGATGACGGAGTAGGGCAGGGTGAGGCTAACAAAGAAGGGCTTGAAGGCAATGAGCCCCACGTTAGGGGCCAGACCCAGACCCACATCAGGGGAAGTACAGAAAGCCCCCGCTGCCCACGTAGTGATGGTGTCAGGGACTTCCTTCACCACGCTCACGGAGCCCGTGGGTCTGGAATGGGAAAACCGAACACATCCCAGTTAGAGGTCGTAAAGGTGCCAACCAGAAGCACTTTGTGTGGTTGAAGTGTGCTAATGTTTACAACCAGTCAATACACAAGGGGCTTAAAGGCACAAGGCCATATCATAAGAACTCACTCCACATTCTAGAAACTCTTTGGTGTCTTACCCAACAGGCAGCAGGTCCCAGATCCAGGTCTCAGGGAAGTAGGTCCTCACTGTCCCTTTAGGCTCCTCAGCCGTAGGGGGCGCTCCCCCTCCCTTGGCTATAGGAACAGTTTAAATGCAATATTCGAAGGAGGGAAAGGCTCTAAATAAATTGAAATGCTCCTATGTAACGTTGCAGAAGAACAATACATTTGATCTCAGACTTACTAAGGATGTGTATGGGTATCCCGGCGTCACAGTTGAAAGGTTTCTTCACTTCCAAGTTGGTCAGGATCTTCACACCAACCCTCTAAAATCCGACAGAAAAGTCACAGACAAGTGGCAGGGTAAAAAATCCCTCAGATACACAGATATATTTTGAGATTATGAGGGATACATTTCACAAACAGGGAGGTCACGTAAAACCTATAGTGTCAAGACATGTTTGTACACGGGGATCCTACTTTGAAGATGGTGAACACGTCATTTTCGTGAGTAATTGGGACAAAGAAGGGTTTCCCTTGATTAGGCTTCGGTCTCCTGAGAACGATTGCTTTGCCCCCTCCATTTTGAGGAAGGCAGGGAAAAGGATCGTTGTCCTCCACTTCAAAGGGGAAGGTGTCCAGCATCTGCACAGGCAACAGCCCATACACCTGAAACACGGAGAAAAAACATAGCTTTAAAAAAACAAAGACTTCGTTTGTTGTCCTCCCTGCACCAAAATGTTAAATGGTTCATTTACAATCGCTTTGTAATGTTTGAATAGTATTTCTAAGCTCTTTCAGTGTAGAAAATCCTTTGATTTTGGAAAATCTTGCACTTAGACTTGCAAAGACTATAATAAACGAAAATACATTGAAAACAAAAATAAAAAGGATAGGAAAACCCCTACCGATTGAACGGTGAGCTCCTGTTCCTTCTTCAGCAGCAGGACACTCTGGTCGATGGCTCTGAGGGAGCACAGGGATCCAGGATGGGCCTGCAGGCTCACTGTGGTGTTGTCCCCTGGAAGAGCCTGATCTGCCGAGAACCTCAGAGACACCTGCACATAGAAGGGGATTTATGTATGGGTACTTCCATTTTCACATTCCAATGCCTGAAAGCAAACGAAAAATCATAAACCACGTTGGAAACAGGTCAGACAGAGTCTTCTTTTATATTGAGCATGTTTTCTGAGTTCATAAAATTACAAAATACAATCTAATTGGGATGTTTATTGTTGATTCTTTTTTCAGTGCAGTATACCTTAGACAAAGTACATAAACTAACAGCGAGAACGCAATTTGGTGACGAGAAAGTTTGTGCTTCGTTACAGTGCAACGAACTTATTACCTTACTCTTGAAAGAAGACCTGAAAAGGCGATTGTAGAGACACTCGCTAACTTCTTACCTTGTTCTTAAGGCAGAGATCAATGGGGAAGTCTATGCTGTCAGCGACAATCTCTCCTCTGGGCAACAATGTGTACACCACCACCTGGGCCACTGGGGCCAGCTGAATCACATTAGTCAGGGATAGCGTCACACATCCTGTATTCTCTAGAGGGTGTCAATCAGTTGAAAAAAAAGAGAGAGAGAAAGATGAGGAGTGAAAGGTATTTCCTCCCTAACCCTAACCCTAACCCTTCCTATAAAGGTATTCCCTCCCTACCCCTACCCCTACCCCTAACCCTTCCTATAAAAGTATTTCCTCCCTACCCCTACCCCTTCCTATAAAGGTATTTCCTCCCTACCTGTTACAGACTGGACAGTCACTTGGTTCCCTCCATGCTGCACAAGGCTGCCTTTGGACATCACCTAGGAGACGGGAGCCGTCACAGAATCAAAATCAGAATTAGCGAGCGAGGCACAGACAATTTTTGGGATGTTTTTTTGTTCGAGGTTTTTTTAAACCTACTACCGCGTAGGACAATTCAAGTATTTGAACTGAATAATCGAGTAAAAGTCCAGTGAATGATATTAAATAGAATAAAAAAAATATATATATCAATTCTTTTTTTTTTGTTGTTATTAAAATCCAAATTCAAAATGGGATTACTATGTAGTAGAAGCTGAGAGTCGTCTGTCCTGCTTTGAGCTCGTCCCCTTGGATGATGTACTTGGCGCTCAGAGTGGCGTCTTCCTCGCACGGTAGCGGCCGGTCGACGGGCGAGATCTTCAAGAAGCTCCTGCTCTTGGAGTAGAAGGGCAAGAGAGAGAGGCTGACTGCTGCGTTGTAGGAGGGACTGCGGAGGAAGGGAATGTACTTCACCTGCTTACTGTTCTGCTGGAACTGGGCCTGCAGAGAGACAACAGAGAGTGGCAAGAATTACAACAAGATAATAGTGTGTTCTTTGTATGTTGAAACAATTTGACAAACATACAAGTTATTTGGATATATATAAACGTATATATATATATAGACACACAGTACCACTGTGTATTTACAGTTTATATATATCTATATCTATATATATATTTAAATGACTTGCATGTCAAATTGTACCAACATACAAAAAAAATGTAACTATTATCTTGTTGTAATTCTTGTTTATACACATATCAGAAAATAATATATTCTGCACAGTCAGCATTAAATAGAGGAAGACCATCTTAATGAGACTACAAATAAAGGTTTCTTGCGGTGTCCATTTTAGGACATGTTGATGAGAATGAACCAAGTACGTTTGACACTGAAACATGTCCTAAAATGGACACCGTAGTTACTATTGAAATGGGAGAGGTAGCCCACCTGTATAGTCACAGTGTTGTTCCACAGGAAGGTCTCCAGGGAGAATGAGGCTAGTCCCATGGTGTCTGTGACCAGGGTCAGGTTCTCTGCAACTATGCCGTTACGTTCCACTCTCAAAAGGATCACCTCATTGGCTACGACAGAGGAACCCGGGCCCGTCACGATCACCTGGAGATAGAACACAGACAGAACAGAAACGACTCACTTGTTGGTATGGGAACCGACTCAGTAAAGATTTATTATAGGTGAATAAGAATGAGTGAAACAGCAATAAAATACTAAATTAAATAAATAATAATTAATAAATAAATTAATAAAATACTTTGTAAGTGCAAACATGAGCTAAATATATACTGTTTTAGTAGGACAATTATAACAAAAAATAATGCAAATAATGTAAGAAAAATCTGTCAAAATAAGAAAAGAGGTTAAGCATGTACTGTATACACACGAGACAGACAGATGCATGCATATGTATAACAACTGGATTCTCTTTTTTGATTTAGTCCTTTTCAATTCTCTTACGGAACCATTATACAGTATCTTCCGTATACATAGTGTGTCTTCAGGTGAATCGGGTCATCGGGTTCGCTTATGTAAACGATGATTCCTGCCGTACACAAATCCAACACTCGTCAGATCTTACGGAACACACTTCATTCTTCCCCATTCGATCGAGGCTGAAATATCAAATCTTCACCTTGTTCTCAAACGGGAGCCCCGGGCGGTACGATGTGGCGGTCCTCTCAAAGGCCACGGTCCGGATCACGTCAGTGAAATAGGCCTCGGCACCGCCTTTCAGAACGACGGCTGAAACGGAACGGGTGCATTTGAATCCTTCTTTAATCCGTCTCCTACGGGCGCCACCCCAACTGATCAGTGAACGGTTCTCTAGACGGAGGCCGCTTCCTTACCGGTCCCAAACTCCTCCAGTTCCACCGATACGCTGAAGGTGTCCTGGTATGAGGTGACGGTCAGAGCAAACTCCGTCACGTCCACCGCCTGGGTGGCACAGCCGTTGTGACCCGTCTACAGATTCAAATGAACATCATAGGGGTTGTCCTAGGAACCTTTATCCAGCTTACATAAGAGATATGGTGAGATAGGGAGATATTGATATATAGATAGAGAGATATAGTGAGATACACAGATATTGATATATAGGTATACATATAGAGATATAGTGTTTACATTTGAACTTTCATCCAGCTTACATAAGAGATATAGTGAGATAGGGAGATATTGAGATATATATATATAGAGAGATATAGTGTTTACATTTGAACTTTTATCCAACTGACATCCAGATCCAAACAAGAGCTCAGTACAGTTGCAGTTAGTTGTTTACTATCATTACACAATCTTCCAATTGATTGTCTGACTAATACTCTCTCTTTTTAAACAGTGTTAAATTATGAAAAAGCCTGTAAGAATAACCCCATATGACTGTAGGACACCTACTATAAGCTTGTAAGTGATGCAGATGTCAGTAGGTGGTGGTTGGATCCCTTGGGGCTGTACAAATAAGTATGTCTTTCTACAAATCGTAGCATTTGCTGACCCAATGACTGGTTTTCCATATGTGTATCTAGTGAAAGGGAGAGCAATATTTTTATTATTTTTATATTTTTTGTCAACCAAAGCATTCCTAAAATAATCACATCACAAAAGTTGACGCAACCTGAGCTGAGCATAAAAATAAGGTGCGTTTTGTATTTTTTTTTTTATTTATGTTTTAAAAGTTAAATACTCATATCACACAGCAACAACAGTTGCCTCAATGGAAGACACTTACTTGCCACAAACCTTCAATTTTACTTCAGTGTCTAGAATTGTGATCACACTAGGCAGAGAAATCGTCACCTCAAACTTAGGCAAAACTAAAATAAAAAATGTAAGGAATAAATATCATTGAAAAATCATAAAATATCTGTAAGTCTATAGTATTCGAACTTACAATATGTAATATATAGCATGACATAAGCTAATAGCATGTAAAAATACTTAAATGTATGCAGTCTAGAAAAACGACTGGGCGCAAAATAACGCAGAATAAGACGGACCGTATTCTTTGATGTCAAAGGTGTATGATGTCTGCTCCCCATCCTCCTTCCAGGCTGTGATGATGTAACTTCCTTGTGCGGCCTCTGGTGACATGGGAAGGGAAAGATCCAGAATGCCACTGACTGGAGTCCTGTCTAACCACTGGGCAATGCGGTTAGAGTTGGGATCCTGGTAAATAATTGAAAAGCAAAATGGTAGTGGATGTTAGTCATACAGTGTGATCGAGGAATATGATCACTTTAATGTTCAATTGAAATCATAATGGTGTGTACTGGTATATTTCTTTATGTTTTTTTGTTGTTGTTGAAGTTAGAATTTTAGCTGTGGTTGAGCAGGTTTGTATTTCAGTATAAATTATACGTTTTTTAGTATTTTTTGTCAGCCTTACCTGAAGTTCCACTGTTTTGTACTGGGGGGGGGGGGGGGGGGGGGGTAACAAAATGGGATCAAAAAACAGAATTATTTTTCTGCAAAACCTACAGTTTATGAAAATGAATTCGGTAAACCATTGTACTTTTTAAATAACCATTGAGACATTGTATAATATTTTAATATTAATGAGCATTTAACTTAAAATAGTCAATATGATATAATATTGTATATACTGTAAATAATAATCAAACAAATCAAACAAAAATACATCAAAAGTGTTTCAAATTAGTTCTCTACAAATACATTTCACATATTTACACTATATCTGACAAAACTGACAAACCCAAAATCCCCAAATAATAATAATAAAACTTACCACTTCATTTCTGGGTACAAAGCTGAAATCCAGGGAGACAATTCTGAATTGGACTGTAACAGAAAACAATTTCTTACCATTATCATTTGAGTATGTAATGCAAACTATTATCAGTTTCATTAGCAATTTTCAAACATAGGGTTTCATGTGGTGCAAAACATTTTCCAAAGTTCAAAATAAGTTGGAAAACAGATGGAAAAGTGTTTGCTATTTCGCACTGTGTGTGTGCCTGTCTGAGTGTGTATGTACAGTGTTGGTGTGAAGAATCAGGATATTTCTCTGGACAGAAATTAAAGAGAGATCTGTCTAACCCCATGTTTTATTAGTTGATATTTCTACCTTATTATTTACTGCAAATTATTATATGATTGCATGCTCTATAACAAGATATCTACCATTTAAAGAAAGTGACATCTAACTTTACCCAGCCCTCATAAAACAATATTAAATAATTATAAATCTTTCTGCAACTCTATATTAATAAATTCTAAAATGTATATACATTTTTATATATATATATATATATAAAATGTATAAACAGATAATACTATTTCCCCCACCGGATATATGTACTCTAAACAAAAGTCTTTGTATGAAAGAGGAAGCAAAGATAATAGTTCTAATTACCGGTCTGTCCCGGTTTGTAGATGGGTTTGTCTGTCTGTATGATAGTGATGGAGGCTGATGGTTTGATGAGGATCATGGTCTCTTTGACCAGGTTATCATTCACTCCTTGGATAGTCACTCTGAGGATGGCCACAGTATCAGTACTGACAGTGGGAACCTGCAAGACACACGCCCGCCCGCCCGCCCGCCCGCCCGCCCGCCCACACACACACACACACACACACACACACACACACACACACAGTAAGTCAGGAGGAAAAGTCTCCAAAGGATTTAAGAATTTATTTCTAGGTCAAATGCAGTAGTGTAATAATGTTAAATTAGATTTTTCTTTAATTTTAGTAATTCAACGTTTTGTGAAGGAAAACTATATACATTAATATTTTGTTCTGTTGGTTCAATTTGAAACAGGTTTTCCCACATTGGTTTCATACAACCAAACGCATTTTCATTGTAGTTTTTTTAAATGAGCTAAATATAAAAAAACATAAAAACGAATTACTATATAAATTACTTATATAATAAGTAATTATAATTATAATTAATATATATATTAAATTATATTATAATAATATAATTATAAGTAATTATATATAATTATATTATAATTACCATATAACCTACTTATATAACACCAAAAACAAAAGGTAAGAGTGTGTGTGTAAACGGATCTAACCTGAAATGAGACACATCGGTAGAGGGCCATGGTGACGGTCTGTTCCAGTATGGTGATGTTAGCAGAGCCTACGGACAGCTCTACGGTCAGAGCAGAGATCTGTGCGGGGTGAAAAACGTGGGCACACACTGTCTCGGAGCTTCCACCAATCATCCGGGAGGTGGCTGTTACCATGTAGATGCTGCCAGGAGAGAAGACGTTATATATATATATATATATATATATATATATATATATATATATATATATATATATATATATATATATATAAGTATATATAAATAAATAAAGATTAGGTTCGAATACATTTGTTTAGTAATTAAGATAAAGTCATCAAACCAACAGGTTTTAGATTTTATGCACATTCAGAACTGGGCCCAGCTCAGAAGCACCAGACACGTCAAACATTGGGAAGATAAATACAGAAATGTCCGCTCAGTCCAACATACAGGTCGTCTGCTAGTAATAAAACTGCAACTGGCCTCTGGTCAGTAAAGACCTGATCACACCACTTTGATGAGTGATGTATCAGACTTACTGTTAAGAGCAGACTGACCTCATACATACATACTAGCTCACTTAAAGTAGACATAACAGTTCAATGGTAGAGATAAATAGAGAAATGTCCACTCAGTGCTAGATAGCAGTAGCACTGTAGTAGTAGAAGTGAGAGTAGTACTTCATCTGGGCTCTAGTCAGTAATGACCTGCTCCCACCACCTTGATTAATCTGACTTACTGAGCAGACTGGCCTCGGCCATGCATACATGCCTACACGCCAATGGAAAAACAGACAGACTAAGCAGGGAGGCATAGAGGACAGTAAAGAGTTGGATGAAAAACAGAGAATAAAGATGGTGTGCCCACATTGAGAGTACAGACAAAGCACACAGTTAGTGTAGGGATGCATATTCCAGACGAGTTGCAAATGCATTGGGTTATAGGTCAAGTGAGAATAACAAGTGTGTGCTTATATCTTGAGAGTACAGACAAAAGAAGAAAAACAAAACATGACCAGGGAGTCGCATGGATAAGAGAGTCCAGGAGAGGAAAGGGTTCCAGCTCTCAAACGGAATAGTAGCAAGTGCATGTCATAATCCCTCGCATTATAAATGGCATGTTCGGTCAAAATGTGTATTAAACAACTGTCGTCAATACATACATTCGCTTTGTAAATCTTACTCACGTATCATTGAGATAGCATATTGCACTCGCAGAGGGTAGAAGGGCCGCAATAAGGAACGCAGTCAAAAGTGCCATGGCCGCAGTGCAAGACTCCAGTCCAGTATAAGAGGACAACCAAGTGGGTCCTTCTGCGCTCCTTCACGAGACCTTACCGGAATCCAATGGCCGCACTGAGTAATCTAGGAGCAGATTATTTTATACAAATAAAGAATCCCTCCCCCGAGTGTCTTGGTGAAAATATATTCGTGACCCCGGGCTCTCAAGGTCAAGTAAGGAAACTCTTCTCTTCACGTGGGAGTTGTAATGTGTTACACAGTGAGGGTACACACCTGATATGATCTTGGGAGATACATTACCGGTCGGTAGCTAGAAACAACAATGTACCAACATATTTTATTTTATTCGACTAGACATATCCAGTGCCGGTTTAATTCCCTACTTTAATAGCTTTCTAAATCAGCCCACAAAAGTATGGAGGCCTATGTACAATGTTGTAAGCTATAACAACTTACAAAGTACTTCACAAAAAAAAAAGGGAAAAGATGTGATAAAACTGTAACATCTGTTCACCACCGTCTGATAGCCTTAGACATGCACTCTGGTAGGGAAGCTACAGAAATATAATAATTAAAAAGAAGTTTTCAATCTTACAATGCTCACCTTGTAATCTTTCACCTACTTCAATATTGACATAAAAACTGACATTTAATGTATAAACAATCCCTTTTCCCCCTCTGTCTGATTGTGCAAAGGAGATAAATGTGCATTATGCAAGTCTTGTACTTATGCATGGTATGTATACCTGCATATGTATACTTGTGTTTGTATACCTGTGTATGTATACTCATGTAATGTATACCTGTGTATGTATAATTGTTTGTATACCTGTGTATGTATACCAGTGTTTGCAAACCTGTGTTTGTATACCTGTATGAATAGCGTTTTGTCCATTTATTAGCCTTTTCGGTTATTCAGTTTACTTTGTTCTTTTAACCAATTTATCCTCATTTACTGCAGTACAGTCAATAAATGGAGACGGTCCCCGTTATTATAAACGAATAAATACTAAATAATTCGGTGAGCTTCAGTAAATCAAGGTGAAAATGCCCTGATACAGCCTTGCTTTTAACCAGGAGAGAACGTGAAGTGACTGACAGGCAGGTGACCACACCCCATTGCAACAACTGTCCTGATTGGTTAGGGATTGCAGGGCTGAATACAGGGCTCACATCTGCTCTCAGATCATTTGATTGATATCTGCCAGGAGGTAATCATTTTTCAAACGTGTATTTATTTGCTTTTTTGCTAGAAAAGGAAACTTATGGCCTGTACCTTTAAGTTTGAACTCTGTAGCCGCTAATGCATTGACCTTGCTCGTAACCACAGTCAGTAGACAGTTGATTACCCTGAACAAATCAAAATAAATGAATAAACGAAAGAGTTCACAACGTATGTGTTCCTCTTATTAAAAGTCTTAAAGCCAGCCACCGGACCATGTGGGCCAACAAAAACGAAGTCAACTTTTTTTTCCTATTTCCTCTCTGGCCTTTATTCTCTTTCGTTTCTGTCTGCACTCTCTCTGAATCAACCCTTATTTTATTCACCAACTCCATTTAATGAGCTTTAGCCTATCTCTCTTCCACGGCTTTGCGGCCAGTAATTGATAGTCTCTATTATAACTTTGTTTGACTTTATTTGTGCAGTTCATATGAAATGGATACACAATCGTATGCATTAAAAACTTTTGTTAATGCATCGAAACATGGGAATGATCATGTACGCACTTGACACTCAGAACAATAGTTATTTAGACAGGGTATAACGGTCTCTTTTCCAGCAGTTCCGTGTAAAGGCAGATAACAGAATGTATGGCAATTCCTCAATATATTTTTATATTGTATTGATAAAAAGGAATGTTTTTTATTAGAACAAACCCTAATTTAAAATAACATTAACTGACAAACTGACTCAAAACAAGCCTAAAATTATAAATCCCCTAAAGTATACTCTAAGCAATCTAAAGCTAACCTGACCTAATCTGACTCAACTTTTAGAAACAATACAATGAAACTGAAAATAACTCAACCAAACCTAATTAATAAACGCTTTAAACTAGTCTCAAACAAAACATTACAGTTGAGCAAAAGAAAATATCTTCCATCCTTTAGTTTGAGAGATTCTGTATGTGTTCATCTCTGATAGCTGCTATTGTCATCTCTGGTACTGTGGCTACCCTCCGAGCTTCTATGAACAAGGAAAGCACGATCCTTATCGCGTCAATAGATTTGATCGACATCAGAAAAGCCGTACCACAAACCAAGACATACAGGTAATGGTTCAAATCCTTCACATTGTGGGCTCTAGTGCATAAAAGTCTGTCGAGGAATTATTTCGACTATGATTTACAATTATTTGTCTGCCCCTTGATGTTTCACCTACTTCGGCATAGGCCTATATACTCCGACCCCCACATTAATTGTCGGAAAATGTAATATCATGGAAAAGGGCAGAGTGTCCGACTAAGAGACTCCAAAGGAAGATTGGAGGTATGGGCAAGGTCAAAACCTTAGTCTAGACAGATGTCCTTGGCAAAAACCAAATATAAGTGTGGTGGCTTTTGTGGGTATGCATTATCATCCAGTATTTAACTCCGGTCGCTTTCTCAATGTCGGTGACTTGATTGCAGTCTCCCTAGGTTTCAGTTTCCATCTCTTTACACTGCTATAAAATAATTAAATAAAAGCAACAAATATATTAATTGAATAGTTTCTTTCTTCAATGCACGCTATCAGATTGAATCGTTTCTTTCATCATTGCTATCAGTCACAACGAAAGAGCAGATATTTTACAGGCTGTTTATGATCAAATAAATTGTATATTACTGCACTTGTTAGTTTTATACTTTTAATAGTTATTCTACCACAGCAATAAAAACAACCATTTCCACAATTTTTTACGTAGTCACTGCTTTGTGAGTAGGCCTACTGTAGGCTAACATGATTGCAACATCGGGTTGTGTTCAATCAATTTAGAATCTCATAGGGTATGGCCCTATTATACCGATTATTTGGTGGGCATGTGTAACATTTGATGGTATATGATGCAACTTGTGTTTAAAAGTTCGGCCTTATAGCTTTTTATCGTAGGCTACAACTGCTCCCAAATAAGGTAAATCATGTAGACATAGCCTACTTGAGAACAAGTTGCTTTAATCAATTCCGAAAAACATGGATATCATGCAGGCTACTTACAACAAGCTAGCTAACGGTTTCTAACCTTACTAGTTAGGCAGAAGTGTAGACGGTTACATTATTTAACAACTCAATGACTCACTCTAGGACGAAATGTCGGCCCTTCACTTCAGGCGCTGTGTTGAAGTGCTGCCACCTACAGCCTGATGACATAAGTGAAAACGGCTAACAGGTAACCTCCCAATTAACTTAATCTTTAGGAAACCTGGCAATTTTGGCATTTCATAAATGGAGGCATGAAAGAAAGTATATTGAAATGACTAATTCAAAAAGCCTTTTTATAAAATCATTTTATTGGTCAGATTTGGTAAATTGGAATACGCAGAAGAGAAACAGTCTATTGTTCAAAATAAACTTTCATGAATATCCAGTAGTTAGTCTTGTAGCATATTCTTGTTGCGCCATTTACATACAGTCATCCCTTTGAACAAACTGTCACTGAAGATAGGCTCAATCATTTTAAAGTTAATTCACCTGTGAAAGGGAAAGACCAACACATCAAACAACCATGCATTGAAAGTTGAATTTAAAAAAGGGCTGTTTTGAGCTGTCCACTTACTTTACACTTGGGGAAGGTGTATTCACCAACTGCTTGATCATCTGAAATCATTGGTAGAGTACATATTTAAATTGTTTGACACCTAATTATTCCTTAGAGACTGACTATATATTATCTGGTAAATATGTTTCAAAAGTGATATTCACCCAATGCATTCCTCTGTCATGGTACACCAAAAGCCCTTCTTATGACACATTTGAGAAAAATACCCTATAATATATTGATTAGAATTGAAGTCTTACTTGGCTGGTAGTAGTCATAGACCTTCACCACAGCTGGCTTCAGATTGCTCACCACAACTTCCTGGCTGATCGTCAGAATGTAATTCCAGGACTCAGCCTTTCTCAGCTAGGGCAGGGCAAAACACAACCAGAGAACACATTGAAAGTTTCAGTTTGAAAGTAAGGTAATAATATTACATTTATTTGCAACGGAAGTAAACTGCAATATCATGATATTGTCAAAGTGGAACGTTATTCTGACTATCCTCCCCACTGGTACTTACCCCATCCAGATAGATGTTGACATATCCATCGTCAAGGTCCACCCTCTTCACTTTCTTGTGCTGATTCAACTGGTGGAACAAAACATTTCTGTTAGAGCCACGCAAAAAATAGTTTGTGAAATTAATATTCTGAAAAGTATTATGCCATTCAGTTGAATGGAAATGTTGCATGGTTGACCCTTAACAAGAGCTATGATTAACATCCTTACCAAGGTACCACTATATTGCAAAACAACACTTAGGTTGCACTAACGGATTAAATCAAGGTTTAACTGTTAACGGTGTTGCACCAAACTTTAAACCAAGATTAAACAGTTTCCAATCAATTCTGCTTAAATATTATTATTTGGTCATCTCAGTTTTATTTCCACGTCTGTTGCACCAGAAATGCATTACCCTGGATAAGTGATTATATTTAAACCACCCCTGGAGGAGGTTTGTGTTAGGTCTATCTCAGTTTTATTGACAACATGGCTGCATGTTTTCGCTGGATGGGGTTGGAGAAGAGTTTAAACTACCCCCACATCTTTTTCGGCTTTTGCCATACAAATAATCCCCCAGGCTTTCAGTTGTGACTTGTCCCCCTTGTCTCTTTAACAGCAGGCCTACCCCTTGAGCCAGCGCTGGGGGTTTACCGGCCCCGGGTCCCCTCCTCCTCCAGCGTACGCTACAGCTGTCACTCCTCTTACCCTCGATAGCGATACTCTTTTGGTGAACAATTTTACAAAATATGCAATTTCCCTAACGATGGGGACTGTTCCTTCTTTCTGCGTTCTCCAAAGTAAGAAAAAGAGATGACTCACTAGGTCAAGGGCGTTCTCATCCAGGATGAAGCCAGACAGGAGCTTGACGTTGATGATGACCATGTTGGTCTCCTCTCGTCTGCCATTGTACCTGAAAAAAAAAGCAGAAAAAAGCAACATTTATATTCTTGAAAAACAGCCAAGATTTATTTCTTAAAATAGAAGAAATACTGACCAATGCCTGCGTGGTAATTTTTTTTTTAAATAGAAATAAAAAAAATACCAACTAGATGAGCCCATATACAATGAATGTACATGTGGAGTTTTAAACTAAGGCATCAACGACCAGTACCTGACGCTCATAAACACTTCCAGTTGAGGCTTAGGAACGTTACAATTGGGAATGGTTCGAACGGAGATGTTGAAGGCAGAATAGTCTGGGCGAGGGGGGATGTTGTAACGCAGAGAGATCTGAGAAGACAAAGACAGTTAATCTATTAATAATTCTGCTACAAACCAAATCAAAATGATTTTGCTGTCTGTTATGTAGACCATAAAGACAACAGATATAGTGTTTGATAAAAAAAATCAGATATTCAGACATTGTCTACTAAATCCAAAACAGACCAAAGACTAAAACCTCTTCGATCTTTGATCTTTTAAATCAAAATCTCTGTGTGTACTCCATTCTATGTGAGTATTTGTGTTTTAAAAAATTCAAACTCTCCTACAGTTACGTTGACTGACCTGTACAAACACACAGCTCTGTCCCACAGCCTTGACCTTGTACTCCCCCGGTACATCACTGAGCGGGTCTTCCTGGTACAGCAGTCTGTTGCTCTGGTCCACTGTGTACTGCTTCTTCAGCCCCCCTGCTGAGGTTACAGTCACTGTAGTGGCGCCCTCCGGGCTGTAGGTGGCAGCACCATACTTGGCCAGTGCCTGAAGGGCTACCACTGTGTCCTGGTGGCATATGGACAAGCCAGGGGTCAGAGGCAGGTCGAACATGAACACGAATACTGCATATTTATAGAAGGAACGTGAACGACAAATTGTGTATTCAAATAAGTTCGAGATCCAGCAGAAACACAGGAACGGTATTTTAAAGTCGACAGTTGACGACCACTCCAAATCTAAAATGAGAAGTGGTTGCAATGTCAATCAAAACAACTTTATGGTCATTAAATCCTTGAAAACATGCTAGTTCAGGAACACCAAAGTTGTCACAGAACATCATACCACCATCACCCCTTAGAGGAACGCACCTCTTCCTAAACGTGCAAACTATTCCTTTAATACCTGTGTGGAGGCAAAGCCACCGAAGGAGTTTTGCTGCTGGACCAGCCAGCGGACGATGGAGGCGGAGTAGTCCAGGCCGAAGCCCGGCAGGGTGGGCCCTGAGAGCAGAGCCAGCAGCACGTAGGAAGTCATCTCCACCTCCAGGGAGTCCAGACCCTCAGAGGTGACGCCCGCTCTGACCCAGTGACGTGTTCCTCCTGGAGAACATTGTATTATATTATATGATATGATATTGCAGTGGGAATGAGAGGAAGCTAACAAGTCATTACCTGCAGGATTTAGTTTATCCTTTCATTGAATGGAACACAGAGCAAAAAAACTAAAATTCAACAATTCATCAATCTTCAGTATCTGTGAACGAGAGGAAACTGAGAAACCTGCCAAAAACAAAAAGGACTTTTTCCCCCACTATTGGATTAAACTCCATCCATCCATCCATCCCTCCCTCCCTCTCTCCCTACCTACCCTGGGTTTTGGCCTTCTTGTCCAGGTACGTGAGGAGCTTGGTGCGGGTCTCCTGGTCCCCAGCCAGGCTGAAGGTGTAGGAGAACAGGGCTGTGGTGTAAGTGTTGTCCTGCTGGCCAGCCATTGCAGCCTTCAGGCAGCTCAGGCCTTTCTGCACCATGGGGTCCTGGATCACCAGCAGGGAGCGATTAAAAAAAAAAAAAGTTAGAGGTTTGGCTTTTTGGGTAATTTCTTCCAGTATCAATAGTCTGTTCATATTCTCGTGATCCTTGTATTGAACTTCTTAAGACGCCGCTGCCCCCCCCCTCGAGTTTAGTGTTAACATGTCCTTGTGGTGTTTTTCATGTGCTACAACACCTATCAGGAGAAAAATAATCAGCCATGGCTGAGCATTCCTGCTTTGAGACTGCAGTGCACCAAGGACGGTCTCTTACGGGCGAGTTCAGACAAGCCAGATTTGTGACGTCACAAATTTTGAAGCAATCAATCCCGTTCCTGGGCGGGCTTCTATGTTTGAGTCAACGGTGAGCAAGTGTGCGTGGTGGCAGAGGGGGACTGGGGCAACTCAGATCCAGCAATTTTGAATAAGGCAGAAGGAGAAGATCACGCATTTTAACTAGGTAATTGAACATATTTTGAAAAAAGTAAAAAAATAAATAAAAAAAATACATGAATTATACGTTTAAGCAGAATATTTTATAAAATGACTGGAGGGGGAGTTTAGGTTCTAATTCCCTGAATTTTCATCCATGGATATATAGTGAGTATGCTCTCAGGGCTTAAAATGTAATACCTGCAGCTGATTTAAAGTGAGTGAACATGTAAAAAAACCAAAAGGATGGTGTTAAAAAGAAAGAAAGTCCTCACAGAAGTGGCATTCAGCTCCAGCAGGGCAGCGATGATGTAGGCCGTCAGGGTGATGTCATCACTCACTCCTCCCTAGAAAAAACGAATTTGTAAGAACACCCAACCCTGAATCGACCGAATGCTTTCCAGTACAGAATGTTGAAAACAGTGGCAGAGAGAAAGAGCTCTCAAAAGTCAGCCGTCCGCACTAACTGCTAACAAGTATGGCTCTCTATGAATTCGAATTCTATAAAACTGAGTCGGCGAGTCGTGCCAGAGAAAGGACGCTCTTCCCCTGAATAACGCATGTTCCGTTCTTTTTTCCTACAATGTTCAGTATCCACTTTCTAGTAGCATAAACGTGTTGATTTTCATTGTTTGTGGTTAATAATCTCCATGAATCTCTAGTTAGTAGCCCTCTCATTGCCTCCTCTCCATGCCTCCGTTTCCTTTATATCAACGTAGAATGCGTTGACCTTCCTTTACCATCTGGTGAAAGGTGCATGTGCAGGGCAGACTTCCTGTCGCACATTAGTGCTTGTGATGGGATCTTCCACATGACACGTGCATTTGTTGGCTTCCCTGGTTAAAAAACGGTTATATTGTTGGCTTCCCTGGTTAAAAAACGGTTATATTGTTGGCTTACCTGGTTAAAAAACGGTTATATTGTTGGCTTACCTGGTTAAAAAACGGTTATATTGTTGGCTTACCTGGTTAAAAAACGGTTATAATGTTGGCTTACCTGGTTAAAAAACGGTTATAATGTTGGCTTACCTGGTTAAAAAACGGTTATATTGTGCGTCACTATACTAATCAATACTAATCTCTACGCTTTCCCCACTTTCGAATTGAATTCTTCGTATGGCTACAAGATTGAACACGCCAGTGTGGTCTCCCTCTCTTCCTGTACCTTCATGGCGTTGTGGAAGAGTTTCCCCACGGAGTTGAAGCAGCCGTCCTCCCTCTGCTGTTGGAGCAGCCAGGCTTTGGCCTCGTTGACGGGATGAGGGTCCACGAAGATGAAGGGCTGTGCCCCGCCGAACGACTTCATCACAAAGGCAGTCAACCTGAGAACACCAAGAGTATTAGTAATGTATCCACACAAAGACAAATACAAACAGAATGACATTATAACGCATTTAATATATATATATATAGTGCTTCTCAAGACACAAAGCAACCTGAGAACACAGAGACACGCACCCAGGATTTAAGCATGCCAAGAAATGCACCATTTAAAACAAAGTTAGGAGGTAGCCATGATAAATTACGTTTCAGAACATACATCTTCACGAATACTAACCAGAGGACGCCAGCATAACACCCACATAATCAACAAATTCTGCCCTTGGAGATACATTTACATACGTTTCTTCGATTGAATGAACTCGATACAAAATGTAAACATGCTCTGTATAGTAATACAATATCTGGTTTGTGATCATTTTGTATAAAGCGCAGCTTTAACAAGTTAGTAACAAATTAAACCCTTCCCTCCATACTGACCAGGTGTTGCCAGACTCATCGCTGTTCCCAAAGGCGCTGTAGGAGCCATCGTTCCGCTTGTAGTTGAGCTCTCTCTGGTAGCCTGGGAAACGAGACGTGGTATATTAGAGGCATACATGTAACTTTCTTAAATATTTTTTTTATTTGCAGATGAGAATGATTAAGTTGTCCCTGCGTTTTAGCTGATTCAAGGACTATCAGGTTGGTTCTTATAATAAGCAGTTCAATTTCAAAGGAAGACGGAAATAAAAAAAAATAAAAAATTTGCACTAAAATATTTTTCTTAAAAAGGAAATTATATTAAATGTCACTGATTTTGAATGCAACTAGACTTAATAGTATGAAACTTCACTACTTTCATTGAATGTTAACGTCGGTATGTAAGGCCTCACCGCTCTGCAGGAACACGGTGGCCTTCTCCAGAATTGGCTTAGTCAACTGTCTGGTGCTCTGGAGGTAGTTCAGGATGTAGATGTTGGGAGCAAACAGCACCATGTTCTGTTCTCCACAGCCGTAGGGCATGGCCAACAGATGGTCCAGGTTCTTCATCGCACGACCCATTATATCCCCTGGAGGAAGGAGAGGAAGAAGAGAAAGTGGAAGGATGAAGCAGAGAAGAAGAAGATGGGAAAATCAATGAGTCCAAAACTGGTGAGATCCCTGGATAGATTGCCCATCAACTTCCCTGTGTGGCCCTGTGTTCTTACAGGTCATTTAACAAAATAACGTGCAGACTCCGCTTCTTTTCTCTATAATCTAGGATTTTTCTCCCACATGGGCTGCGCCCACAGGCATGATACGGATTAAATAATTGTAATGTTAGAGTTACAGAGTTTAGATTTCTTACCCAGTACAGAGATAAAGGCCTTTGCAGAGCCGGCAACATATTTCTCAGGCAGTCGGAGAGAGATGTTATTTTCTGCTGGGCCCACTGGAGACAAGAGACATCACATCAACACAGGAAAGTGGGGTACCACCACACGTAGGTAAAGGTAAACAGAACTTATCACATGGAATCAATGGTAGACCTAAAAAACTCTACAGGGTGGGGATGGCATTTTAAAACATAACATCATAAAAGAAATACTAACTGCCATATAGGTTTGTCTCTCTTTGCAAAAGAAAAAAAAAAAAAAAACTTTTTTAAGTAGGACTGCTGATAGACGTTTACGTCGCTGTTTATCAAAAGTGCTGACAATGGACGTGCCAGACAGAAGGAGAGTGCTGACCTGCAGGACAGAGGAGAGCGTTGTAGCTCACAGACACTGGAGTTCCTTCAGCCTGAAGAGGGGAGACGTGACAGAAAAACGCATTCAATGAGTCTAACTCCTTCCCCTAGGATTTACTATACAACTTAAATGCTTGTCCTGAATATTGAATTTTCATTAAAAGTACATTCCTTTTACAAATATTGTAACATATTTAGGAGCATTATTTTGCGTTGAAGGACAGCCACTCACCTCCACAAACAGGGTCTGTACAACCCTTCTCTGGGATGATGACTACCTTGTTTATACACTTTGTATTATACTTTTTACTGATTCAAAAGTACATTTAATTACAATGTTATATAAATCAAGTAGTTTCTGCTACAACATTGTTAGGAGCATTATTTTGCAGTGCAGGACAGACACTCACCTCCACCAACAGGGTCTGTATTACGGTGTCGAGGCGACCCTTCGCTGGGAAGGTGGCTACCTCGTTCCCACACACCTGGTCCGTTTTCAAGGCCTCGGCACTCACCTTCAAGCTGATCTCACCTGGAACGCACAAGTCAGCACGTCTAGAAAGACTTAACGTTTTCTGTCATACCTATGCTGAACTCCCCCTCTCTCTCTCACAGTACCTTGATTAGTCTCATTGGCTGTTTTTCCTTACTGAACTGGCCCCACCTCACAGTACCTTGATTAGTCTCATTGGCTGTTTTTCCTTACTGAACTGGCCCCATCTCACAGTACCTTGATTAGTCTCATTGGCTGTTTTTCCTTACTGAACTGGCCCCATCTCACAGTACCTCGATATGTCTCATTGGCTGTTTTACTTCTCTCCTTATCTCTTTGCACTTCCACATCCCCAAACACCCTTAGGCACCTCCAGCACTTCATCACCTCCCGTCTGGACTACTGCAATGGTGTCCTGTCTGGGCTGCCCAACAAGGCCCTAGACAGGCTGCAGTATGTTCAGAACTCAGCTGCCAGGGTGTTAACTCACACCAAGCCCTGGCAGCACATCACCCCCATCCTCAAGAAACTCCACTGGCTACCAATCAAACAACGCATCAGCTACAAAATCCTCCTCCTCACCTACAAGTCACTTCACTCACTTGCACCCAAGTACATCACTGACCTCCTCCACCTGTACTCCCAGTCACGGTCCCTGCGCTCCACCAGCAAGGACTTACTCACCACTCCTCGCACCAGACTCAGAACCTTTGGCGATAGGGCTTTCTGTGCAATTGCCCCGACCCTCTGGAACACCCTGCCCCCTCATATCCGTTCTGCCACTTCTCTGCCACAGTTCCAAAAGTACCTCAAAACACACCTCTTCTCTCTCGCCTATCCTCCCTAAAACCCCTACCCTGCCCTCTACCTTCCTCCTCCCACTCTTGTGAAGCGACCTTGGGTATCATGAAAGGCGCTATAGAAGTCCAAGTCATTGTTATTATTATTTGACAAATTATTTTTTCCACACAAGTCTCGCTGTCATTGCCCCATTACTCTTCCTGTATGAAACTGTTGAGCATCTCATGCTTGATTCGACCTAGCCCTGTAACGTCTGTATAAACCTGAAAATGTCCTTTACATTCCCACGCAGTTGCAGCTTAGTTCTAACACTGGTGGGCTTCCATACAGAGATCTTGCTGACACGGTCACGTTACTGTGATTGGTTGATGGTACAAGATCACTTTTAAAAGGGTGGGCTCTCATTGGCTAGCGGCAGTATGATGGCTCACCCAGTGAGGTAGGGGTGACGATCCAACTGAAGGTTCTACTCTCCTCTCCACATAGACACAGTGTGTACTGGCACCCATCACACTCCCTGCTGGTGAACTCACTGGACTTGGAAAGAGTAGCCTTCACCTGCGGCACAGGGACCAACAAAAGACATTTTAAAAAACAAGTTTATTTTTCCTAGGTTAGTTGTGTTAGTAATGTGAAACTAACTTTAGCATCAATCATATTTACATTTACAAACATGCCCCACGTTGATTCAATCCATTAACTTCTGTCTGAACAGGCCCTCTTTCCGTGAAAAAATACCTCTCGTTGTCTGGGTTTTGGTACTAGTCCTTTTTACGGTTCAACACTTCCTATATTTTGGGTAAAGTAGTGCGTTCTTCTTCAACTTTTTTTGAATGTCATTCTAACTGACATTTCTCTCACCATGATGCAGGTGGTGAGGTAGTTGAAGACGGTGGCTTTGAGCGTGAAGACCTCCCCGCGGATGACGGAGTAGGGCAGGGTGAGGCTGACGAAGAAGGGCTGGAAGGCAATGAGCCCCACGTTAGGGGCCAGACCCAGACCCACATCAGGGGAAGTACAGAAAGCCCCCGCTGCCCACTTAGTGATGGTGTCAGGGACTTCCTTCACCACGCTCACGAAACCTGTAGCTCTGAGGGAGTGCAACAAAACAAATTCCCGTCAAAGGGTATCATCGTTGAATGATTTGACTTAAAAGGAGGCTCAGGGCCTTAAGTGGAGGGGGAAAAAAACAACAGAGAAACCTCTCTCCATTCTAGAAACTCTTTGGTGTCTTTACCCAACAGGCAGTAGGTCCCAGATCCAGGTCTCGGGGAAGTAGGTCCTCACCGTCTCCTTGGGCACGCCGTCCTGCACTGAACCCCCTTGTGATTCTTTGGGTACCAGGCCGTTTTGCCTTTCTATAGAAACCAAAACTGGTGTTACTCATTGTCATCCTAGAAATATCATTATGCCATAGAATACTCCATCCTAGAAATATCATTATGCCATAGAATACTTCATTCTAGAAATATCATTATGCCATAGAATACTTCATTCTAGAAATATCATTATGCCACAGAATACTCCATTCTAGAAATATCATTATGCCACAGAACACTCCAACCTAGAAATATCATTATGCCACAGAATACTCCATCCTAGAAATATCATTATGCCACAGAATACTCCATCCTAGAAATATCATTATGCCATAGAATACTCCATCCTAGAAATATCATTATGCCATAGAATACTTCCTCATAAACTTGCCAAACATGAATATAGGGTACGGTATGGTGCAATCGTACGGCTTCTTCACAATTGAGTTGGTCAAGATCTTGATGCCTATATTCTGAACGACAAAACAGACAATTGAGATACATCTCTCCCCCCATCAACCACACGCATTACAGTACAAAGTTTGATCAATGAAAAGAAAAGAAAAAACACTCCCTTATGTTGAGAAACAAGAGTTGCCATTGCCATTAAAACTAAAGTATAATGAAAGCACGCATCATACTTTGAACATGGTGAAAACATCATTGGTTTCAAAGGGATAGAAGTGTCTTGGTCCTATGAATGGTCGCTTTTCCAACACTGGAATTGGGCAGTTATCATGTTCATCATCCTCTGCCTCATAGGGGTAACCGTCCAGCTTCTGTACAGGTAGCATACTGTACACCTGCGCAAAGACATAGTAGGTTGTGGAAGACAGAACATTTCCTCCCCCCCCCCCCCCCCCCAATATAGTTAAATTACAGCAACATCAAACAGGTGATCTACTCCAGTGAAGTATCTCATTTTGTATGGAGTTCAGTCAATTAACTTTTTGTAACAAAATATAAATATAAATCCATATTAGGAGAGAGATTTGTGATCCATACGGAGTCAACGCTGAGCTCCTGGTCCTTCTTCAGCAGCAGGACACTCTGGTCGATGGCTCTGAGGGAGCACAGGGATCCAGGGTGGGCCTGCAGTTTTAAAGAGGTCTTCTCTGCTGGAAGGGCCTGCCCTGACGAGAAGCTCAAAGACACCTGCAGGAGAAACATGTTTTTGAAACATTAATGTTATCTTTGTGGAGGACTTGGTTGGAATTAAAATTGAATTTGACCAACTTCTTACCTTGTTCTTGAGGCAGGGCTGAATGGGGAAGTCCATGCTGTCAGCTACAGTCTCTCCATTGGGCAACAATGTGTACACAACCACCTGGGCTACTGGGGCCATGTCGGCTGTACGCTTCAGGGAAAACGTCACAACTCCTTTGTTTTCTAAGGAAGGGACAGGATAGGAGAAAAAAAATAAAAATGAACAAAGCAAGGCATCAGAAAAAAACTAAATATATATAAAAAGGAAAAGGTATATGAATTAGTAAACAGAGTCTATGTTACTGATGTACCTGTTCCTCTCTTGACAGCGGCCGTGAGCCGGCCATGCTGCACAACACTGCCTCTGGACATCACCTAGGAGACGGGGCCAATCAGAACGAAAATGTTTCACTACTAGATTAGCTCAAATACAGTAACATTTTCAATCTACAATAAAATTAAGTAACTTTTATTCAACGATTTACTTCAAGTAAAAAGAAGACCGCAGTAGAAAGTGACACGGGCTAGAATTTAATTACCATGTAAAAGAAACTCAGGCTCTTCTTGAGGCCCTCGAGTCCTTGGATGATGTACTGGGCCAGCACCTTGGAGTCCGGCCCACACTTTAATTTCCCGTCCACTGGCATGATCTTAACAAAGCTCTTGCTCTCAGAGTAGAACTCACGGAGATAAAGGCTACCTAACCAATAGGAGGGTCTGCGCCGAAATGGCACATATGGCTCAAAGGACTCGCTTCGACTGAAATCGGCCTGGAGGGAGAGAATCAGGGCTTTGAAATGTAGCTACTCTTAGAAACGCAAAATACATGTGCAGCATATGTAGTACTGTGCAAAAGTTTGGGGCAGGTGATGGGGCAGGTTTTGAAGGCAAAGGGTGGTCACTTTAAATACTGATTTGATTTAGATTTTTCTTCTTTTCATTCACTTTGCGTTTTGTTAATTGATGGAAACAAAACTATTTACATTTCTACTTTAGAAAGCATTCTTACTTTACAGCACCCCCAACCCACCTGCCTAAAACTTTTGCACAGTACTGCATAATAAAACATGAATTCCCCTTGAGATCAAGTACGACAAAATCTAATCTTCTCTTCAGCTTATTTGTGAAGAGGGATTTCGGGATTAACAAAGACTTAATAGCAAGAAGAAAGGAGTATGCAGCTCACCTGTACAGACACAGATCCATTCCACAGGGAGGTATTGAAGGAGAAAGAGGCCATGCCCTTTTGGTCTGTGGTGAGGGTCAGGTTCTCAAGAACATTGGTGTCTCCTCGCACTGTCACATAGACATTCTCATTGGCTGCTGGGGTGGAGTTTGGGCCAGTCACCTTCACCTGGAAATAAAATACAAAGGAGCTGGGAAAAAGCACCTAATGACACTCGTGGGTGCAGTGAATAGATTTAGCGAAAACGATTACTTTAAAATTAGAACGATTTCGATTTTTTTGCACCAACTTAAACATTCCTTTGTTCTTCTGATGAAGACCTTGATTTGCATCTAGCGTCTTAATATCTATCATAACATGTCCATTTCATAATAAATCAAATCTATTTTAATAAAACGAATCATTTACTTTTATTAAAGATCAATAATCACCTCGCCCGTAAACAAGATTCCAGGCCTGTACACTGAGGGTGCGTTCTCAATGGTAACTGTTCTTATGCCATCGGTAAAGGTGGCGGTGCCACTGCCCTTCAGAATGACACCTAGAAATGGAACGCAGGTAGAGGTCCAAAGTCACCAGGAAGTCATGTTTGGAAACTTAAGCGACAGATGCCATTAACCATTGATGTATTCATGGAAAGGAAGCTTTTAAAATTATTGCAACGTTTAATGTTTTTACAGTTTCAATCTAAAATCCGATAGCATTAACAAAAGAAAGAAGTTCTACCATCACATACAATACAGTAAAGACTTCTCCCGTTTGGCACCCATTCGATATTGGGTTCAACTTACCAGTCTCAACCTCTTGAATCTCTGCCTCCACCTCAAAGATGTCCTGGTACGCTGTGTCATTGAGAGCAAACTCTCGAACGTCCACCACATAAGCTGCACAACCATTTTTGTTGGTCTACAGACACAGACACAGGATTCAAGAGGGCATTTTATTGCTTTTTTAATGAATGCTCAAGAGACCAAAACAGAAGTAATAGTTGTCAATTATAATACCTATATTTTAAAATAAACCTTGTTTTAAAAAAAAGTTAACTGTGCTTTAATCGATACTCTGGGATATTTGCAGAGCTTTTTCATATTGGACGGGGTAAGCGCCAAGATTCCAAAACAGGGGAAATGTATTCTCTGTTCATTACTACAGTACCCACACATTAAATACTGGTCTAACCTTATTATTAAAAACAACAACATGGAAAACCATGCAAGGGATAAGCAAACCAACCTTCAGTTTATAAGTCTTGCAGATGTCAAAGCGCCGTTGTTCACCTTCTGGGTACCAGAGCCATTCATAGGATTTTCTACACATCTTAGCCATGACTGACCCAAGGACTGGTTTACCATAAGTATATCTAGTAAAAAAAAAAAAAACTTTTAAGCAAATCTATTCACTCAGCAGGGGCCTTTTTCAACTCCAAAGTCCAGTACTACCTAAAACGATTAAACTTTGACGTTGAATAACAGCATGCGATCTCACAATACTGTAGAATCTCAGATGGAAAATTAAAAAGGCCAGGAATTTGGCAGCTAAACAAAATTCACAAGAGATATCATCCGAATCACATCGAACACTTACTTGCCACAAACCCTCAGTGTCACTTCGGTGTCCAGAATGGTGATATCAGCAGGGAGTTGGACAGTTACCTCATACTTTGGCAAAACTAAAAAAAAAAAGTCAGAAAGGTCTTAAACTTAAATTTTCAAAATCTATAAAAAAAATGTGCTCATACAATAGTTACTTTTATAAAACAGAAATGCTTTAATTCGTTTTTGTTTGATACATTTTTACAAGAATAATGCAAAAAGACTGTACTCTTTCATTTAAATGTATGCAGTCTAGAAAAACGACTGGGCGCAAAATAAAGCAGAATAAGACGGACCGTATTCTTTGATGTCAAAGGTGTATGATGTCTGCTCCCCATCCTCCTTCCAGGCTGTGATGATGTAACTTCCTTGTGCGGCCTCTGGTGACATGGGAAGGGAAAGATCCAGAATGCCACTGACTGGAGTTCTGTCTAACCACTGGGCAATGCGGTTAGAGTTGGGATCCTAAATACATCCAAAAAACACAGCAGTTGAGCCTTAATGAGTACATTTCTGGACATGTTTCTGACAAAGCTCTCATTACTGCCTGTTCAGTAGTATTCAAATAAGTTCAGTTAGCCTTACCTGTAGTTCCACCATTTTATACTGAAAGAAAAAAACAAGAACAATTTCATGGTTAGCATGTGGTGTAATATTTGTCCTCTTGGTCAGCATATCAACCGTAGAACTATGTTGCCAAATCTTTGGGGTAATAAAATACTATTAATCGTCCCAAAATACTCATGATATACTTTGTAGTGGTGTCTGTTGTTTAGCCTAAACAACCCCCCGATGCCAAATTAAAACTATTTTCCCTCTAAACTGGGCCTTATTGGCAAACACATATGTAAAACAATGATTGATATGCTAAAATTATAAACTTTGTTCTTAAATGAAATCTTTGCAAATGACAACTTACCATTCGATTTATGGGTAAGAAACTGGAATCCAGAGAGACAATTCTGAATAGCACTGTAAAAGATCAAGATTGGATTTTGACAAATGACATGGATATAAATATGGGGTATGCAGTTCAAAAATAAAAGTCCCTGAAATGTTTGTTTGATTTTAGAATTTAAGATTTCGGGGCATATTAATCACAGCTTATTATTGATAAGATTTGAAATGATTAACAAAAACTCAGAATCGTTCCAATTACCTGTCTGTCCTGGTTTGTAGATGGGCTTGTCAGTCTGGATGATGGTGATAAAAGCAGTTGGCTTGATGAGGATCTTGCTTTCCTTGATCAGGGAATCTTTCTTTCCTTCCATCATCACACGGAGGATAACCACAGTATCAACGCTGACAGTAGGGACCTGCAACACAGAAATAATCCCTGTTGAGATAAACAGTTGGTTCCGTGTCACTTCCCCCAAAAATTTCTTCATAATTTAGTTCAATTAGGATCTATATTTTCGACACTTTTAGTCGAGGTTGTTAAAAATGTGTGAGTTAATTTGTTTATAAATTCCTATTTTCTATACAAATATAACGGAAGTCCCTTAAACAAATGTAACTATACTATGAAAGCAGGTTTTTTAAAATGGGCTATACGAACATACTTCACAATGACAGTGTGCTTTCTCAGGATGTGCATACAAGTATCTGTATAGTTTACCAGTCTAACCTTAAACTGGACACATTCATAGAAGTCCATTGAGACTGCCTTCGTCAGTATGGTAAAGTTGTCCTTGCCCGTGTCCATTTTCACAGTAAAGGAGACGGCCTCGTTGGGGTCCTGGATCTGGGCACACAGCGTCTCGGAGCTCCCCCCCACCATCTGGGAACTGGCTGTCACCAAGTACATGCTGACGGAAGACGGAAAAGCTAGGTTAGGTTGAGATTAGATAAGCTGGTTTGGGGCATGTTTATTCCCATGCGTCCCATTAATAATTTGCTTTATAGATTTGACTTATATACTCACTGACCTTTCATTCAGGGAGCGTGACAATGCAGTTTGAAGAAGCGTGGCAAACATTAATGCTGTGAAAAGCGGCATGGCTCCAAAACACTGTCTCGCTTGAATGGCCTACACTGGTATGGGCTGGCAGGAATCACATAGATCTGTAACAAAGCCACTCCATTTTATACATAAGCACACCCTCTGCCATGCCATTCCTGCTATGACCTTTGCTGCCCCTGACCTCTTCCCACCTTGGCCAGAGGGGATTCACGTCAAACCTGGTCAGGTTATCTGGAATAGGGATCTTAACCGCCCAGTCAAAAACTAAAAATGAAACTTTTAAATCCAGATAAAAAATGCATGCTATTCAGCAATTGCTTTTTGCTGAATTGTTCCTTCTTGGCAATTTTCTCAATTTCTCTTACTATTGTTTTTATTTCTGTCCTAGTCATCTCTTTCTTGTATGTTTCTGCTAGCTTTACATAAGGTACATTGATTTGCCTATATGTATGAAGTGTGCTATATTAAAACATTATTTGATTGTCAAAATTGGTCATAACCTTTGCTTTCCAGGTGAGTCATGACTGCAAATGAAATACCTGCCAAATGCCAACTGAGAAGCCCAGTGCACATATCACAAATATTTTCCTTTCAAAGTCAACATCTCAGAACATACTAATTATTTAGTCCTAATTGATCCCTTTAAATATCAGTAGTCGTCTGTAACTAATGTTTCTTTCTCTTGTACAATATTTCCAAGACACTAAAAACTGCAAAGTCATTTAGAAAAGGCCATCATGTAGGTCAGCAATCTTGCCTGGCTTGCTGGTCAACTCCATGCAGGTCTACTTGTATTTCTTGTTTGCCTCTTAAATTCCTTCCATTTGTTTACCCTTGTGTCAAAAAACACCTTACAAAAACAATGTAATTAGGGCTTGCTATTCCTCAAATGTCATTCATTAACTGCTCGAACTATGTATTTACGAACACACACCAACTACGCCTACACGAACTGAACCAAGCATACCGCTGCGACTGCCAATTAAACACTGCTAAGTGGAACTTTGCAATAGTTTGACAGTGAAGGCCTCCAACTCCCTATACTTCGAGTGGTTGAAAGGGTTCAACTATCACTGTAGAGTGTTTGACCAAGGGATGCTAACCTGTGTTGCAGATTATTGGTGGCTAGATTTTAGGTCCTTGCACACTAAATCCACAATTTTGTCATGCCTGGATTTGACAAAATTAGAACTGAATCCATTAAGAATATGACAAAATAGCAGGCCTGCCTGCTCATTAGGAAATCAGATAATGAGCCAATCTGAGGCATAATTACCAGCGGGCCAGACGAAAAGATCGAAGTTAATAGTGAATTCCAGTTAACCTACTCAAATTGACGGCTGCATTTTTGGAATTCAGCCTAATTATAATCAGCTGTGGCTTTGTAAAGCTTAATTCTACGGTGGCCGAGAAGACTGCTGCGCGTTTGCGCTTCTCTCCGACAGTACGTTTTATAATGTCGTGTTTTAACATTGCCGTTCTTAGCTACAAAAAGTGAGCTCAGGTGTTGGTTTATTGTAGGCTAGAGGTGGTAGTGCTACTTACACAGTGTCTCTGACGTAGTATTTGCCTCACTCGACCCATAGTGCCAATAATTATGCTCCAGTAGTGTAGGGTTTTACTGGTCGCGGTAAACTCATGAACAGGGTGATCCTGCAGGTCTGGTATGCAGTTCAACCTGTCACGGTGGACAACTGAAACCCAGGTAAACTTAGTTTCATGTTGGACATTCAACGGACATTCAACCTCTAGGCTAAAACGAGTAATTTAGGGACCGTCAACAAGCTACTATTGGCCGTATTTTAAAATCTCAATAGCATCTTAAATAAAACAAGCAATAAAGTGCAGATTGTATACATGTATGATGACATGAACATTATACTGTGTATAGGAAGGTATATGGTACAATATAGGGTAGGTAATACAGTGTATAAATACAGTAGATATGAATACGATGAATACACTGATCATATATATATATATATATATATATATATATATATATATATATATATATATATATATATATATATATATATATATATATATATATAGTATGTGTTTTATGCTCTTCTAAAAGTAACAGCTTGTTTACTAAAGGGAATTTATGGTTTGTTCAGCCCTCTTTGGGAACCAGCGGTGCTCTGGACTTCTTCTATTATAGTAAGTATGAGTACAATATAGGTCTGATATGTACAGTATAGCCAGTAGTATATATAGACAGTAGTATAAGTAATAAGCAGAGGTGTTCTGTTTTCCCCCCGCTTCTTATGGACTTTACCGCCTGGCTGTATATTGTTCTGAGTGTCATGGAAAACAAACTTAGTATCAGCCGCTCACTTTGTTTGATAAGTGTGTCTCTTTAGGTTTAAGGTGGAGTGAATGACGAATGCAGATTATTTGTATTCAGTGCTGCTCTGATCTGATTTGTCCCTGTCTTCATAAAGGTCATAATCTCAAGTGAATGACTGAAATAGGCTACTAAGGTTAAAAACCTCAAATAAGTCTCATTTAGAGGGAGAATGTACTGTATGTGAATGCAGGGGTAATTGTATGCTGAAGCAGGTCGTTAGGAGATAATTATCCCCTATTAAAAATAAAACGTATTCCTAGAAACATATCTTCTCCTCAACCACAACCAGGCCTACTACTCTTTAACTCATCTGTGGATTTGTGTTTATGCCCGAGGGTGTGGAGGGTTTTTGGTTCCGCTGCAGTTCTGCAGTGGGTGATGAAACGGCATGCAACCCCGCAACCAAGGAGCGGACAAGAAGCGCTAGTTGGAACCACAGCGGTATCGCCAGCCAGACAAGCAGACTCGGCGGAGAAAATAAAAACGCTGCAGTGGGGTTTCTTTTTGCTTATTGCTTGTCGAAATAAATATGATAAATCAAGAGATAGGGGAGAAAGAAATATAAGGGATTGGGGTCAATGACAGACTTGCAGGCCTAAGGAAGTATTGTTGATATGAAAATGCAAATTACGTGTTCATACTTTACTTAAGTGCTTTGTGTGGTCGTATACTGTGTCACAGCCATGACAGTAGTCACTTTATACTTTTTCGACATTCCTTGTGTAGCTAGGAAAATAGTGACCCACCGAAACTATTTTGACAACATTTCAGTAAATGTTTATGACAGATGTTGTTGCTTAGCTGACTAAGTTTCAGAGCGAGACAACTCACTACAAATAACATGAGACAGTCTACACATTTTGCTCTGTTTAGGCCAGCACAGTCAGTAGGGAAGGACAGCTGGTGATGAAGTGCAATCAATGTATATCACTTAGTATACAATACAATAATAGTACAATGATAGTAATAGTACATCGTTACATTGTTTTCCATAGCTTACCCCCATTATGTTCAGTGTTCTTGAGTTACTGGAAAGGCGCTTATAAATCCCATGTATTATTATTATTATTATTAATGAGATACCTAACATGCAGCTTTCTCTGGCAACCTGTAGATTGCAATTAAGATTTTAGAATATTCCTTAAACAAAACTATTTCTTATTTCCTTACCCAGTGATTAATTCGTTAACTTTTTTTTACAGGGCAAAGCAGATGGCCTTCACTACTGTCCCATCCAGACCCCTTTGCTGGTCTTACAGTAACATCACTACTGCTTGTGTGTTCGTCCTTTGTGTGGTCCTGCAACCATGCATTCTCCCAGTGATTTAGGGAACCTGATACGTCACACGGACATGCACAACTGGTCTACAGTATGTATTTAAAAAAATTGAAAAGATTATGAAAATATAAGAGGTTGGATGATTGTGCATGGCACGTTGGCACTTGTGTAATTAATCAGGGATCCAGTCTGACTACCAGGCCAACTATTAGTAGCCGCATCCCAAAATAAAACACCGTATTTAGATTCTGTTTTACATTACTTTTTGTGGAGCCACTCCAAGGCTGTCTTTAAGGCTTGTTAGAAGAGGCAATTGTCTTCTTGTATCTACTCCTAATCTTAGATTGGCACAGGGCATTGACACATTTCTATGTTATTGAAACCATGCTGACAGTGTTTAGCAAGTGTGTTAAGCAAAACAAAGGCCGAAATGAACGGATAATGTGTATTATCGTTTCGTCTTTGTAATCAACATAGTTTTTAAGGACACGGTTGAATCCGGTTCAATTATCTCTGGATATAAACGGACACATTTATCGTTATGACAAAGTACATTGTGTCCGACTCAGAGACTCCTAAAGGATGATTGTAGTTAAGAGCAAGGTCAGGGCATTGGTGGCTATAGAGTTCAAACTGAACCGTTAACTTAACTCCATACGCCCTTCGTACAATTGAAAACAGAGGGAAAGGAAGGTATTGTGGACTCAATGAATGTCAGTATGTACGTCAACATTTAAGTAGGTGAAAGATTACTTAGAGAGCGTTGTTGGACTAAGAATGACTTGATTTTCTATTTCTGCAGCCCTCATACTGTACAACTAAAGCTTTCAGCTGTCAGCTGGCCTGAAAACATAAGACAGGAAAACTTTGGAGGTTTTCCTAAAGCTTTTCTGGTTTAAAAGGTTATATTCTTTTAAAGAGATGTATTTAATGTGATTTATTTTTGGAAACTGCTTGGCATTATGCCATCCTATAGTAACAATATTTGCAAGTGAATTTGCTCCATTATTCTTGCAATTGCCTTGCTTATGTTTCTCTTCATATACAGTATACTGTAGTAGGTTTTTTTTTCATTGTTTGCGGCCTTGCTCTAGAATGAAGTTATCATTAGTTGTATTGTCCAAATAGGAGATTAAAATTAAGCTGAAGCTAAAACCATAACATCTGTTTTCTATGCACATTATATACTCCTAGATGCTTTCATTTGCTGATTTAGAAGGAATTAAAACGAAGAGCTTACACCACACTGGGGATGGCTGCCAGAGGAACAAACTGGTCTTTTTGTGTGTTGTTTTAAGCCACTAGTCCATGTTTAAAACTGTATTTTGTGTGCACATATATAAAAGTATAGCGATTACATTCTTTAATACCTGAAAAAGAGAGGGGAGTCATCGCTTGACCTTGAGAGGGTCAAGCTTATCTTCACCACGTCAGAAGTGACACTGAAAGGAGGGAGTATTTCGCTATAAATAATTGGTGTTGAGTCTGATTCTTCAGAACAGACCCCGGTGATTTTCGGACACGCTAGAAAACTGAGATTGTGACAAGGTTGGGCCCCTTCGATACTGGACAGCGTTTTGCCGCCATGGCGCTTCTCACTACGCTAGTTGTTGCGGTGCTTCTACCAACAGCAACCGCATTTTGCCCGCTATATGATATGTAAGTTGCTTAGTATTGTTAAGAAAGCCATTTTATTTATTTATTTATTTTTTGCATCTGATTATTTGAGCGGTTAATTCTTTATTTTGAAATGCATTTTGTTGTAGTTATTTATTTTGATACATCACCGTAAAATGAATCAATAATATAGTTGTATTGAAGTTTAGCAGAGTCCTAGACCGTCACCTACCTGCTATTATTCTGTCCTCTCGGGGAAGTAGTTTGAATCTCTCCCCACTTCTTCTAAAACCCCAAGTCTTACTCTTTCTAGGCTTTTTCATATACTCCTGCAGTTTTGACTGATTCAACAGTACTGTCTGAATACTAACCTAATTTTAACCCAATTTATTTTAATCAAAATAAAAAAAAAGAAGAATAATCGCTCTATTCTGGCAGCGTGTATATGGTGACAGCCACTTCCCAGATGGTGGGGGGAACCACGGAGACAGTGTGCGTCCACATTTACCGCCCCCCCTGTATGATCCACTTCAACGTGAAGTTGCCCTCACCGTCTGCCAACGTCACAATATTGGATGACACAGTCTCACAGGATTACTACCGATGTGCCCAATTCCAGGTGAGGTGGTTTTATGCAAACACACACACACACAGAAAAAAGGAAAATCCTCTTTTTAATGCTACTTTTTTGTTGTATGCACCCTTGTACAGTTTTAAAAAATAAAATATACTTTGTTTTTAGGGTACAGATCTGGGATGATTTAGATCTTTCCTCTGCCCTTAAATAAGTAACGAATTATTAGCTAGCAGTGAATATTGACATGATTCAGTTTGTGCGATAATAGTTTTTCCACAATGTCTTTTTTTACTTAAATTACTCTTTATTTGAAAATGAAATACATATATATTATGCGTGTAGTACAACATGTATGTACAGTATACTGTTAATGTACTTTTTTGCAGGTTCCAGTGGTGACCACTGATACTGTGGCTAGCATTGTTATCACTCTCTATGTAAGTAGGGATATTGTGACCAAGGAAACCAAGATCCTCATCAAGCCGCCATCTTTTGTCAACTTCGTGCGGACAGACAAACCAATCTACAAACCAGGACAGACAGGTAATTAGAACAAAGTATTACTATTTGAATAAAATAAGCCATGAGGATTGTGGCTAAAATCTAAAATGGTAAGCATGAACTGAGTATTTTTTTCTCTCCAGTCATTACTCTTGGCCCGTACACACGCACAGGCGCGCATACATACTATGCGCGCATACATTCATACTGTCAGGACCAATGTCCTCAAATCTCCTCAAATTTATGTGGAAATAATTATGAGCTGTATTTCTCTACCTGTTTGTAGAGTGCATTGAAATCTCGATGAATGCATTTTGTACTGTATAAAACTTTAAACTTTGTTTGACTATGACTAATAGAACTACGTTTACGTTTTGGATTTTATTTCAGTCCGTACATTTACCTGACCATTTCATGCATGCCAGTTAAATGCCAAATGAATTTGCTGAATACTTTTTTCTTTTACAGTGCTATTCAGAATCGTATCACTGGACACTAAATTCTTACCTGTGACTTGTCTGGTATGTTCTATTCATTGGTTTTCGTTCTTTAAAAAAAGTATGCATTTAAGTTAGGAAAGCGTTTTTTTTTTAAGTTTTAATGATGCAGAATGTGTAATCAGTACTCTGTGGAGATAATGAATTCATTTACCAAAAGGAACCAGAAGGATTTTGCTTCGAAAGAAAAAGGTTGACCTAATAGAGAGATAGATAAAGGGATGTATTAACGCAATAGAAAGACACATCTACTCAATGAAGTGGGTTCAGAGTTTACCATCAGAGTTATTGGAATGGTTCTATTATAACCCTAAGAAGGCGCTATAAGTAAAATATTATTTAAGATTTGTTTTCTAAAGGGACATTTGGGGACACAATGTTAAACACTTATACAGTCAGAGACTGTATACAGTCTTGAGTCTCTTGACCCACACATTCAATTTGTTGTAATAGTGTTTGACAACTTTCCTTTCTCTTTTGTTTTCTAGTATAAAATTGTGGAACTTCAGGTAAGCACCTTACCCCAGCCCCCCAAAAAGTGAAATATAACTGTAATGTAAATGACTGTAACTCTCTTAGACTAGCAAGGGGACAACTAATATTGTTGCTTCTGAATTCCTGTATAGGATCCCAGCTCTAACCGCATTGCTCAGTGGTTAGACATCGTTCCAGTCAGTGGCATTGCGGATTTTTCCTTCCCAATGTCTCCGTTAGCTGCCAAAGGAACTTACACCATCACAGCCAATAATGCGGATGGCAGTCAAATATCCCACAAGTTTGAGATCAGAGAATATGGTAAGTCTGTCACTGCACCCCAAACAGGTTTTTTTTCTGGGGGTAAAATACAAATACAAATGGTATTAGATTATACAAAATTTAGATTTCTCACGTCATAGCCATAAAAGAATTGAAAATGTCTTTCAAGATTCCTAAAACGATCGAGACTAAAAAGTTTACTGACTCTTCTTTTAGTTCTACCAAAGTACGAGTTGACAATTGAATTCCCAGATTCAATTAACATTTTGGACACTGAGGCGGCACTGAAAATTTGTGGCAAGTATGTATCTCCCAAATGTACTAAAAATTATTTAACAAACTCGTTTTTTTTTGTATTTGCAGTCTTAACCGCTGCAGATTGCATAATAGTGCATGTTTAAAGTTGAATAGCTCATTGGGATTTTAGTTTTATATCTAGTATGTCTCTCTGCTTATATGAAATATGAAGTATATCTATTTAATACATGTGGAATTATCGCATATAACATTTCAGCCCTTACAAGATGGCTTTTTTATTTTTATGAAGTCACATTGTCTATTAAGGCCCTTGCCTCTACTTGCCTCCATAACAGATTTGCTATTTGGGCCCTCAAATTAAAACAAATCTTTTAAACGGGTACTATTACGGGTGAAAACATAAAACCATAAACTTCAAGTAAAACAACAGGTTGGTTTGTGTTGGTGTTATAATTGTATTTTATTTCTTTGATATAGAATACAAATATTTTCTGTCCTTCTCACTAGATACACTTATGGGAAACCAGTCCTTGGATCAGTAAAAGCCAGCATTTGTAGAAACACCTATCGATTTATCAGACCTCCGGATGGGGGAACACCAATCAGTGACATCTGCCAAAACCTTCGTTTGACGGTGTGGTATTCTGCCAACCCTACTGACTTTTCTCTACTGGTTTAAAAAAGTAACAATAAGAGAAATAATTAATGCTTTTGATAAATATATATATATATATATATATATATATATATATATATATATATATATATATAAACAAGTAAGGTCAAATTACTCCAGCAGCAGCCATGACAAAGGCTAAACGTTACTATATCCCTAGCCAATACCATACGTCAGCTAATGAATGTTAGTGAAAAACAGGTGTGCCAACTCATTACTAGTGGGCATTCGCCACTGAAAATGGCCAGGGAGTTAGAAGGGAAGAAAGAGGCACTCTAGAATAATTAATACAAAAAATACACATTTTTAGAGTGTTCAGAGATTTTTAATTGTGCTTCATAGACACTAAGGAATCACACAAATATGTATGATTTGTCAACATTGTGGGCCCTTAAAAACACTGCAATGTTTGTTTAATCTTCAGGTTGGCTCAAATGGCTGTGTGACAGTACAGTTGGACATGAGGCAGTTTGCTCTGAATAGATACAATTACCAGGACATCTTCAATATCCAAGCTGATTTGGAGGAGGCTGGAACAGGTAAGGAAAAACCTCCATCTTAAACTACTTCCAAATACAAAAGCTACATATTGAAAGATTCAAATTGTCAGTTGGGTTGCGCTTATGCAATGTTGAGAACACAATGACTAACTGACCTCTCGTCCAATTCCTAGGTGTTGTTTTGACAGGCAAGAGCACAGCGAGCTTCAGCGATGTTGTAAGATCAGTCACCTTTGAGATGGTTGCAAATGCGTACAGACCAGGGATCCCATTCACGGGCCAGGTGATCATTTCACTTCGATTCGAATAAAAAACAAAATTATTGTTAAAGTCACATATGCTGAAATTAAATTATACACTTAAGATCAAGATCACTATTTAACACAGAATATACCGATTGAACACAAATTGTTTTGTTTTATAAAATAAACAACTAGATGAGGAATTGAAGTAGAATTTCAGAATTGAACAGCCATGTCAAAAGTTTTATTTTTCTTTAATGTTATTACCCTGAAAATGAAGTTATTGTATGTCATGTTTTGTGTTTTTGACTCTATCATACGTGTTATGTATATGTTTTTAATATTCAATATATTTTCCTTATTTTATTTAATTCCCATTTGGTTGAATTTCGTCACTGCTTTATATCTTGTTTCCATTGAATTGTATCTAGATTCTTATATGTCGATGTTTAGTAGATACATGTTGTCTTTACACCCCAGAAATTGTAGGAAAAATCAAGACGTCTTTTTATTATTGCATATCATAAATGTTCTCTGTCGTTGGAGGCCGTTGTGTGCCATTTAATTCCTGCTGATTTCATTTCCAGGTGAACGTGAAGGGTCCAAACTCAAAGCCTGCAGCCTACGAACAGGTGTTTTTGACCGTGCTAAATGGTGACGGCCAGTCGGTTGAGAGACTGACCCTTAGCACTGACAACGCGGGGATGGCTTCCTTCTTCCTAAGTACTCTCTTGTGGAACAACACTATGTCTTTATCAGTAAGCTCAATTTGATCTCTGTCTTCCTACTCTGTTAAATATGATCTAACCTCTTATTTACAGTCACACTGAAATGAACATCAAATCATATTTTTTTTCGAGATCAAGAGGAAAGATATTTTAGGCAGTTACAAGACGAACAATAGAATAATAGCAAATGTGTTTCTTATTTATTTATTTGTATTCTTCTTCAAGACTTATTACTTAGAGCTGGCATTCAATTCAAATGTCTTGCAGTGCCTTGAGGTCTACCCAGTCTAAAGGTGCTGTATTCATCTATATTGTGTTGTGTAAATATCCTCCTTACTTTTCAACTTATCTTGTAAAATACACAATTAGATGTTGTGTTCCAGGCTCATCATATTTCTTAATACCTGCATAATGGCTGACACCATTGCATTATTGATCAATCTGGTCAAAGACTGATGTGACAAGGAAATACAAGTTGTTTTGTCCAAATTCATCTCACAATAACTACAAAGTTAAACTATTTAGTGCGAATTATAATACAATTATTTATGATTTTTTTCTAAATTGAATTAAATTATATTTGAATGCTATTTTTAAAGCCGTCATTTCAAAGTCATTTGGGCTTAACTCCTGTCCACACCTCTCGTTCTCACTTGTCTCACCACAGGCTCAGTTCAAACAGAACCAGGTGGTTGAGCCCTACAATCCCACCATCCGCAAACCAACCTACAGTTCGGCGATCCTCTCCGTCCCCGTCTTCTACTCCAAGGGCAAAAGTTTTGTGAAGATCACGCAGTTGGGACAGCAGTTCACGTGTACGAGCACCATCACCATGCGCACAAAGTACATCATCAGAGGGCAGGAACTCGACCAGAGACAGACCACCCTTGACTTCTACTATCTGGTAATGACGCTCTCTTTTTTTTTAAGTTGAACTCAGCTAGAGTTTCGGTGTTTTTTGCATATTTTGGAAGTCCAATGGATATAAAACCCCTTTCACCAAAACTGATTAAACATTAGAGGGACTTTAGATGGTTGAATAGATTTATATCGAATTTTGTTGTTTGCTTTTTACCTATGCTGTACACCACCAGGTAGATACAAGGAAACTGTTGATTGTGATTAATTGCAACCCATCCATTTTGTTCTATAATTTGCATGTATTAGAATGCCAGTCTATTTCCTGACCTCAAATGTTATGGTATTAAAAGTAACTCCTTAAAGATTATTTAGTTGACAGCTTTAGTTATTTTTTATTTTTTGTTTGTATTACCTTCTGGTCAGTCAGTTAATTCAATACTTGCTGTGTTCTCCTGCATGGGAATAAGCTGTGACAGAGTTGCATATCCTAATTCTAAAGTATTCTTTTCTTCAAATCCAACCTTTTCATCCAATTCTGGTCCAATTCCTATCTCATAGGTGCTTTCCAAGGGCAATCTCATAGAGAATGGAGTGAAGCAAGTGTTTGTCCGCCAGGGACTTTTGGGTAAGCTCAATGGCATCGTGTTTTAAGTCAGGCCCTGAATGTATTTTTATAAATAATAATAATAATAATAATAATGGGTATGGGTCGACAAACACTTTGTCAATGTGTATTTAGCTGCTAAAGTTGCTGCTAAAAGAATTTCAACAGCAAAAAAAAATCCCTATCTTAAGTACATTTTAAAAATTGCAGAAGATTTTCTATTCAGAACATTTAGAATGGCTGTTGTTCAGCATTGAGCGGATTGTAATTTATTGATTATTGGTCACTGTTTTCAGAAACATTGAGATTTACAAGGTTAAACTTTATAATGGGGTTCTTTACATTTTTTTAATCTTAGTGATGTTTACTATAATAGGGTCCTACAAAATAAAAGGCGATCATTTATGGATATCTGCATGTATACAATCATTTTTGAAAGGTGGAAAATGTTTGGAAAAGTCTACTATATTATTATTGCATTCATATCCATCTGGCTTTCTGGGATTTGATGTTGATGCATTCATTTGTTCGTTTTTATATTATCAAAAAGTAGTAATTACTGACGATTCCATTTCATTCTCCTTTTTTAAAATCTCCACCCTAGAAAACAAAGGGGTCGTGATTATTACGATTAGGAACCTGGACTTGCTGGCCCCAGTTGCCCAGGTGGTCGTGTACGCACTGTTAGCCAATCGAACGATTGTAGCTGACAGCATAAACTTCCCCATTCAACCCTGCCTCAAGAACAGGGTAAGAGATTAGGACGTTTCTCTCTAGAATACACTATTCAGCTGTGACCCTAAAAAGCAAGGTAAATGGGTTGAGATGGCAGAGTATCCACACAGTCAATCAATCAAAACTGTATTTATATAGCGCCATTCAAGGTGCTTAGCAACAAAAAAAAAAAAAAAAAGCAATACAATGAAAATAAAATAAAAGTTCTGAATTTAATACAATAAGATACAACAAAACTGTAAAAATAAAACGTGATCTTTATTTGCATTTAGTGAGTTAACCGACAGAATGTTTGTCTTGATGGTGTCAGCTTACAAAAAAAACAACCTGTGTGTGTGTCTCCTGTGTGCAGGTGTCTCTGAGGTTCTCGGCAGATCAGGCTCTTCCAGGGGACAGCACCACAGTGAGCCTGCAGGCCCATCCTGGATCCCTGTGCTCCCTCAGAGCCATCGACCAGAGTGTCCTGCTGCTGAAGAAGGAACAGGAGCTCACTGTTGACTCCGTATGGATCACTAATCTCTCTCCTCATATGGATTTATTGTTACAAGTGCAAAATGTTACAATTCAAAGAAAGCAAAATAATTCAATGGACAAGAAAAGTTTTGAAATCTTTATACGATTTCGTTATAATTGTAGATAAACTGTTTTAGATTTTGAGGTATATGTACATGTTTTAGTGTTTGGGGTTTAAAGATCTGCCTCTGCTTGTCTCCCAGGTGTACAGTTTACTGCCTGTACAGAAGCTGGATGGTTTTCCAGATGGAGTGGAGGACCTTGTGCCAAATCCCTGCCCATTTCCCAGACCAGAACTCTTCAGAAGACCAGGAATTTTCCCTGGAATACCTTTCCCCGGCAATGACAACAATGACGTTTACAGCATCTTCAGAGTACGATCAGTGTCTGAAAACATTTCATAACACTATAAAGGCAGACAATCGTTATAAAGCATCTCTCTATTTTTGTATTTAATAATGTTAAATATCCAAATACATGTGCGTGTTTCAGAGAAAATGTCATGTTTGCCTTTTAGTATGCTGGTGTAAAAATCTTGACCAACTTGGATGTGAGGAAACCTTCTGACTGCAGTAGTCGCCCCTGGAATATGTGTGAGGCTTAAATAGAATAGAATATGGTATATGGTATCAATGTGATTTAACGACACTGGAATTTGATGTCAAATCTTCTACTTTTTCGACCGCGCTGTTCCTATGGCGTGGGAGAGAGAGGGTGTAAACAACCCGGCCCCGGCCCCGGCCCCGGTCCTAGACAAGGAAGGAAGGAAGGAAACGGTGAGGACCTACTTCCCTGAGACCTGGATCTGGGACCTGCTGCCAGTTGGGTAAGACACCAGGGGGTTCTTACTTTGCCAGCTGACACCAGTAACTTATCTGAGTAACCCCCCCCCCCCCCCCCCTCTCAGATTTTACTTACATTAATCTTGAGTGTGTCGGCTTTACTCAGAAAATGACTCAAATGGCACGTCTTAATGTAAGCCTAGTTGAGGGTTATTGTTTGATAAGCCAGTTGGATTTTAGTTTCAGACATATTTGGTCAAAGACAAAGATTACTAAACATAAAACAGTCGGTTGGCTCTTTAGACTGCAAAAAGACCGTACTGTGCTGTACTGGGTACCAACTATAACAAAAACATATTTGCTACAATTCTGTTGGAAAAAAATGGACTCAATTACTAATGTTGCCATATGTTTGGTTATAAATATGCAGAAATACTACAAACACGCCGACAATATTCCACATGAGCATTTTAAGCACAATACAATAAAGAGAGACGTGATAACAATGTGGTGAACTGTCTTTAAGTAAATGTTTTTATCATTATTGTCAAAAATTTACAGAAAAAAATGAATTAAAACGGAACAGGTTTGGCAGGTATGGCTTTAGTTTTAATAAATTGAATCAATTTCGATTGAACTAAGACTAAAACAAATGATTAAAAAAAAAAGAATTTTTTTTTCCCCTTTAATAACTCTTACACAGATGTTTTTTGGTTTCCCTCCTTTAGAGGCACAGGTTCCGTGAGCGTGGTGAAGAAAGTCCCTGACACCATCACTAAGTGGGCAGCGGGGGCTTTCTGTACTTCCCCTGATGTGGGTCTGGGTCTGGCCCCTAACGTGGGGCTCATTGCCTTCAAGCCCTTCTTTGTTAGCCTCACCCTGCCCTACTCCGTCATCCGCGGGGAGGTCTTCACGCTCAAAGCCACCGTCTTCAACTACCTCACCACCTGCATTGTGGTAAGGGAATATATTCAGATAATGTTGACTACCAATTGTAAATAAGTGGTACGCCTTTTAGCAACAGCCTTTGTGGGAGGGTGAACTAAAAGTTGAGGGGGCAGGTTTTTTTTGTGTGTGTGCTTACTGTTTTTGACAGTAACATACTTAACATGTAAAACCATTCACTTGCAACACAATCGTAATCAAGTGCTCCTCTAGTCTTTGAAATGATGCATTTTTATTGTGTTATCTTTATGTGGTGTAGGTGAGGGTGACTCTGTTCCCGAATCAGAGTTTTGTTAGCATGGCGATTGGTAACAAGTTCACCCTGTGTCTCTGTGGAGAGCAGACTGCCACCTTCAGTTGGACCATCACCCCAACCTCACTGGGTAAGCCCTCGCACTGCTGTGAGCCAATAGTAGTGCAGTGTATTAGAAGTGATCCTGTGGCGGTAACCAATCCCAGGACTCTGCCAGGTAGATCTCTAACCCCGTGGCAGAACTAAGCTGCGTACCCATGAAAACAGAGCTTCAGCATTCTCCACAGAATTGAAGTGAATACAAATGTGATACCAAAGATAGGGGTAACATCACGTTCAATAACAAAAAATTGGTTTGACTAAAAACCACAATATTCATTAAACAAGGCAAACTGTGGCCTGGATTGAATGTATCTGCACATGCAACAGAAGCACAATGTATGTTCACACTCATAGAATATGGTTTGAAGAACATGTAGAAGGCTTATGAAGTGTGTGTGTGTGTGTGTGTGTGTGTGTGTGTGTGTGTGTGTGTGTGTGTGTTTACCAGGCCGGATCAGCTTTAAGGTGAGTGCTGAGGCCATGAATTCGGAGAGGCAGCTGTGTGGGAGAGAAGCGGTCACTGTCCCCGAGAAGGGACGTATTGACACTGTCATCCAGACCCTGCTGGTGGAGGTGAGTGGCTGTCCATTGAGGGGAAACACTTCCTGTTACCGTCACTACAAAACACTTCCTGTTACCGTCACTACAAAACACTTCCTGTTACCGTCGCTACAAAACACTTCCTGTTACCGTCACTACTAAACACTTCCTGTTACCGTCACTACAAAACACTTCCTGTTACCGTCACTACAAAACACTTCCTGTTACCGTCACTACTAAACACTTCCTGTTACCGTCACTACAAAACACTTCCTGTTACCGTCACTACAAAACACTTCCTGTTACCGTCGCTTCAAAACACTTCCTGTTACCGTCGCTACAAAACACTTCCTGTTACCGTCGCTACAAAACACTTCCTGTTACCATCGCTACAAAACACTTCCTGTTACCGTCGCTACAAAACACTTCCCGTTACCATCGCTACAAAACACTTCCCGTTACCGTCACTACAAAACACTTCCTGTTACCATCGCTACAAAACACTTCCTGTTACCGTCCCTACAAAACACTTCCTTGTTTCTTTTTCGGACACGAATTAAAGACAGTTGTTCTGTATTTAAAAATTCTGGGACCTAAGCTGGCTTGTCCTCTCCCATGTATTGTTATAATTCTTCCTCAAAACAATTGTCCATTATTATGAGAACTAGATTTCCAATTATTGTCTGTTGTTAACACACAGTGGCATCTTGGCACTTAGCAAATTAAACTATTTAAAAAAAATCTGAATACAATTATTTGTTTAAATATATTTACTTTGCTATTTTAAAGAAATTATTGTAATATATTATTATTTCTAGTCCTTACGTGTCTGTCTCTTCTCTCCTCTTCAGGCTGAAGGAACTCCAGTGTCTGTCAGCCTCAACGCCCTCCTCTGCCCTACAGGTCAGCACTCCCTTTTGTCTGTAACATCCATCACTATTAAGGCCTTTTAATGACAGCTAAGTATCCGAGTGACCATAATGACTACGCTGCCACATTTACTTTGATCTCAAAGTTCTAAAAACTCATGAGACCTGACTATTTTGCTGAAGCAGATATGGATTACAGCGCAAGATGCAAAATAAGCAGACCCTTATTACTAACAGCCTGTTGTCAAAAGAATGGGTCCTCTCTGTTGAGAGTTAGGGTTAGAGTTAGGGTTAGGGTCAGGGTTAGGGTCAGAGTGTGCGATTGAAGCAACAAAGGACTTACGTTTACCGCAAGAGTGTGGGCAACGTCTTTTCGATTCCTTTGTAAGTCTCGACATGTGAAGTAATTGACAATAAAGCTACTTTGACTTTTTTGACTTTTTGACTACAATACTCGACGAAAAGTTAATCGATTGTTATGACTTGTTTTATTTTTTGAATGGATGTTCCCACCCTGCAGCAACTTGACTGGGATGGTTATTGTAATGTTATACATTCCATACCTCCAGTATATGTAATAATGATGCACTGCACTGTGTTTGTAACGTTTCTTCATGGTTTATGTCTGTGGTCCCCAGGCCAACCGTCGGAGAAGGTCTTCACTCTGGAGCTGCCTAGAATATACGTCATTGGCTCTGCCAAGGCCTTTTTCTCTGTTGTGGGTAAGAACATTATAATCCGTGTCTTTCTTCCTGCAATAAAAAACGACTAAAAGTAGGTTTTTGGTTTGGGCTTAATGAAGCCTTATGTGGGCATAAATAATCCAACGTGAAGGAGAAAGGAAGTGTAGTCTTATTGAGGAAATGCCCCATAAAAACACAGGGCCACTGGAGGATATCACCAGTCATAGTTTGTAGAACAACCAAAGAGCTTCTCAATGTCTGCCCTCTGTGGTTGTTTCTTCCTGCTCTTCCCTATCCTCTTCGTCTTTCCCGACTCCCTGTTCCTCTCTCTTTCTCCCCCCCCTCCTTTCATCTTCCTCGTCTTTTGTACCCTTTCTCATTCACTTCATCCTATATTCCTCCTCCTCCTCCTGCTCCTGCTCTTCCTCCTCCACCAGGGGATGTGTTGGGTCGGGCCTTGAAGAACCTGGATAATCTGCTGACCATGCCGTACGGCTGTGGGGAACAGAACATGCTGGGCTTTGCTCCCGACGTCTACATCCTCAACTACCTTAAGAGCAGCGGACAGCTCACCAAGGCCATCGAGCTAAAGGCCAAACGCTTCCTGGAAAGCGGTAAAACAGATCTCTCCTAAATTCTTATTTCAGTTATCATACGTTCACATTTAAAGGATATTTAATTATTGATATCTAAATGTTTGTTATTGTGAAAAGTGATTCAAGGATTTTATTTTACGTAGAGAGTAATAAATAAATAACAGGGAAAAAGTCAAGTAAAAATGGCCTATGATCTAATAGATCTATTTCTATGTGTTTTCCCCAGGCTACCAGAGACAGCTTAACTACAGGCATGACGATGGCTCCTTCAGTGCCTTTGGAAAGAGTGACGCTTCTGGAAACACCTGGTCAGTATGAAGAGAGAGAGAGTTTCATTTGGTAGAGGGACACGTACCTGGTTAGCAGGTGCGGAAGGAGACACACACACACACACACACACACACACACACACACACACACTTCAGTAAAGTCAACAATACCCCCATATTAGGAATCCAATAAACGCAGATCATGATGCGCAAAGTTCAGGTTTCAAAACATCTGTAGAAAAGTTGAAACACATATAACTTAACTCCTGTGTGTTTAAAAGTGTGTGTGTGTGTGTTTGTGTGTGTGTGTGTGTGTGTGTGTGTGTGTCTGCCTCTCGGTGTCCTCAGGTTGACGGCCTTTGTGATGAAGTCCTTCGGCGGAGCACTTCCCTTCATCTACGTGGACCCTCGTCAAATCGACGAGGCCAAAGCCTGGCTGCTCAAACAGCAGAGGGACGACGGCTGCTTCAACTCCGTGGGAACACTCATTCACACTGAGTTAAGGGTAAGTCAGGAGGAAGGTCTCCCCCCTCAACTAGTAACCAACTCTCTTAAAATGGAGAAACGTCAAACGCTCTGAGGTGTGGAAGATAGTAATACCCAAACACGTAAGCATTTTATTTTGAATGTCTGCTCCCAATAAAAAATCTGAAGTGTTTTGACATCCCATCTTTTCTTTCCAATATCACTGTGGATGTGCTGCCTTTTGCCTCCGCTTACTCATTTAAATGCAAAGGACGCAGGGGAAGCAAGGAGCGATAGGAAGAGAGGGAAAAGGAGAGGAATACTGGAGGGATTTCCTGTTTTAATAAATGGAATCTGTACCCGCTCTGGCTGGGAACGGGAAACATTTCCGAATGGTTTCTTTATTCTCTAGGACGGTGTTGGTCAGATGGACAGGTGGAGCTGTGCTAATATCTCTGTGTCATTGTGTTGTGTTTCACAGGTGGAGCTGTGCTAATATCTCTATGGTTATGTCATTGTGCTGTGTTTCTTGGGAGGAGCTGTGCTAATATCTCTATGGTTATGTCATTGTGCTGTGTTTCTAGGGAGGAGCTGTGCTAATATCTCTATGGTTATGTCATTGTGCTGTGTTTCTAGGGAGGAGCTGTGCTAATATCTCTATGGTTATGTCATTGTGCTGTGTTTCTAGGGAGGAGTGGCTGACACAGTCACCCTGACGGCCTACATCACTGCCGCCCTTCTGGAACTGGACTCCGAAGCCATTTCCGTGAGGACTTTGACACGCCTACATCTTTTTACATTATTATATATATATATATATATATATATATATATATAATAATGTAAAAAGATGTAGGCGTATATATATATATATATATATATATATATATATATATATATATATATATATATATATATATATATATATATATATATATATATATATATATATATATATATATATATACATATTAATATAATCATTTAGTAGGCTTTGTTCTTTAATACAGCACTCATAGCACATTTCAACTAAAGCAGGTAAAGAAAAAAAAACATAACAAAAAACACAAAATCAAAATGGATTCACATAGATTCCCGTCGCGTTTTGACCAAAACGAAGCGAAATGTAAAATCACACACTCCAACAATATCATCAATATAACTCAACTCCTGTCTCTTGTCAAACCCCCTTTGCCCCTGGCTGGTGGTGACCCAGAACCAGTTGGTGCAGAGCAGCTTGAGCTGCCTGGAGAAGGCGATACCCAGTCAGCTGGAAAACACCTACAACGTAGCCCTTCTTTTCTACACCTTCAGCCTGGCCGGGGATACGGAAATCTGCGCCTACCTCATGTCTAACCTGGATGGGAGGGCAAAGACCGATGGTAGGGGTGGAGGGAAGATGTGATAGTAGGATTGATGGAGGGTAGATGTGATAGTAGGATTGATGGAGGGAAGATGTGATTGTAGGATTGATGGAGGGTAGATGTGATTGAAGGTTTGATGGAGGGAAGATGTGATTGTAGGTTTGATAGATGAACCTCGGTGGATGGCCGGTTCAATTCTGTAAAAAAAAAAAGGGAGAGAAATTGTGTGTAAGTAATATAATAATAATAACTTTATTTATAGAGCACTTTTCAAACAACGTACAAAGTGCTTCACAGAAAGAAAATTACAGTTAATGAATAAAAACATAAAATAAAAACAAGAAATGAAGTAACGGTTAGGTCTCCTCAGTCCTCTCATTGACATTGTTATCGTCTGCAGGAGGAACACGGCACTGGGAAAAAGAGGCACGCTCTTCTACCGGGCTGGAGTCCCTGGAGGTGGAGATGACTTCCTACGTGCTGCTGGCTCTGCTCTCAGGGCCCACCCTGCCGGGCTTCGGCCTGGACTACTGGTCCTCCATCGTCCGCTGGCTGATCCAGAAGCAGAACCCTTACGGTGGCTTTGCCTCCACACAGGTAGGAAGGTCAGGTGTTGAAAGATCGGGGTGAATAATGGAGCAATGTTTTTAATTAAATTTTATTTAAAAAAAAAAAAGCATTCTGTCACCATAAGAAGGACGTTAGGAGACACTGACCAGACTTTTAATGCACTCTATAGTTAAAGCTACATCTGAAATCGTCGATTGAAATGTACTGTTATCCTTTAAATCCTTTAAGTTTTAGCGTGGGGGTATGGCTCACAATGAATTGTCTTTGAATCACGTTTTTCTGTTACTTGCTCACAAACCTGTTTGCATACTTCCCCAGTTTGACCCTACATCTCTTTGCTCTATAAGTATTATATTAATCTTAATAATGACTTTATTAATCCTGTGGGGGAGATCAATCGTAGTCTACACTAGTAACGTTTACTAGGAGCAGTGGGCAGCCACAGCACAGCGCCCGGGAACCCACTCCAGTTCTATGCCAGTGCATGGGTCAGGGGACTGACAGGAGGAACAACATGTCCTTTGATACAGCACTGATCCTCTGCTGCTCTGACTCCTGGCCTGTCCTCTTTCTCCTTCGTCCACCAGGACACAGTGGTGGCCCTTCAGGCACTGGCCAAGTATGGTGCTGCCACCTACAGTTTGAACGGCGTAACTCAAGTCTCGGTGCGCCTGGGGTGGAATTTGGTGAAGCTGTACACGGTGGACCAGACCAACAGGCTGCTGTTCCAGGAGGACCCGCTGGCTGTGGTCACTGGGGAGTACCATGTCATAGCTGAAGGACAGAGCTGTGTGGCCGTACAGGTCAGTAAGGAAGGGGCTCGCGAACAACATTCCACTGTGGAAATACTCTAGACCCGTTAAAAGGCCTACAAATGTAGATTTCAAAAGCCTTGGTGACTGATCTGTGAGTCTCTACCTATAAGTGCTTTGGGTGTCTAGAAAAGCCTTATATCGAGTGGAATCAATTATTATTATTCATACATTTATTTGAGTTTAAAAACGGGTTTGAACAAAATTGATAAATCTGGCGAAAAAAGGAAAAAAAACCCTTCAATAAACATTTGCTCGTTTGGTAATCCCAAGGGCCATCTTATTTTTATCATTCCGTACAGGCTGTGTTATACAGCAGTTGCTTTTTCATTATTTATCCATTGCCTGCAGCTACAAGTCAATCAAAAGTAAAGTTTGTCCTGTGCTCGACAGAGGAGGAGTATTCGTATCTTATTGGAGGGGTTTGCTTCAATACCAACTGTACAATAACCATCTAGACAGATGTCCTCAGCGTTACCAGGCGGATTAACAGTAGAGTCTGAACTCTGCTCTGAAACACCGACCTTGCCCGTATCCTCTCTCTCTCTCTCTCTCTCTCTCTCTCTCTCTCTCTCTCTCTCTCTCTCTCTCTCTCTCTCTCTCTCTCTCTCTCTCTCTCTCTCTCTCTCTCCTAGGAGTCTCTTAAATCGGACACTTTGTGCTTTTTCCCGTCTGTTTGTACTTAATCAACCAGTTTTAAACTACAGTTTCTTTGTATTTTAACCACAGCAATATTCTACAGCAAAATTCGATTGATTGTGTACTTAACCTTTTCAATATTTTCCATCACTTCAACGTTCTAGTTTGTGTCTTAGTAATGACAATAGCAATGCTGCCAATGCAGTTGACTCGATTACCAAGGCTGTATTCAGAACTAGCAAACAACACCAAACATTGCCCTGGTTACCAGTTATTCGTAGTCAGTTATTCGTTTTGAACGGTGGATTCCCCTTTTTTCCAGCTCGCCTTGCATTACAACATCCCCCCTCCTCGGGACAGCTCTTCCTTCACCATCTCCGTCCAGGCCATCGGCAAATGTACCAGCCAATTGAATCGTCTCCAGGTGGCAATAAAAGTCAGGTGACTGTCCTGATGATGTCTAATAGTGCATTCGCCTGTAGAACTTCTGAGGGTACACTGGCACTTGATAAGGACATGTAGTACACATCTCTGTGGGTATAAGTGCAGTTTGATATGAATAAAGCTCATATCAGTTGGATCTACGAAATGCATGAACGCGTTTTAGAAACGGATTCTTTTCAAGTATATTAATTGTCTTTTTCCGTTGGTTTTGTTTCCCAGGTACAACGGTAAACGAGATAAAACTAAGATGGTCATCGTCAATTTCAAGCTCCTGTCTGGCTATGTGGTAGATCAGGCCGCCCTCGAAGATGTGAGTCCATCTTTTTAATATTTTTTTTTGGTTTCGGTTGTGCAGTTTCTTTTCCCCTCTTAGAATTCAGTTCCTTTGTTCTTCATCAAACTCAGTTCATGAGTGGTAGTGTATCTGGGAGGCAAATTGTTGACGAATACTTCGTTTTTGCGTTCCTCTTTTTTAGTGCATTCAAGAATAACTTGCTGAGCCTATTTTTGCTTTGCTGACTGTCTTGTAATGGAGTCGTTGTTTTGTTCCACTAGTTGAAGAAGGACAAGACAGTGAAACGGTTGGAAGTGGAGGAGGGATTTGTCAACATCTACTTGGATGAAGTATTTACCAGCAAACTTTATAATTATATATTCATATCTTTGATAAAGTTTATTTTCCGTTTAGTTGTAACTATTGCTTACATCCCCGGGTCCAAGCATTATCTTTTTGAGTATGTTACCATTGGCAGTCTTGAGTAAAGACTTTGCCTATAATATATTGTTAAGTGTCTGATAAAAAAAGGTGTGGGAAAACACCGGCTTGCTACCTCAAAGTCATGTAGGGTAAAATTGTTTCGCTTTCCATCAAGTGTGTCAATGTCTTTTTGGTTGTGCTGCTGTTGTCTCTTAGTTGAAGAAGAATGAAGACAAGCTACTCACCATATTCTTAGATCAGAATCATGTGGTGACCAATCTGAAGCCAGCTGTGGTGAAGGTCTATGACTACTACCTCACAAGTAAGACTTCTTCAATTCTAATTTATATACTATTTACTGTACAGCACAAAAAGATATACTCTTATCTTTGAACTTGTCTCAATTGTTTTAACAAAGTAACATGAGTTTTATTTTTTTGTAACTTACTTCAACGTTGTATAAAACTGTGCCAGTGTAGTGCCTAAAGTTTAATCTCAAAGGAATACATGAAAGCCACCAGACTTAAGAAATACTATATTATATTTTCAGATGACCAAGCCGTTTCTGAATACAACTCCCCCTGTGCTCTGTAAGTAGAAATGAATCGCTTTATTTATTTTTTCACTGCTTTTTTTAAAGAGCTCATCAGTCCAACTTGCTTCTAGAATATTGCAATGCAGCAGATGTAAGTAACTAAACAATGTAGAAGACTGGAAAAAAGTATTTTAAATATGTTGTACCCCCTCCTCCTCCTCCTCCCCCTCCTCCTCCTCCTCCTCCTCCTCTCCCCTGCTCAGTGCTTTTGTTCAGCCTATTGCCAGGTGAATGGACAAGGGATCCTCAACTCATCAACTTTATCCAGACTGCATTGTCATGATTAACTATATTTCACAACTCTAAACATACATTTTAATAATGTATCTAATTGAATGGCTAATGATGAGGAACTCAATTATAAAAAACAAAAAAAATGATTTGTTCATCCAATTTAAACGAGTTTAACAGAATAAACAAACCAATCATATCCTTTACTACGGTTTAAAATTGTCTGTGGTGTTTGGTGTTGATTCTTACCTTATTGGGTTGAAAATATGGATTGAAGTGTTGTGGTTGTCATTTATACAACGTACGCAAAATATTTTAGTGGCTTTTTTGCTATAAACTGGAATCTTTTGTATCCTAGCAATTATAAGTACATTATAAAACCAACATCCCCCCCAATTACTTTAACAGATCTAAAGAAACTACATTGAAAGTGTAACACTTAAGGCAGGAAGGAATTGTATACAGGTTATCATATTTCTTTTGGACATCGCCTATACAGGATCTCAGGAAACATTACATTAAATTAATTAACTACAGTTGAATTTCCGTTACAACCAATTGAGATTGGCAGATGAATGAAGGGATTTTCACAGACTAGGACTTAACGATTGGTAACGCATAGGATGTGGATTTGCATTGCAAATCGACTAAAAAGAGCAAAGAATTGAGCTGGTTTGCCACTGCGGAAAACTCCAGCATTTAATAGTCAGCAACATGTGTCAAAAAATAAAGATCAACTTATTTACTTTCCTGACTGTTTACTTCTTAATCTATGAAGGGTAAGGAGCATCTTTGAAACCCTGTATATCTGATCCTTTTACTAAAGGACGCATATAGTTAAGCAACTTGTATTGATAATTAACAAAATAGCAATAATAAACTAATAAACCAACTAAACAATTAATAAAATACCAGTAATAAACTAATAATAATCTAAATAATTAACATAGGCAGGCACGAATTCTAGGATATGAGTTTGGGTTTTGCAGGAATAAAAGAAAATATTTATTTTGTAATTCAATTAAGTAGCAAGCTTTATGATTACATTCTTCCACATTCGTTTAATACCTTTTTTCAAACTGCACTTTTCTGAACAATGTTACAAAGTGCTTTAACATCACAATTACATCACGTTTATACAACCAAAGTTAGGTCCAGCGTCTACATTTCCCACCCATGTGAGAAAATGTATGGGAATTGTATCTAGTGGTCTGCTTCAGCCCTCAAAGAGTGAATGGCTTTTGTATGAAAAACTCAAATGTGCCACACTCGGACAGACGCTAGCTCCATTGATTTTGTTGTGGTTTATAATAAAACTTTCATGGGTTTTATAACTTTATATAAGAAGTTTACCTGAGTGAGTTTATGTTTTAAATTTCAATGCTTTCTCGAAGGGCCGTAAGATGCCTTTTAACAATGTTGTGCAACCAGCAAATGTTATTGGCTGCATCTCCTGAGTCGATTTATTTTTGTACAGTATAACGCAACATAACACAAAATCAGTCCAAAAGCCATAAGTCCTCCTGTAACATTTGTTTTTTAATAGATCTGACAAAAAAATACATACTATCAGTAGGTTGGATGTGTGCATGAAACCACCAACATTGACTCAATTCAATATGGTCCAAAGTTTGGTTGATTCTGTGAACTGTGTCTGTGTGAGCTGGAAAGGATTAGAAACAACACATGAAGGAACATGTACGTAAGTGTTTAAGGGTGCTTCTGTGAACAAGTTTTTCTGCTGGGCCAATAAACCATATCATATACTACTATCATGAAACAGAATTTTACCAATACAATTATTAAATGACATAACACAAGTAAAATAGATTTTTTTTGTATTGTCTTTCTTGAAAAATTAGTACTTTCCCCCCCCCCCATACAGGCATCCATTTATACAGTATAAAAAGTGACCTTGTTTATTCATTATTATATCGACTACTATTAACAGTGATATGATTTACCAGTCTTGCCTATGCTTAACAGTTTGGGTGCACACGCAGTGGATCAGGGTAAAAGGCAAGAGGGATGGAGAGAGAGAGAGAGAGAGAGAGAGGGATGGAGAGAGAGAGAGAGAGAGGGAGAGAGAGAGAGGGATGGAGAGAGAGAGAGAGAGAGAGGGAGAGAGAGAGAGAGAGAGATGGAGAGAGAGAGAGAGAGAGAGGATATGTTAAGGTCTTTAATCTTTTTGACATCACAACTCATAACTATGTCAGGCAGCATATTAATACGTCAAAAAGTCACAGTTCACCCGAACCAAATCCTTTATCCCCCCTCAAAAAACTTTTCCCCCCCATCCCTTCACTCCTAATCACAGCATGGAGAGAGTCACGCTCCAGAGGACAGATAACCGGAACGTTTAGGGAAAGCAACCCACGCTGCCGTTCCTTGATCACAGCGTCACCAGTAGTCACAACATCATGGGTATCACGTCACAATGAAGACACGCACTCATTAGGAGACCTAAAGCTGAAGAACAATGAAGGATTTTCATTCAACGACCCCCCCCCCCCAACCCTCACATGCATTCCTGGTGATCTCCTGATTGTACTACCATGTAATACAAGCAAGACTTAAACGTCTCTCTATATATGTATATATTAGTATACTTTCTTGTACCCCCATGCAAAACCTGTTCATATATTTTAGGTCAACTTCTGTTCCAGAGAAACATCACACAGATAAGGAGTGTTTTTTTCCCAGCACCACTAGACCACTACATGTACACCGTTTCAGACGATATATCGATATGTAACAGTAGAACACTTATCAAGGCACAGTTATGAATTTGCATCAATCCATTTCTTTTGACGTGAGGGATCCTATTGAATGGTACTGTGGTCTCTCCCTCTCTAGCGCCCTCTAGCTGTTGTCGTATGCTGGCAGTGGTAATGCCTCCTTCTATTAGAGGGGGGGGCAAGGCGACATATCAAGTTAGCAGGACTGGCAAACAGTCGTTTTTTATGATCCTTATTATGTGTGTGGCTGCGCACGTGTGTGTGTGTGTTTTGCACCTCTAGGAGTTGGTTGGCAAAGTGACGGGTTAAGACACAGACAGTGAGAGCTATTTTAGCGTAACGATACAGTCTGTGTACTGAGAAACGGAAGGTACAAACTAGAAACAGAATACTAGATTGGACTCCTGAGCAGCAGTCAAAGTGATGATAGATTGTTTTGTTTGTGTCCCTGTCTCACAAGTTTCTATTAGCGGTCATAGATACTGTATGTACATTTCAAATAAGACATTTTAAAATATATTACACCTTTTGATTGCAGATTTAAGTAACATAAAAAAATTCATCAAGCCACATTCTCCTATATGACGATGTGTCACAAAATAATGATTGGCATAATATCATTTGGCAATTTTCCATGTAGTGTGTACAAAAGTGTATAAACGAATAGTAAAAAGTAATACTACTACACAAACAAAAGATATTTCAACCAAGAACCTGTAACTAACACAAGATCTTCATTTGGCAAATATAGAAAGGCTTTTTTTGTTTGTATGAAAGTGTTGAAACAATGATGAGTATTTGGGGTTCATATACAGAAGGGAATATGGGTGTATATACTTTTGTGTCTTTTCTTTTGAGGCTCCCTTTTATTATCCAAACAGCAGACACTAGAAAAGAAGGCGGTGAAAACAAACAGCATGAAAAAGAACAATACAAAATATATACCATGAAAATAAACAAAGTAAAAAAAAAAAATAAACGAACGTTTTTCCCCTCTTCAGTACTGGAAGGAACGACATAGAGCCAAGGCCTATGCAGCAAAGGCTGGTCAAGTCTGGCAGTCCCTGCAGAAACAGTCTGGTCTTTACCATGTGCATGCAACACGGCAGCATTCGGTGTGTGTGTGTGTGTGTGTGTGTGTGTGTGTGTGTGTGTGTGGCTTAGTTCATGAACTGTGTGTATCCCTCGGCCCCGGTCACGATCACGTCCATCCAGATTCTCATGGCCTCAGGGGAAGGAGCCACCATGTAGTATAGTCTGTCATGGGTCTTCACGCAGAACGTCAACGAGGGGTTAGGGCTCTGAGAGAGGAGTGACAAAGTGAGAGTGAGACAGACAGACAGACAGACAGACAGACAGACAGACAGACATAGAGAAGGGGGAAGAGAGTGAGAGAAGAAGAAACAGAGGAGGGAGGTAGAGAGAGAGAGAGAGAGAGAGAGAGAGAGAGAGAGAGAGAGAGAGAGAGAGAGAGAGAGAGAGAGAGAGAGAGAGAGAGAGAGAGACATTAAGATTATCATTAACTTTGAATGTCAAAGTCAGGCCTTTGTTTTCAAAAAAACTTTGCCTGAACCACTGTTGTCAGGCGGGTTGTTATGGAAAATCCCACGGTTAGTCACGAACAGTGTTGGGCAGTAACTGAGTATGGAGTAATGGATCACTGTAATATTATTACTTTCACCAGTAATGAGTAGTGTAAAGAATTACAATCTCCAAAACAGTATTTATATTAGTTAGTGAAATAAGTCAAATAATATGACTACTTTTTAAAGGGGTAATAAGTAAGAAGTAAAGTATTACAAATCCGGAGTAACTTTCCCAACACTGGTTACAAAGTGGCCCATATTTAGGCACACACCGCTCTACAAAACACCGCTCTACGGAGTAAGATCTGGTCCACAGGAAGTACTAGCATGGTTTGGATCTGGCCCACAGGAAGTACTAACATGGTTGTGATCTGGCCCACAGGAAGTACTAGCATGGTTATGATCTGGTCCACAGGAAGTACTAGCATGGTTTGGATCTGGCCCACAGGAAGTACTAACATGGTTTGGATCTGGCCCACAGGAAGTACTATCATGGTTTGGATCTGGCCCACAGGAAGTACTAACATGGTTGTGATCTGGCCCACAGGAAGTACTAGCATGGTTATGATCTGGTCCACAGGAAGTACCAGCATGGTTTGGCTCTGGTCTAAAAAGACCACGCAGACAAAACAACCTCTCTGTGGATGCAGTGAGACCGTAAACCAATGGTCACCTTAGAGGTAAAGCTTCTGTTTGTCTTGGGAAACGTGCACATCCAAGCACATAAACACCACCACCGTCATACTCATAGGGTAATACAGGCCAAACATCAACACACAGAGGGAAAGACAGACTGAAGGGTGGAAACAGAGAGTTGGGCAGACACACAGACAGGCATTGTCACTCCAAACTGAGCCGTCGACCCCTGCGTAAAGCTCCGACATACAGTAGTACTGTGTTTGACTCCAAACAACACATAGTATTGAAATCAGGCCAGGGAAATGGGTTCAAGGCTCTAAGAATCTTCTATCACACATTTCCATGAACATGCGTTGATCGATTTGCATTTCCGAAGAAAAACTGAGTTGGGTTAAATAAACACGGGTTGCATTGCATGGTGGGAGGGGGGGGGGGGGGGGGGGGGCTGGGAGAGGGAGTAGGGGTCGGGCGCTTATGAATAAATCATACATACACTGGTCAAATTGAGGTTGAAAAATCCCTTCTGAGAAAAGCCAGTTGGCCAAAAGCAAAGGAGTGAGAAGAAAAACAAATTGAAAAGCGACGGAAAGTGCCAGAAAGAACATATAAAAACCAACTCATGTCAAACGTGAGGAGTGATCATAAGAAATGGGTATAAGCAAATAAAGAAAGCTTCATCAGCAAGTTGATAAGCAAATATTTGGTTGACAGACTTTTTTATTTGATTTAAAACGTCAACGTAAGAAAAGAAAGGAAAGGGGAAAGACGTGGGTAAATCTTACCTTTGTGGCACTGCGGAGATGATCGTAGTACACTTCCTCTATAGCCTGGAAGTAGATGACGCCCTTCAGCTTGGTCTCATGTTTGTCTGACAAGAGACAGGAACCAGTAAGATAAATATAATAATACCATTGTTTCATAAGTGGCACATTCACAGCCGTTACATATCGTAACAGCGATTCACACAATATTGGGAGGAAGTGTTATACCGAATGGCTTCAGCCAAGGCTGGGTTATAAGGTCACAGAGGAAACTAAAGACACCAGTGATTATTATATCATCATTTATTACATTCATTTACTTATTCATTTATTCGACCAGGAGATCCTTTCATCAACAATATTGCACATTTTCTTACTCGCGATCCCACCAACGACCATTTTACTTACTAATATTATAAAATCGTTTAGAAGTGTATTTGAATCAGTGGTAATCAGCGTTTTTATTTCCTCCGCCGAGTGTGTTCGTCTGGGCTCACTGTACCACTGTGTCTCCAACCTTCTTGTCCATTCTTGCGCTCCTTTGGCGCGGGGTTGCACTTGGTTTCATCACCCACTGCAGAACGGGTGAGGAACTGAGGGGGGCGGGGGGGGGGGGGGGCTCGCACCCCTCCACACCCGCAGGCATAAACACAAACGCACGGCGGAGTTAAAACAGTAGTAGTAGTGTCGACGGAGGAGAAGGCACATTTCGAGGAATACCACTTTTAATTTAAACAAGCCTTAATTACCTCCTAACGACCTGTTTTAGCATTCAAATAATCGCCGCGTTTGCATACGATTGAAGAAGCTGCTTCCACGTCGCCGAGGAGTTCTTGAATGATGGCGTGCAGCTCTGGAGACGATCACACCTTTTGATGCTAGGTTAATTCAAGGTGAAGAGACCGGGACGTGGCAGGTGCCTCCCTCCGGTCCCTTCAGAACTCATAGCCGCGCCTTTTAGAATATAAATCACCGGGCAGGTTCTGTTTACCGTTACATCCAAAACGCAGGCAAGCGCATGAAAGGGAACTGCTTAGGAAGGCTGTTCATCAGGGAGCGAGGGTAGTCCTGGCAACTCACCGTACTTAAAGAGGGTAACTATAGTAACCCTGGGGAACGGAGGGAAGGGAGAGAGAGAGAGAGAGAGAGAGAGAGAGAGAGAGAGAGAGAGAGAGAGAGAGAGAGAGAGAGAGAGAGAGAGGGCCTAATTTCCCCTGAAGACTCAAAGTTAACAACAAGGATTCTTTACTATATCTGTCTTCCAACAGACACATCATTCTCCATCATTCCCTGAAGTTACATTGTATCACGCTTTGTTCCATTAAGAGTGTTGATAGTAGTAGTTTTATTGGTGTATCGCAGTCAGTGACTGAATTACAAATGATCAATTTACATTCAATATTCAATGGAGAACCTCTGTTTAGGTGTTTACCAAAGTAACTGAAACAGTTGTCTCAAAGACGGGCCAGTAAATCCATCACAGAGTCGCTGATGAATCACTAGACCTCAAATACATCATTTCCCCTTCATTTAACATTTCACTTTTAATACTTTTCTGAGTATGGCTACTTGTTGTGGTGTCTTTTGTATTGTCTCATATTCGAATCCATATTTGAACAAATTTTATTTTATTTTCAAGTGCGTTGACTGACTCTTTTGCAGTGTGCTCCCGGAGCAGATTGGAGGTTCAAAAGCACAACTGTAGAAAAGAGGGTAAGGCGAAACTCTTTACACTTTTTTTTTTTACCCTCCTCTAAACTCACACTGACCTACTCTGATTCTGACTTGACTAACCGTCCAGCATTTTCCTTACCTTTTTTTCTCCATTTGAATAATAATAATAATAATAATAATAATGAAATAATAATAATAAAACGTCAACCCATTTGAGCTACACCCTGAAGATTTCCCCCGTGGACTTACCGACGTAGTAGGAGAAGGTTCTCTTGAGGCGGTCAAAGACGAACCAGCGTTTCTTCCACGACTTGATCTTGCCGCCCATCTTGACCAGGTATCCTTTACACATCTTCTCGGTCAGGATCAGGGTGTAGCAGGTCTCCACGTTGTGGCCCGATGACTCGATGTGCGAGCGCAGGTCAAACTCCTCCTTACGGATGGGGAGGTACCGGGTCATAGGGCGTGCCTGGTGCGAAGGAACGGACATAGGAAGGTAGGCGGGTAAAATGGTGATCGACAGACAGGCTGGGGATGAACATGTCATGAAGTGGTTTTATAGCATCATATGTGCGGACAGACTTTCCTAAAAGCAAAGAGGAGGAATTTGGATCCTGGCGTTCGATGTGACATCGCTCTAAGCTCGGCGATCGGGTCAGGGATTTATTTATCATCCGGACTGGTTTTTTGTTACCTTCTCTTGTTGAAAGCACCGTTTGAAAGTCGCTTTTGATATAATAGTCGGCTAAATGGCAGCAATGTAATGTAGTGTAATGAGGACGGTAATCATGTAAAATAACAATTGACAGAGTAGTTATGAACTGGTTGTGCAGCATCATGTATGGAATTTTTGATGTAACCTTTCTATTAGAAAGCACACTTTTATCATAGCATTTACACTACAAAGCAAAGAAAACAATACATTATTATCGTCAGTTTTGAAGAAGGTATTGTCACGTATGTGTTTATGTGTTTGCATGCGCTTGCCTGTGTGTGTGTGTGTGTGTGTGTGTGTGTGTGTGTGTGCGCGAGTCTCAATGTGTGTTTGCGCGCGCGTGTGTGTGTGTGTGTGTGTGTGTGTGTGTTGCGCGTGTCTGACCTGGGAGAAGTTCTTGGCTCTCATCTTGACCTCCTTGTCCACCAGCTGCTGTCTGTGCGACGTCTCATCCAGCAACCTCTTCTCTGCATCCTCCCTTCTCCTCCTCTCCTCCTCCAGCATTTGACGCCGAGTGTGGCTCTCTCGCTCCTAAATGAAGCATAAGAAAAGGTCAATCATTCATTCCTTAATAGATCAATGGGAAACGCCATTAACCTGAAATAAGGAAGATAAGGTATTATGTCCATTGTGGGTAAAGAACCGTAGCATAACATTTCAATTATAAACATACATGGAAAGCACATTTGGCTATATATATATATATATATATATATATATATATATATATATATATATATATATATATATATATATATATATACATATACACACACACACACAAATGTGCTTTACACACACACACATATATATATATAAATAACGTGAAACATATAATGTAGGAACATTTATTTAAATGTTTTCTTCTTCTTTCTTACAACATTTCAGTAATGCCGTTTTCTTACTCGTGATTGGATGAGCCTGGCCTTCTCCAGGTGAGCCTCTTTCAGCATCTTCTCCATCTCTTCAATCTTCAGGGCGTCCAGCCCACTGGCACTAATTCACAATTAAAATGAATACAAATCTATTCCATGTGGGCAACAACTCATTCGACAATGTAAGGATTTAAGTCTATGAATGCCTATAATTGTAAATATATATCATTTTTTTAAACAAATTTTTTTACATTTTATATCATTTTTTTTCTTTTTTGTTAGAAATACTTTTACATTTCCGGGAGCATTGTGACTTATTTACAGATCTTATAAATCCTCTGTGTGTGAACCAGATTTCCCTGGTGGTGAAATTAAGATTCAAATTGTGTTTGAGCACTTGGCGAATATATTAGCCTGTTGTTTGTTGTCTCCAACGTGCAGGCAGTCTGGGTTTGTTTATTAGACAACCACGCTGAATCCGCCTCCAGCAGTGAATTCAAAGTGTCATTTCAAAAAAGGGCTTTTCCCTCAGCTTGATAGACTGTGCTAGGCTGGAGAATATTATGCAAATTCTGTTTCACACTCACGAGAGGCCCAAACAAAGGTCACGAAAAAGAGGATGAAAGCTTTAATCTACTAAGTTACTTATTCAAATTGAAGTTTTAGTGTTGAGCAAATGAGCCAGCCAATGAGAAATGACCATCTGGCTGCCACACAACAAGACAACGGTCTGTTTTAGTAATGGCTGACTGTACTGTCCCAGTGCCCAGACGACAGCAGACCAGGACTAACCCCTTCAGTGCCCAGACGACAGCAGACCAGGTTAACCCCTTCAGTGCCCAGACGACAGCAGACCAGGTTAACCCCTTCAGTGCCCAGACGACAGCAGACCAGGTTAACCCCTTCAGTGCCCAGACGACAGCAGACCAGGTTAACCCCTTCAGTGCCCAGACGACAGCAGACCAGGTTAACCCCTTCAGTGCCCAGACGACAGCAGACCAGGTTAACCCCTTCAGTGCCCAGTCCCCTGTTGCTATCTGGCACAACCCCCCACCCAGATGGCTTCTAATCTTTCCCCAGCAAGTCAGTTGGACAGGACCATCTGTGAGTGTGCGTGTGTGTGCGTGTGTGTGTGTGGGTGTGTGTGTGTGCGTGCATGTGTGTGCGTGTGTGTGTGCGTGTGTGTGTGATTGGTGTGTGTGTGTGTGTGTGTGCGTGCGTGCGTGGGTGGTGTGTGTGTGTGTGATTGGTGTGTGTGTGTGCGTGCGTGCGTGCGTGCGTGGGTGGTGTGTGTGATTGGTGTGTGTGTTTGTGTGTGCGTGTGTGTGCGTGCGTGCATGCGTGCGTGCGTGGGTGGTGTGTGTGTGTGCGCGTGTGTGTCTGCCGCCCCACCTGGACATGTTGTCGGGGGAGCAGGCGGAGTTGTTGCCGGTGGAGATGCTGGTGTCCATGCTGTCTGAGCTCTCCAGGCTGAGCGTGTCGTAGGCCTGTTCGCCTGCCGACGGAGGCTGGTGGTGCAGGATGGAGTGGTGCACCATGAGGGGGGCTCCCGAACCCTGGCTCACTGCGGGGGACACAGGGGATGGTGGAATACTGCTGGACATATATCATGCGGGGGGGGGGGGATTTCCTATTTCATGGTTTATCCCAATTTTTATTTGTTTGAGAAGTAGTAAGCAAGACTTCCGGGTAAGAGTGAGGAGATTTTTTTCTGTGTCTTCTGTAGGCCAGTATGGGGTGGGGGGTGGGGTAGGGTGCTGGGTTAGGGTGGAGGTGGGTTAGGGTGGCGCTGGGTTACCTGTGTTGTAGGCCAGGCTGGGGGAGTAGGAGGGGTGGTGGCGGGCCTGGGAGCCATGCAAGGCGTCCCACTGACACTGAGCCTCCACGGCTGCTCTCTGCTTCAGCTCCGCCAGGCGACGGCGCTGGTCATCAATCACCTGCTGACCTGGGGAGAGAGAGAGAGAGGGAGGAAAGGGAGAGAGGGAGAGGAAGATAGGAAAGGGGGGGGGGGGGGGTTAGAAGAGGATCAACAATAGGAGCAACAAGGTGCTTCTTGGGGACTGACACATTCATAGTGCACTGCATGAACACCTCCAAAAACACACACTCACACACACACACACACGCACGCGCACACGCACACACACTGGCGCAAACATACCCAAAATACACACACAAGCTTAATTACATGTGCATGCTAAGCCAATCAGCAACATGATCGATTTGTAGAGAGACAGAGAGTGAGAATAAGAGTGAGAGTTAGAGAGAGAGAGAGAGAAAGAGAGTAAAGAGAGAGAGAGAGAGTAAAGAGAAAGAGAGAGACAGTAAAGAGAGAGAGAGAGAGAGAGAGAGAGAGAGAGAGAGAGAGAGAGAGAGAGAGAGAGAGAGAGTAAAGAGAAAGAGAAAGAGAGAATGAACTTAAATCAGAGGCTGCCTCATGCACCACACATATCCTCTAATCCATATGTGCTCTGTAACTGAAGCCCACTAGCTTGAACGTACCGACAGCGGCGCCCTACCACCACCACCAAACAGCCAGGTAACACTGTGGACACCAGGGAGGACATTTAAACGAGCGAGGCCCACGTCATGCTCTCCTTCTCGGGCATGTCACAGAGAGATATGACCCATACGGTCAGGCAGTGAAGTGAATATGAGGAGGGGACTGAGTGGTAACAACCCCCCCCCGACGCAAACATGCAACGCTGCCTCACCAGGGGGGTGGGGGTGACAGACATGTACAAATAAAAAAAAATTGGCCGGATGAAGATACAAAAGGATAGGCACATTCAAAAGGAAAAGATGGACGTGTGACGAACACAGAGGAAGAGAAGATGGATTTATGAAGAACATAGAGGAAGAGAAGATGGAGGAGGACAACGACAGAGGTGAAGAGTGGTGGGCGCTCGGGGGTCCGACTCCCAGACCCGGGGCCTGTGGCCTCTACCTGCAGGGGTTTCCATGGTGACGGTGTGGCGGCTTGACGACAGAGCCTCTGTGATGACATGGCAGTGGGGGTGGGGTGGGTGGGGGGTCAAAGGTGAAAAGTGAGACATGGACAGACAGGTAGACAGCGTTTTTGTTTTTTTCACATCGCAGTACAGAATCGGACTGAATGATCATCCAGAAAAAGTTCTGTGGGAGTTGGCCTCCGGTCTAGAATAGAAATGGTATTGTTATACTGACAGTACTGCACTGTGAAGAAACCCTGGACAGACCAGCGGACAGACCAAGTTGACGGCTTTCGAACCCTTGTCTTTACGGTTGAAGGCTACTGAACTCCATCCCAACGCTTGGTTGAATGTCAGCCATTTAAATGAGGGCCAACAGACTCGTCTCAGCATAGAAAGCTTCCTCCAAAACAGTGCTACACTCACTTATACCTACGCACACAAAGACACACACACACACACACACACACACACACACACACACACACACACGTGTTACCTTTCTGCTGCAGGGCCAGCTGTCTCTTGACCTCTATGTCCTGCAGGGTAGCGGCCAGGTTGCGAGGCAGACTGCCTGTACTGTTGGCCACCAGCAGGGGGCTCTGTGGAGACACAGGATTACAACAAGGGTCACTTACAATCACGCAGTGTTTCCAAATGGAATGGAACTATAATACCAATTGATTTGAGTACATACACACACACACACACACACACACACACTGTATATATATATATAACTTTTCATGACACTATTACAACATGCTTTACCAACAATAAACCAATTATAGGTAGGTTAAACCACATCGATCACTGCAATATGAGTGATACTCATTAATCTAGATAATATGTTATTGTATGGTTTTTGAAAGAGTGTACAGGCTCATTTGCATATCAATCAGCCCACTTAAAAAAATATTCTAACCTCATTAAGATTTAAACAAATGCTAAATAATTCAAAACATATATATATGGCTTCTTCACATACATGCAGGGCTATTCAAAGTGCTACTAAAAGCACTAAAGTGCAATCCAAAAGCAGGGCTTCTCAGGTATGAATCTCTGGGCCCTAGGTGAATACGTACCTTGTTGGATGCGTGGCGGCCCAAAGTAGCAGCTCCATACTGCATGGAGGATCCATTCCCGGTTCTGGGCCGGTGGACCGACAACCCCGCATCACTGTCCAGCTTGGAGCGGAACACCTAACAGTGGGGGGGGTAAAGCTCCCATTATTCTTTGATCATTTTTAATTCAGGAGGGCGAATGGGGCATCCGTTCACCTTAGGAAGGGAGGGGTGGGGCAAGATAACAGCCCTAAGACAATACGTTCTATATGTCTATACGTTCTATATGTCTATACGTTCAAGGCGTTCTTTATGTTCTGTATGTTCTATACGTTCTGTATGTTCTGTACGTTCTATATGTTTTATACATTCTATACATTCTATATGTTCTATATGTTATAAACGTTATATATGTTCTATATGTTTTATACATTCTATATGTTTTATACGTTTTATACGTTCTATATGTTCTATATGTTTTAATACGTTCTATACGTTCTATATGTTCTATACGTTCTATATGTTTTATACGTTCTATATGTTCCATAAGTTCTATATGTTCCATACGTTCTGTTTTATACGTTCTATATGTTTTATACGTTCTATATGTCCCATACGTTCTATATGTTCATATTAAATCTACATGCATGTTAACCGTATCTCTGGATATTCATTCTGGATTTAATGATCTCTACGTTGGAAGCATCTCTGCTAGGTCTTTTGTTTGTCTTTTTTCGGGGGGCCACAGTCCTGCCTCCAGACACCAAAGGGAAGCGTGGTTAAAATGGCGGGGGGAACATGTGTGTGTGTGGGGGTGAGGTCATGACGGAGCCCCCCCTCATTAGACGGTCTTTGATCACTCCAGGGCACAGGTGTAATTACAGTGTTAAGGTAACTGAGTGGTGTTCAGCAGTGTTCACTGACAAACACACACACCTCCACGCACGCACGCACGCACGCACGCACGCGCACGCACGCACGCGCACGCACGCACACGCACGCACACGCACGCACACACACACACACGCACACAATACACACAATGAAGTACTTGTATCCACCCACACACCCGGCAGACAAAAACGTAAACCCTTTCTGCCTCTCAGATAAACACCCACAAGTCGTATCTGGCAGCAAAACTTCCTCGTTAGGGAAGTAACCATGTGACCAAGGAAGCCCACTTCAACAGAACATCCCAAAATATCCGAGTTAAAAAAGAAAAAAAACACAGAAAAGAGAAAGCAGGAGGCGGAAGAAGAAGGCCCACCACAGTACCTGAAGCAAAGGCCTGCGGGCTGAGACAGCCCGGCACGGAACAGGAGGAGGGGGACAGAGCTGGCTGGCATCCCCAGCAGCCATCACCTCCTGGTACCACTGTTCTAAATCTAGCCCGGGGATTTGAGGCCTACTGCCCTCGGGCTGGTACTGGAAGGTCGCCCAGCGTCGGAAACAGATCAAGAGAGAGAGAGATGGAGAGGAAGAAAAGAGAAGGACGGAAAGAAAACAGGAAAGGAAGAAGAGGAAGAAAAGGACAGAAGATAAAGAGTTAATAGAGACTCATAAATAAAAGGTAAAAAAAACAACAACACAAAGACAGAAATGGAAACAATAGATTTTGAAATGCAACCCTTCCCTTCAGTGTACACCAAAGCATAGTAAGAGACTTTTGTTTTGAAAGGATCCATGGAAGAGTGGCCCCGCCCCCTATTACCATGAGGTCACGCTTCCCTCTTTCCACGCAAGACCTCGATCAGCCTGTCAAACCACATATCAAAAAGAAATGCCCACCAATCAGACGACTGGATTCTCACTGGCACGGTCTTTGCGTGGAGCGATGGTAACGATCCTACACGTGGGACCTCCATGTGGAGTGCACACCCTGGCATCATTCCTGCTGCACGCGCGATTAATAAAACATCTGACGACGCGCAACGTGGGTCGAGCTCAAACCAACCGCTTTGTTCTACAGATTAGCCCAGAGGCAGGGCCCAGGGAGAGGGCACAGGGAGAGGGTACAGGGCAAAGGGCACAGGGCAGAGGGCACAGTGCACAGGGCAGAGGGCAGAGGGAACAGGGCAGAGGGCACAGGGCACAAGGAGGGGGAAGGGGGCTGGTAGGTCATTACATCAAATGAACAGGAGTAATTGACATGCCTATCGTCTTCCACGGCCCCTGTTGATGTACCTTAGGCCCCAGAGATTGCATTGCTTACATAAACACAAGCATAAATATTCTTTATGTAAACGTAAGTGTTAAAAATGGCCCATTAACAACGCATTGGGTATTAAATATTATATAGATGTAAGTAAACTACTAAAATACCTTCGATTCGTTTAGGGGGATATATTAAATAAATGTATACAACATATAAACGTATCTCTGATAATAAAAAGCAACCCTGCGTTATCTAATAAAAATAACAAAGGCATGAAAAAACAACAGACGTCAAAATAAAATAAAATTGCCATTTACAACAGGCAAGTTCCTCAACAATGGGGTTAGACTTCATGGGGATTCCTATGCAAATCACTATGGCACCTGTTTCCTGTCCATTCAACGCATTCACATTTTATTAAAAAAGGGTCTGGAAAGAAGAGGGGGGGGGGGGGGGGGGGGGGGGGGGAGAGAAGAAGCGGAGATGAGAGAGAGAGAGAGGGAGAGGGAGAGGGAGGGGGGTTGAGAGAAAGGGGAGGGGGGGTTGAGAGAAGGTGGGGGTGGAGAGAGGGACACACCTCTGCAGAGAGATAGAGGGAGGAGCCGTGCGGAGAAGGGAGGCAGGAGAAGGCGACGGGGTCTCCCACTCCAGAGCGCAGGGGCTGGCGGTTGGGGGAGGTCGGGGAGGATTCCACCTTGGGCATCCCGTACATCTGACTCAACTGTCCCACAGTCACATACTCCTGTCAGAGGCACCCCACCATCCATCACACACACACACACACACACACAGACACAGACAGACAGACAGGTAGGCGGGTAGGTTGGTGGGTGAGTGGGTAGGTAGGTAAATTGGTGGGTAGGTAGGTAGGTAGGTAGGTAGGTAGGTAGGTAGGTAGGTAGGTAGGTAGGTAGGTAGGTAGTTAGGTAGGTAGGTAGGTAGGTGGGTAGGTGGGTAGGTAGGTAGGTAGGTAGGTAGGTAGGTAGGTAGGTAGGTAGGTAGGTAGGTAGGTAGGTAGGTGGGTAGGTGGGTAGGTAGGTAGGTAGGAGAACATTGAGGGAAGCGGGGTGAGGAGAGAGAGAGAGAGAAAGAGAAAGAGAAGCAGGTGAGAATAAGGCCAAGGAAAAACATACAGCTAGCTAGAGACAAAGGCATAGAGTAGGAGGCTAGAATTGAATCCTAGGATTGTAGGGTATAAATGTGTGAGAGATTTACATGTCAACAAACACACACAACGTGGTAGACACAAACCACCATACCACACCAACCACATATAACTACGGTATCATAGAGGTGCTGAGTGACATGTGCGGTATTATTTTGTCTCTGTATGGTACAGCTTTGTCAAACCAATCCGTCAAGCCATCATTTTCTTTGAGTGTCAAAAGGCTGACTGAGAACCAGTAGGTTAAGCTGCAGCAGCGAGATTAACCCAAAACAGCATGTTGAGATGGGTGGGAGCACCATGGCATGATAATAGAAAGATGGAAATGGTTGAGAGAGAGAGAGAGAGAGAGAGAGAGAGAGAGAGAGAGAGAGAGAGAGAGAGAGAGAGAGAGAGAGAGAGAGAGAGAGAGAGGGTGAGAGAGAAATACAAACAGACAGGGGAGAGAGGAATGTAAAGAAAAGACAAGATTGGCATAGATGGGGAACATGAGAAACACAGAGAATGACGGAGAGAGGGAGAAGAATGAGATGGAGAGAGAGAGAGAGAGAGAGAGAGAGAGAGAGAGAGAGAGAGAGAGGATAGTACCTTTCGGGGGGCGGCTAAAGCAGCATCTATGGCAAGCCAGGCGGGGTTGGAGAGCAGTTGCTGGTCGTTGCCATGGTTACTACGACTGGCGGACATCCTATTGACGTCGAGGAGCTTCAGGTAGCAACAGAGGGGGGGGGGGGGGGGACAGCATCAGCACCGGAACCAGTACCAGAACCAGCACCAGAACCAGAACCAGTACCAGAACCAGCACCAGCATCAGAACCAGCACCAGCACCAGCAGAGGACAGAGAGGCTGTCAGCTAACTTCCTACGTCTAACAGGACATAGGGCCAAGGAGTAACGCACGCGTGTGCATACACAAAACACACACACACACACACACACACACACACACACACACACACACACACACACACACACACACACACACACACAACACACACACACATACACACGCAACCTAGCCACCCAGTTTGAGCTGCTCCTCACATGCGTGCCAGATGAAAAATGTCCGTAGACAAAATAGAACTCTATTTGAAAAATATTACCGTTCGGAGCAGTAGAAATTCCAAACCAACAGAAAGCACAACAGACAGGGCACCGCCACAGTTGGCGATAAAAAGAACACAGTCGATCGTAAACCGTGTGAGCTTTGAGCGGGCAACAGAACAAATACAACATAAGCGTCCATCTTTCAGCCAATGAGCAACCGCAAGCTGTTACCATGTCATTCGAATGAGTGCAAAAGACACATCTCTTCGGAGCAAACGTCCTCAGTGACAATTCCCCACCTCGGTGTGTGATCTATCCATTCCAATTCTATGGCAAGTCACAGGCTGATAATGAGTGGGTTTTCACACTGCGGGGACCAATGAGTACTGAGACTAAACTGGGCCAGGCTGACCCGATTAGTCATTGTTATTGGGACTGCAGCAGTACCAATAGGGGGTCAATGTGACAGTGTGAAAAGAAAGAAAGAGAGAAAGAAAGAAAGAGAGAAAGAAAGAAAGAAAGAAAGAAAGAAAGAAAGAAAGAAAGAAAGAAAGAAAGAAAGAAAGAAAGAAAGAAAGAAAGAAAGAAAGAAAGAAAGAAAGAAAGAAAGAAAGAAAGAAAGAAAGAAAGAAAAGAGAGACAACTTGAAACGTTCAATCCCAGAAACGGCTCTGGGATGAACAGCAACGTGAGTCGACAAGAGCTGGACCTGAAGTGGTGCACGTGCCCGGTGTAAGGGCCTAATTTGGGCATCCTAACAGATGTTGAAGTCGGAGCTGTTGTTCAGATGTGAGGGAAGGGTCAGAGGGAAGGCCAGAGCACCAAAGAGATAACATGTGCCTCTCTGAGACACTCAAGGCTAGTGTTGTCTGTTCGTAGCCATCACAATACGAGCATACGGAAGCATTTGGGGGACGGAGGGTGCCTGGTTGGTCATACAGGCTGGGTTGGAGGGGGCGGACGGTGGGGCGCAACTAAGCCAGAGCAGCGTGAAGGGAAGGTGACATGCAGACAGGACGTTGGTTGGTTCTGTTACCTCAGCAGGACTTCTGGGGTACAACGGGCAGGAGGAGGAGGGGCTTAAGTAGGAAGTAGACACTCGACAGAGGGAATGCTGGGAAGTGTAGGCGTCGTCTAAGAGGTTGGTCTCGCCGATATGGACCACTTCCTGTTTTGTCACAGCCAGGAACAGGTTTTTTTTACTTCCTGCGTCAACGGCAACTGACAGTGGATTCTATCTCTATTTCTTTCTTCTTCAATTCTAGCTCCTTTGGAACCCGTCTCTAATGATACAAGCCTCCACTTTGAAATGGCCTACGGCTTAACACATTTGGTCCGGGGGTTTTAAAATCTAAAAAGGATACCATGGAGTCATTCTCCCTGTTACAGGCCTATCCAGCCCCTGTGAGATCCGCTAACCGCTAGTCCTAAGAGCCTCTGACATTGGTGGTGCATTGGTGCCCTCTTTTGGAAATACAGTGCAATACCATGCACCATGATTGCATGGGTTCAAGACCCATCAAGCTATAACAACGCCACTTTTGTCATCACTTTCCTGTCTCTTTAGCTATAGTGCTATCTCGGAAAATCAATACCTCAAACATGAGGTTTCCTGAGGGGTGCACCATTAAGAGCTTGGCCTGTGCACTACTAACAACATACAGAGGTTTGTATGAGTGAAGCAGATACACCAAGCAAACACTCATGTTTCATATTAATATCTGGTTAGTTAAAAGGTTGCTCTGGCACACAAACACATGCCAAAATATAATAACACGAATATAATCTGACAACCACACACCACCAAGAATTCCCAAAAGCGTTTTGATTCCGAAAAATTCATGAATGTTCTAGGAAGTGTGGCTGCGTGAATCCAGAATGAATCCAGTTAAAGCTCCAAATGTGAGCTACACTTTGTCCTGAAATAAATAAAATAAAAAAAGGGAATCTTTACTAATGAAATATTTCAAACTAGAAATATAGACTTTATCGGTGTCCTAGGTTACCAGTTCAGAGATCAGCCTCGTGTCCAAGAGGTGTTGATATTCGATAATGTGTTTGTTTGTTGTGTGTGAATAAAAACAATATCAATGGGTACTTGTTTCACAGTATAGGTAAATGTCACCATCTATCTGTGTGACGATATGAGGTAAGATTCAGCTTCTGGCATAATATTTATAAGATGGCATGTCAGTGATTAGATCAATGAGGATGAAGAAGATGGTTCACCACTTTCAAATATGTTTGATGGTTAAGCCTGCAGATTTAGCCCGGAGCCGAATATTGATAGTATAAACGTGATGATGACCTAAGGTTTAGACTATAATATAATGAATATGCTGTGTTGTATTCTTTTGATTATTACTGATGATTTAGATGGTGAAGACAGCTCACCTCTTTTGAAGAGACTCAGCCTGAAGCCTCATATTGATCATATAAATGTGGACTTAAGCTTTAGACTGTAACACCATGACAAGATGGCTGACCTCTTTCATGGTGCTGGAGCCATTTGGGAAACTCTTCCCTCCAGTCAGGCTGAGATACCTCTTCTCCAGCGAGGCCAGCGTCTCCTTCTCCTGGAAAACACACACACACACACACACACACACACACACACACACACACACACACACACACACACACACACACACACACACACACACACACACAGCTCCATTAGAACAGAACAGGCCACAAGATCAGAAGGGGAAAAATGCAGTGTAATGCTATTCCATGGACAGAAAAAAATGCCATTTGCTAAATTTGCTAAGCTCAGCAAACATCACCAATTATTTCCCGGCACTATGACAGAAGGAAACTACTGCAGGGTTTTTCCATCTCCTATGATTCTTTTTATATATCTATACAGGGGTAATTCTTCCAGCAGTGCATGAGGTAAATACCAAACATTTGCACTACGATGCCACTGTCCTGGTCATATTTCATTTTGTTGTTTTATTTTATTTGTCATTATGTGCCTTGTGACTACTGCTTCAAAAGAGCCATAGTCTCAGTCAGTCCACCCTGTCTAAATAACTAACTAAATACAATGGAATGAATAGTCCTGTGGAGGGGGGGGGGGGGGGGGGGGGGGGGGGGGGGGGGGGCACCTTGAGCAGCATCTGCATGGTTAGGCTCCGGTCCTTGGCTAGCCTGTCACACTCCTGAGACGCCTGCTGGCCCAGCTGACTGGCCTGGCTCTCCAGAGCAGACACCTTGTCCTGGAGGTGGACAAAAGCATTTAAAAGGTTAACACACAGACACCTTGTCCTGGTGCTGGACGAAAGGATTGAAAGGGTTAACACACAGACACCGTGTCCTAGTTTTGGACAAAAAGGTTGGAGTAGTTTAAAAACATTACATAAATCTATATATTATATTATATTATATTATATAAGTCTAACACTAACTAATTGTTTAGCTTCTGTCTTCAATAATGTAATGTAAAGTGATTCAACAACAATAAAACCAAAGAATAACACATGCAACCAAAACAGAATAATAAAAAAGAATTAATGAGATTATAAAAGAAAAAGAAAGCAGACTGGTCGTCGACAAAAAGGTTGGAGTAGTTTAAACATAACATACTTACATAAATCTATATATTATATTATATAAGTCTAACACACATACACTCTCAATAAAAATAACAATACATTATAATAATAATTAAAAAAAAAAGAGAAAGTAAAGAAAATAGCAGACTGGTTGTGCACCTTGCGCTTGGAGACACTGGTGTTGTACTCTGCCCTCTCCTGGAGGAGTCTCTGGTTGATGGTCTCCCTCTCCTCCTCCAGGCTGCTCTCTCTCTCCAGCTGCTGGAACTCCAGGTCCTCAAACTGCTTGGTGCCTGCCTCCAGAGCATCTCCCTCCTGGTCCACACACACGCACGCGCACACACACACACACACACACACACACACACACACACACACACACACACACACACACACAGAGACACACACACACACCGAGACACACACACATACACACACACAGACACAGACACAGACAGACAGACAAACAGACAGCCACACACACGCAAGAGGCAGAGGTTATGATTTTGTATTTTTTTATCAACTCATCTCTTTTCAAACTATGAGAAATCTCATATTTTGTGTGATTTCAAGTAAAACGACACAACACAGTTAAAGAAAATGTCCAAAAGCGTCGATACAGATTTAGAAACCTAACCCACACTTACGATAAAACAACACTTAACCAACATAACTTTCCAAATGACCATGTCAACCCCAAACACAGACACAGTTCCAACAGGGCCAGACCAAGGGTTGTTTACACAGCCCCTAACCAACCATGCTGCCCAAATCAACACTACCTTGTGCTTCACTATCTTTCATGCTTTTGCTTGTCTTGTGTGAAGCACATTGGATTGCCTATGTGTAGGAAATGTGCTATACTAATCAAATGTATTTGATTTGATACTTTAAGTCAACAGAACAAACAGGACAGAGGCCAGCTGAGGGTTCTTGGACACAGCTTTAGGAATAGAATCAAATCCATAGGGAAAAGGCCATTTTTAAAGAGTGACTTGACTCTGAGCATGGACTGGGCACTTTGTTTTTTGAAATCCAAGCAAAACGCAGCTGGCCACATCCACCTGGCAGACAGCAATGAGACAAACCAGCCTCACTATGTGAATACAACATCCCTGACATTTCAGACAAAACATTCACTATTTATGACTTCTCAAATACATAATAAATCCTTTGATCTTAGAAAGAATCCGCCATGTTATTTCTAGTCTAGAGCCCAAATCATAGAATTCAAATATTAAGTATCCCAAAGGTAAATTTCACAAATGTACTAAATCTTAAACATACTGCTATCTCTATGGCTTTCCTAACATCACCACTTAGCTACTGGAGCTCTGCATAGAGCTAGAAGGAGTAGAAACGACACAAACAGTACGTTGCCATTACGTGGTGGAAAGCTCTCGCTGATCTTTTTGTGGATTCCCCAGAATAAGAAAACCGATTTATTAATCTATGTAGTTTGTTTTTGGTTTCGTTGTGGTACAAACATTTTTGTCCCGTCTTGAGGTTTTGATTTTATGAGGCCACTTTGTAAATTTGCATGGCCAAATGGGCACCTAATGAGAGCCTGGACTTAAGAGATTCTCCAGACACTCTGCCACACCGCTCACAGACTTCTGTGCAGGGTGAAATCACTGAAACTTTTAGGCAGGAGCGTACAAATGGCCTTACTTCAAACTCTCGCATAAAAAACGAGAGGGTTTTTGTCGACTTCTTTTCCAAAGAAAATAATCGGGTGTCTATTTTGCCATGTTTGCTGGTGTCGCCGAAAACGAACTGATCTCATGCAACTGTGTGCATATGCTTAATAACCATAAATGGACAGATGACGGAATGAGGGAAAGAGACCCAAAGTCGAAGACAAAATGCAACACATTGACTTCACCATTCAAAGAGTTCATAAATAACAAAACATGACCCCTTAGACTTAGACCAGGTGCAGACATTTTCATTCAATGAAGAGAGGGAAAAAAGAAAAAAAGAGGAACTAGTTGGAATCTATGTTATTGGATTAGTAAACTGTTAAAGATTAGAGCAAGGCAAAGCCAGTCGCAAAACCAAGAAGGGCAGGAATGCTTGACAGGAATAATCGCCACGACAACGTACATCACACATCCCGGCGCAACCCACCCACCCATGCAACGCAACGTTATGGAACCCGGATCACGTTTCAGATCACAGCCCAATGCAGCAGCAGCAGATTGTACCTGTGGTGGCCTTTACTTAGAAGCCATTCCAAAAGTGTCACCTTTGACTTAGGCGCTAAAGTAACACCTAGGTGTTCTGGGTAAGGGGAGATGAGGGGGGAAGGGGGGAGGAGGGGGGGGGATTCCAGGAGCTTGTAGGATTATCAGGTCTGTGTTGGGTTCTAACGTGCTGGCAAAGGTTCACATACATGGGAAGGTGCCTGTGTGTGTGTGTGTGTGTGTGTGTGTGTGTGTATTTGTGGTCATCAGACTGTAAGGCTAAAGGTCATGGTAACACTATGCATAGAGAAATGTTTGGGGAGACATAGAATAAGACGTCCAAATTAGGCTTTTAGGTGTGTGTGTGGAGGTTGAACTGTACAGTTAGAGGGAGGCTTCAGCGTTTTAGGTGTGTGCGATATGTGTGGCGGTTGACATCCTCTCTCTCTCTCTCTCTCTCTCTCTCTCTCTCTCTCTCTCTCTCTCTCTCTCTCTCTCTCTCTCTCTCTCTCTCTCTCTCTCTCTCTCTCTCTCTCTCTCTCTCTCTCTCTCTCTCTCTCTCTCTCTCTCTCTCTCTCTCTCTCTCTCTCTCTCTCTCTCTCTCTCTCTCTCTCTCTCTCTCTCTCTCTCTCTCTCTCTCTCTCTCTCTCTCTCTCTCTCTCCACCCACCCTTTTGAGCTGCTCCTGCAGCTGCTCCCTGAGGGACTCAGGGCAGTTATGGAGCTGGCTCTTCAGCTCGGCGTAGCCCTCCTGCAGGCCTTCCAGAGCCCGGCGCTCAGACTCCACATTAGCCCTCTCCTACACGCACCGTCCGGCGTCCGCAGGAGGGATGGGTGGACAGAGGGACGGAGGAGAGGAGTGGAGAAAGAGATCAGAGAGAGAAATAGGGAGAGACAGAGAGAGACAGAGAGAAAAACACAGCTCAAAATCCACGCCATGCAATAAAAATAATTAAATAAAAGGAAATAAACAATGTCTGGTTGTTAAGGAGAGAAAACTCCAGACAGGAAGTAGGCTGAGAGAACGGTTCGAGACGACAGCATCTTCTGGTAGAAGAACAAACGGTTCCAGAGAAATAAAGTTTGACTTTTAGGCATCAAACAGGTTCAGACCGGCAGGTCTAGCAATGAGTCTCCTTTGAAAGGGGTTTGAACAAATACCCTACGCATCACTGAGAGTCGTTTGGAACAACAACACATTAACTGACACAGCTTAATGATTGACCTCATAAAAAAGTGTCATGGCAACTATGTTCTTATCTTGGCAAGTTTAAAGACAAGGTGCATTGCCATTGGCTTATCAGATCCTTGCAGTAAGTTCAGTTAGTTTTGAGTAAAAGCATGAATGCCATGTGAGTTACATTCATGCTTCTCTTGCTTGGCTAGATGACACATATCTGCATTTTGTTTTCCCCCTTTTGAATATCCACAGCGATATGTGAAATATCCATTTGTCGACCGAAGTATTCGACTCGTGGCGAGTCTGAAAGGGCGGATACGAAAACAGTTTAGCGTAGTGTTATAATCCATGGCTGGTAGTCACAGCAAAGTGTGTGTGTTCTTATCCCTCCATGGTGGTCCTGCTAACTGAAAGCTCAGACCGACAGCTAGTGCGTGTGTGTGTGTGTGTGTGTGTGTGTGTGTGTGTGTTGTGATTGATAACAGCCTTTGAGCAGACAGCCAGACAAGTAACTCTATACTGTCAGTGCCAGTGAAAGAGGAGAAATACACAAATCAAACAGACTGTGTTTGTGCTCTACTTACTCCACCACTTAAAAGCTAGGGGTCTAATTGTAGAATTCAAAATGGAGGGCATTTTATTTGAACGGAGAAAATAACATAGTCTGCCTCTTGTTAATTTTCGGTCTCTCGGCTTCAGGCCTCTGTGACAGGTAGTGACTGATTTTAAAGAGACCAAACATGCAATAGGTGTCAGAGAGACCGCATGAAAATAAAAATGAAAACGTAGATAATGGAAGTAATACCGTCCGATTTTGATTTTGATGCCAAGTGCAATTTTAAATACACACTGGCTTGGCTTCATAAACATAATGTACTTACTAAATAAACTCCAATGATGAAAACCCCCTAAGAGACACAGTTTCCAAGTAAGTTTGAGAGTGTGTGTGTGTGCAGCTAGCACAAATGTCTGTCATGCTGACAGTAGAGAAGCAACAGGTATAAAACAACAGGTGTATACTTTGTGTGTGTGTGTGTGTGTGTGTGTGTGTGTGTGTGTGTGTGTGTGTGTGTGTGTCTGCACAGGTGGAATACAGCACCGAGAGAGAGCATTAGGGGTTAATAGCTGTTGGTTAGTTAGTTAAGCCAAAGAAGGAAAAACAAGGCACAGATTTAAAAAAAAAAAGGGTACCACAGAAACCATGGCGACAGAGAGAAAGTCAAAACACCAAGCTTCTTTACAAGCAACGAACCTACACCTAGTCCACCATGTCTAGGAAGTATACAATACCTTTACACAGTACATAAAGACTACTGTATACTGTTTAGGCTAATACATAAAATATATATATGATACTGCATACAGTATAGGCTACTATATGCAACATATATGATACTGTATACAGTTAATAAAGGCAACCATATAGCAGTAAGTTGGGGACCAGAGAAGTCTCTTCAGTCCTCTGAGGCTACAGTGACAACAGAACAGACTGCGTGTTTCTTGTGTGTGTGTGTGTGTGTGTGTGTGTGTGTGTGTGTGTGTGTGTGTGTGTGTGTGAGTCTCTTACCTTGTCTTTCTCCCTCTGGATGGTGTTCTCCAGCTCATTCAGCTTGTGCTGCAGCTGACCAATCACCTCTGACTCCGCCTCTATCTGCTCTAGCTCCGCCTGTTGCTCCCCCTGCAGCAGCGCACGCTCCATCTCCGCCTGACCAGGAAGTGACACGCATCAAACACATAACCCCTTGCTTCTGTTGTCTAGGAAACTAATGTGAATGACTGTGTCTGCGTTTTTTATTTTTTTATATATTTCAAATGAAATGAGCGCACTCTAGGGTTGGTAGTTCTACGGTGTGCCTATATCTACCTCCTGTTTGGACTCCTGTAGCTGTTGCTCCAGCTCAGTGAAGCGGCTCTTCAGCTCGTCCACCCGGGACAGAATTCGGACCCGCTCCTCCTCCAGGTAGTTGAGCTCCAGGTGACTGCCACAGGACTCATCCTCATGCTGCAGGAGGGGGGGGGGGGGGGGGAGAGAACGAGGGGGGAGATACCGGAGGAAGAGTGAGTGTGTGCGGTTGTCCATGAAGAAGAGGACATGGATAAAAGGAAATGGGAAATCAAATGAAAATATTGGATGGATAAAGAGCGAAAGAAAGACAGAAAGAAAGAACGAAAGAAAGAAAGAAAGAAAGAAAGAAAGAAAGAAAGAAAGAAAGAAAGAAAGAAAGAAAGAAAGAAAGAAAGAAAGAAAGAAAGAAAGAGAATAGTTCAGCCCTAGTTAAAGAGAGAGTCCAATCTTCTGCTGGTTGGTCATATGGAGTCCATGGGAAATATCAAAGTCAAATGAGCATCTCATGCACTTTAACTGATTCTTTTTTGTAAGTTTGAAAACAATGACTCTTATACTTTCAAATTCAAGAAAAGTGACAATGTATGGGAATTATTTCTTGAACAAATCATGAATATGTTTGTATTATTTTGCAAGGCTCCGACTGGAAATGAGACATTAGTCTCAGTGGGAAACCATCTAGTAAATGAAGGCTAAATAAAAAAATTAAAAAACGATATTCCCAAGCCTTAGCTGATGAGTCCCTGTGCCACCCACTGAATAGCCAAGTTTATAAGGACACCCTTCAACTTTGACCCTTCTCCACTCAGACATTAGACATGTTGAATACGCAGTCAGACCGTCAGGAAAAAAAACCAGCTTTCCCGATGTCTATTTAACTTGAGAAGCAGAGGTCGACACAGCGACCAAGCCAGCCAATGGTAAGCCATGCTTCCCCACAGCATGCAGAGCAGGCTGAGCAGTCATGCAGGAGGCTTGGGGGGCCAGGGGCGGGGCCAGGGGGGGCGGGGCCAGGGGGGGCACCCTACCCAGCAGTGTCTGACCTGTCTGTCTCCATTGTGGAGGCCTTTGGCCGCGGCCGTCGTCCCCGCTCCTGCGGCGGAGGACGGAGACGGACGAGGAGGTGTCCTCACCTCCTGCTGGTTGCTCTCTGTGCTGCTGCACTCCTCCTTCAGGTTCTCCTCGTCGCTCTCCCTCTGGCGCTGCGCCAGGGCGCGGAGCGCCGCCGCCGAGGGCGAGGACGAGGAGGAGGGGGCCAGCGGCGAGGTCGGCGTGCCCCCCAGCAGGTTCTCCAGGGAGGGTCTCCGTCCGTCCATCAGGGGGCCCGGGAAGGCCATCCTGCCCAGGCCGGGGGACTCGCTGCCCAGCCCCAACCCCAGACCGAGCCCTGGGCTGTCGCTTTTGTTGTACTCGGCGCACAGGTTGAGGATGGTTTCTAATCGCTGTCTCTCCTGTTGATGCATGGATAAGAGAGAGAGAGAGAAGGGGAGGCAGAGAGAGAGAGAGGATGGAGGGAGAATACGGGGAATGGAAGGTGAAAGAGACGACAGGGACACAGAAACACCACAGGAGTTATTAGAAAGGCAGGGTCACCATCAGATCAGACACAGCCCCGCTAGCGAACATGTCCCCGCTCCGGCCGGCTCATTGCCTGTTGGGACCCGTCCGTCCGCCGGGTCAAAATGACCCCTGATGCCGATCTAGACACGGAGCTGGAGAACGAGGACGCAAACAAACCCCGGGATAACAACAACCATCACCACATTTAGCCCCAAATGACTCTGAGATGGAGTTAGAAGGCAGAAAGCAATAATTGTTGCATTGAAAAATGTGTTTTGTAGCGACACACCGTGACAGTGACTTTTTAAGTTACACTACAAAACTCTTGTGAAGCTATCTACTGGTTAGATATGGAGCTGAATTGGAGCTGAGCTGATATGGAGCTGAACTGTCTCCCCGACGTGATTGACCCACCAGCTGGACTAATGACTCACTAATTATAGAGTAAAACCTTTTGTACTTCTGTACGTCTTTGATATATTAGTCAAATCAGCAGAGTAGAGAGAGACAGAAAGCAGCTCCCACTCTCATCAGTGAGCACATCTGAGTCCCCAGGAGGGGGCAGTGATGAGCACACCCTGCTATTAAAGTCTACCTGTCATCTGGTGGTGCGTGCTGGGGTGGAACTGAAGGCTGGAGGAACAGCAGAGCCCCTGGGCTACAGACAGCCTGTAGGGTGGCTGGCAGGTACACACGCAATCATGTCAGACCACACACCCATTCAAAATTACATAGGCCGTGAGTTTCCACGGAAACACACGCACATGCACATACACACACACACACACACACGAATCACATCCCATGCACACACAAATCACATAACACACACACACACACACACACACACACACACACACACACACACACACACACACACACACACACACAGCCACAAAGTATTGCTACAACTGTTCCATCTAAGCAGACAGTTGAGTTGACTGCTTGATAATGTAAGTCAATAAACTGCTAACATAATATCTTATTTCAAAACCAGACAGTGTTAAGATTACTGTCTAGGGAATGTCTGAGAGAGTGAGTGGTCCAGGCAGATTGCCTCAGAGAGCTTCACTTAGGATAAATCAGAGGAAAATATATGTGTGTGTGTGTGTGTGTGTGTGTTTGTGTGTGTGTGTGTGTGTGTGTGTGTGTGTGTGTGTGTGTGTGTGTGCGTGTGTGTAGAAGTTTCCCTCGGCAAAAATCCTTGACGCGACCAAGTGTCAAATTAGGCCGCTAGCAACCTGCAAATTACAGTGTTCTCAGATCTCCCTCTCAGCCTCTTGTGGCCAGATCTCTGCACACTCAAGTCAAATTGCCAGCGTGTCTTAATTTTCTATAAAAATCATGCACTTTCCCTTTCCTTTTGTTCAGAAGATACCTCGCTACTGAAGCCATTTTGAAGCAATCGGACGCTCTACAACAAATGCCTCAAATGAGAAATAACGTACGGAATTTAAGGGATAAACGCAAACAAACAAGCAAAATTCTCCGCCAATAGAACAAGAAAATGATCTTGATAAGTATGTCTCGGAATAAGTAAAGTCAAGTAAAATAATCCAACATCCACAATTCTTAGGAAGATAATTGATCTTACATTGAGAAATATTAGATGTATTGGCTTGATACAAGATATTTGGTCTTGATTGGATTTCATTTTTTAGCAGTGTGTCAGTAAATCAGAATTAGCCGTCATTAGAAGATGCCTAGCTGACAAAGTGACTTACTGTGGGCTAGTTTCAGAGAAATCCCATGCAGACGTTGCCTTTGTGTCAACCACAACTTCCTCAGATTACTCAGAGAACCTATCCCCTACATTATGACTGGTAGGAGATAAGATACAGATTGACCTCCTGAAAAGAACGGCTCTATTTATCGCGGTGTGTATCCTTTACACACTCAATAAGAATTTGTGTTTACTCATAATAAAGTACAGATTTAAAATCTAGGTTACTTACTCTCTTGTGTGTGTGTGTGTGTGTGTGTGTGTGTGTGTGTGTGTGGCAAATGCTCAGGTACAGCAAACAGACTAACTCCTGACTGCCCTGAAACCCACACAGGCACACACAGGCACACACACACACACACACACACACACACACACACACACACACACACACACACACACGAAGCTTTGCTAAAGGGCAGTTGAACAAACACAGGCTTTTCACAGCTGGCACACCCACAATCTGTTTCCCAACTGCCTCACACACTCTCTCTCTCTCTCTCTCACACACACTCTCTCTCTCTCTCTCTCTCTCTCTCTCTCTCTCTCTCTCTCTCTCTCTCTCTCTCTCTCTGTCCCTCACACACACTCTCTGTCTCTGTCTCTGTCTCTGTCTCACACTCTCTCTCTCTCTCTCTCTCTCTCTCTCTCTCTCTCTCTCTCTCTCTCTCTCTCTCTCTCTCTCTCTCTCTCTCTCTCTCTCTCTCTCTCTCTCTCTCTCTCTCTCTCTCTCTCTCATTCCTTTTTTCTCACAAACACACACACTCTTTCTTTATCATACACACCCACACTATCGCCCCCACTCCACTAACGACATATGTAATGTGTGTGGATGAGAAGACATGGCTATTGCACATGGTTTCCTCCTCAGTAAATGTTCAACCTTGTTAGTCATACTCTTCACATCCTCCTGACTCCTACATGGAGGGTTTCCTCAAATCAGGATGAGGGCGTTGCACTACACTGGCAAACACAAACGTACAGCGAGGGGCTCCTTCCCTAGGAACATGCAGGTCCTCATACATTCCTAGGGTTCAGCGAGAATGTACGGTTTGTACAACAGTGCTATGTGTGTACGAGACTGATGGCCAAAGAGTCCGTCAGCTACAGGACTCGCACAGCAAGTCACAGAGTCTAGTCCTAGCCCTAACCCTAACCCTTACTGTCAGTCAGCTACAGAACTCACAGAGAAAGTCACAGAGTCTAGTCCTAGCCCTAGTCCTAACCCTTACAGTCAGTCAGCTACCAGACTCACAGTCTTTCTGTTTGTCTGTGGTTCCGTTTTTTTTGCTTGTTTTGTCTTTGCTATGTCTGTAAGGCGACCTTGAGTGCTAGAAAGGCACCATATCAATACAATGTATTATTATGTATTCTTACTATAGAGCATGCCACAAAATGAGTCAAGCAAGTAGGCAGTTGGTGGGTTAGCCAATCATCTAGCAGGACAGTCAACCAGTCAGACCTTTGTATGCACTCCACCTCAACTAGTCAGTCATCACGCAGGCTTTTCTACTCTCTGCCTTTCTCCCTCTCTCCCTTTCTCCCTCTCTCCCTCCTTCTTTTGCCAACTTTTTCTTCTTCTTCTTCTTTCTCACCCTCTTTTTCTCTTTTTCTCTTTTACTTTGTATCTCTTCCTTTCTCAGTCTTTTCCGTCTCCCCGTGGGACACAACGGGGTTAAGCCAAATCACATGTCTCACACAGACACAGACACACACACACACACACACACACACACACACACACACACACACAGAGACACAACACACACACACACACACAAACACAGAGAGACAACACACACACACACACAAACACAGAGAGACACAATACACAACACACACACAGAGACACAACACACACAACACACACACAGACACAACACACACACAGAGACACAACACACACACAGAGACACAACACACACACACAGACACAACACACACACAGAGACACAACACACACACAGAGACACAACACACACACACACACACACACACACACACAGAGACACAACACACACACAGAGACACAACACAAATACACACACATACACACACACACACACACACACACACACACACACACAGAGAGAGAGAGACACAACACACACACAGAGACACAACACACACACACAAACATCCACCAAGACACAACACCACACACACATACGCGGCCGACGGCCCATTGGGAAATGATAAAAAAAAAAAACTAGACAGTACCGTTGAAGAACAGTGTGAAGTAACTGGTTTACAGTAATCACACATCAAAGCGGAGACAGTTTGCATTTTTCGGAATCAGTCAAGACCGATTTATCAAATCACGATCCTGTCTGTTTATGAAGTGCCTGACTCAATTACCCCAAAAATATTTAGGAATGGATATACACGAAATAAGATATAAATGGATTCATGAAGGAATAAATGTATGAGTCCTTATTTAAAAAGCAAATAGTAAATGTGTGAGTGTTTAGAAACCAGACGAGCAGAACCTGATTGATCTGTTCCATTTAGTGCTAGGTTTAGCTGAGGTGGACCTATCCCGTAGACCACAGCCCTGTGCTATGTGTGGGTCAGTGCTAGGTTTAGCTGAGGTGGACCTATCCCATAGACCACAGCCCTGTGCTATGTGTGGGTCAGTGCTAGGTTTAGCTGAGGTGGACCTATCCGGTAGACCACAGCCCTGTGCTATGTGTGGGTCAGTGCTAGGTTTAGCTGAGGTGGACCTATCCCATAGACCACAGCCCTGTGCTATGTGTGGGTCAGTGCTAGGTTTAGCTGAGGTGGACCTATCCCATAGACCACAGCCCTGTGCTATGTGTGGGTCAGTGCTAGGTTTAGCTGAGGTGGACCTATCCGGTAGACCACAGCCCTGTGCTATGTGTGGGTCAGTGCTAGGTTTAACAGGGGGACCTGTCCAGTAGACTACATGGTTATAGCCCTGTGCTATGTGTGGGTCAGTGCTAGGTTTAACAGGAGGACCTGTCCAGTAGACTATACGGTTATAGCCCTGTGCTATGTGTGGGTCAGTGCTAGGTTTAACAGGGGGACCTGTCTAGTTGTAGCCCTGGCCTCCGCGTCTCTCAGGGGGAAAGAGAGTGATTGATGAGTCTCTTTAGGAGGCCCAGCACCAGTCCAAAAACCTGGCGTCTCCACCACCCACACTATGACTACGCCCCCCCCCCCCCCCCCCCCCGACTCTGGCCGCCACGGAGACCTGTTGGTCCCCTTTGACCTCCAAAGCTAGTAGCACATTCCCCTGGCCCCTTACTCTCTGTCTCTGTCTCTGTCTCTGTCTCTGTCTCTGTCTCTGTCTCTGTCTCTGTCTCTGTCTCTGTCTCTGTCTCTGTCTCTGTCTCTGTCTCTGTCTCTGTCTCTGTCTCTGTCTCTGTCTCTGTCTCTGTCTCTGTCTCTGTCTCTGTCTCTGTCTCTGTCTCTGTCTCTGTCTCTGTCTCTGTCTCTGTCTCTGTCTCTGTCTCTGTCTCACTAGGTCTCACTCTTTCTTCCTCCCTCTTTCTTTTCTCACCCTGGTGACTAACGGTATCCCATTACCCTTTCATTTACTCCCTTTCTTCTCTTCCCCACCTTCAAATCAACTCCACTAACGCCCCTGCTACACGGTACTTCGCCCACTTCAAAAGAGCCTATCCTGGCCTTGGCGAACCAGGAGTGAACGGTAAGTCTCACTAACAACCCGAGAACAGACGCCCAGAGTGGAGGCCTTGCTTGCCGTGACCACCGGCCGCGCCAGTAAGGCTCACCTCTTACCACAAAGGCAGGTTGGATGAAGCAAAAAACGTACAATACAAACGGTCCATTGAGAATCATTTGAACCTTTCAGAAGTTACCAAGGCTTTAAAGTCAAATGTGACTGAATAAGGAATTGTCACGCAACATTATTTTATTGTTTTTTTTTAACGAGGACCACGTAAGAATGTAAACAGAGCCAACGGATTTGGAAGAGGAGACCTCCCACGGCCGGCCTGCCGCCTGCCGCCGTGCATCTCCTATGCACCGGCTGGGCGTTTTATTGAAGGATTCCCATGTGAGGATGTTTGGCCAGGGGAGATTTAGAGAGCCAGCCAGCCAAGTGTAAACACCGGCGAGCAAACAGACTCCCCAGCTGTCGAACAGAAGGAGGTACTGTGCTCTAACCGTTGGGAAGAGGTTCTGCTTTGAAACAGGGGGTTAGAGTCTAACGGACGGCAGCGACAGAGCCCCTAGTCTGGAGAGGGAGATGACTCTCTCTCTCTCTCTCTCTCTCTCTCTCTCTCTCTCTCTCTCTCTCTCTCTCTCTCTCTCTCTCTCTCTCTCTCTCTCTCTCTCTCTCTCTCTCTCTCTCTCTCTCTCTCTCTCTCTCTCTCTCTCTCTCTCTCTCTCTCTCTCTCTCTCTCTCTCTCTCTCTCTCTCTCTCTCTCTCTCTCTCTCTCTCTCTCTCTCTCTCTCTCTCTCTCTCTCTCTCTCTCTCTCTCTCTCTCTCTCTCTCTCTCTCTCTCTCTCTCTCTCTTCTCCATGAAGTCCTGTTAGAGAAATGTGTTTTTACACTATTCCACTCCTCCCTTCAACTGCATTTCTGGAGGGAGGAGATCACTCTCTCCTCCTCTCCGTCCATTCATTCACTCCTCTTTCAAATGTCTTTTTTATTTTAACTTTTTTGACTCTTTTTCACCGCTTCAACTTTCCTAATCTCTTTCACTTTTTATGTCATGTTATAACTGACATTATATATAATTGTATATATTGTATATATTATATAATTATACATTATATATATAAGTATATAATTGTATATACATACATACATATATATATATATCTTTCCTCCCCTATTTTCAACCTTTGTATTACGACCAATATCCATCTCTCTCTTCTCCAGCTCTCTTTCATTCCTCTCTCTTTCTCTTCTTCTCTCATTCTCTCCCTCTCTCGTTCTCTCCCTCTTTCCCTCTCTCTTTCTCTCCCTCTTTCCCTCTCTCTTTCTCTCCCTCCCTCCTCTTACTCTGCTGATGCCTGTGAGCTCACCAGCCCAGCCTCATGTCAGTACATCTCAGACAGCGGACTGGAAATGCCCCGAGGCCCTGCAGTGGATGTCACCGACCCCCCGCGGCTCAGCGCGGTAACCTTTGACCCCCGCCCTGCAGCGCAGGGTATGGTGACCCTCTAGGCCCCTTTGGCATTCAAGCTTTCTCTGGCTCATGCACAAGTGACCGTGCTTACGCCCTGGCTACTATGGAAACCAAAACTGCTCCAAGCCACCAGAGCGACTCGCAGAATCACACAATGTCAGTTGTACCTGAGTTATTTGTTAGTTTTGTTTCATTTGATGTGTTGAAGCTGTGTTTTGCAGATCCTTCCTTCAGTAGACCTTCACGTATCAGTATTTGTTTTTTTACTATACGTCAAGTCATCGGTAATTATGGGATTACTTGCTGCATACTTCTCAAGTTCCAGTCATAGAAACGTTCAAAGTCTAAAACGCTGTTTGAAATTCAAAAGCCACCGCAATGCTGAAAGCTACCATTGTAAATGGCTCAGCTAGCTCTGTGCCTATGGGCTAAACCTACTACAGCAGATAGACTGTAAAACAAACTTAAACATGTGTACACGTGTACACACACACACACACACACACACCTTACTTCTGTAATGTTACACTCCTAATAATACAATAGAATTATCACATTTGCAGGCCACCTTTTTATAGATGTTTTCTTACTTCTAATTGGTCAAGTAAACAATAACCTAATCTAAACACTCATCCCCTTAACACCCCACACCCCCACCCCACCCCTGCAGGTGTCAAGCACCAGAAAACTGTCTGTCTGTCTGTCTGTCTGTCTGTCTGTCTGTCTGTCTGTCTGTCTGTCTGTCTGTCTGTCTGTCTGTCTGTCTGTCTGTCTGTCTGTCTGTCTGTCTGTCTGTCTGCCCGTGTCTGTCCGTCACCGTAATAAGGGCAGCCAAGTTGTTGAGGAACCCTGGCTTCTCCTGAGCCAGTGACTGGAGGTAGGCCATGGCATCTTCCCTGGTCTGGTTTGGTCGGACCCGCGCTACAGACCCCGTCCCATTCAAGACCCGGTGTCGGTCCATCACAATCCCTTCCAACCAACGGTCTCCACAGTGAGAAAGGTTCCTTCTGGAACTGTTCAACTCCTAGTCAGGCCGAGTCTCGGTCGGTTCCCCTTGTATGAATGAATGAAATAGTAATAGTTCCGAAAAACGGGTTTCTTCGGAACGTTCCTCGCCCGAGCGTTCTATTTCGGAAAGCTTGCTGTTTCTCTCTCTGCTTTGGAATGATTCCCTTCCGAGTGTACTTCTCCGGAACCATCCCTCACTGACTGTTTATTCTTTGGAAGGAGAAGTGGGAGGGGGGAGGAATCTCCTGCCCACACAGGAGAAAGGGGGAGGAGTCTCAGAGGACTTCCTCTAATGACATGTGTTTGGTTGCTGGCTGGCTGGAGGCACATTTTCAAATTGACGGCAAATAACCCTGATTAAAAATATGTGTGTATGTAAATATAATATATTTATATATACATATACACACACACACACACACACACACACACACACACACACACACACACACACACAATACCAGTCAAAAGTTTGGACACACTTAACCATTTGACTGAAATACATTATGGCAAATGATAAAATATGTTATGGCCAATGATATATAAACAGTCGATAGAACATGGCCCATACAGAGACCAAGTGTTTATCTAGAGCGTTATTTAAGCTGTACTGGTTGTTTCTCGTGACTCTCAGAGGTTTCTGCATCCCACCAGAGATCGTTCAGAGGGTGGGGAGGCCACCCCCTCTAGTGGAGAGGGCACAGGACCACGCCACAGGCACGCAGGAACACCAACTTTACCACACGACTTTCCCAGAACTAACGAATAAATAAGAAAAACACCTCTCAACATAACAAGCCTAATTCTAAGCTATCCTCTCAGATAGATAGTAGGTTAGTATCTAAAATGATCTACAACTAACGTTTATGTTTGCGATTCAAAAAACAAAAGACAAGAGCAATAATAAATGTATACCACCCATTAAGGTGTTTAAAGCCCAAACTCAATGCTGTGTAAAAAAAAAAGGGAAAAGTGTGAGGTCTTTCTCACTTGCACTTTCACACCAGAGTCCAGTGCAAGGCTGCATTTAGTTCTTTACACTGAAGGGAAGAACCTAGCAGGCTATCTCGGTCCACTGCAGAGACTAGTTCAGTTTGGCACTGTGAAGGCAACATGGCATTAATGACTCAGCTGTTTGAACAGAAATAAACACGCACGCACGCACGCATTGTGCGCGCGCACACACACACACACACACACACACACACACACACACACACACACACACACACACACATTAATGAATGACATTAATGAGTAAGCTGTTTTAACAGACATACACGCGCACACACATGCACACACACACTTGCACACGCACACGCACACAGAACATATTTGTTTACCTCCTCTCAGTCTCAATCACTACAGCTTTTATTAAGATTCAGGGAAGACCAGGAGATTTGCTACCGACCCAGATAATCATCCGACTAAGTCTGTTGCTTCTCTCTCTTTCGCTCGCTCTATCTCTCTTTCTCCCTGTTTCTCTCAATCGAACTCTCGCTCTCCCAGATTTTCTTTTTCTTGGCCGAGCTGTACAGATCACATTAATCTGGCCAGGACCATTCACCCTGCATCGCTGTAAAACATGCTAGCTAAGAAAAGGCAATTTACGAAAAAGGAAATGTTTGTGGGTTACATAAGAGTGAACTGCCTGACAAAAGTCCATATTGTTGCCCGATACTTACTCGTCACGACTTGAAAAAACTACAAGATAAGATGGATGGACACAATGATATACATGAGGCAGCTTTTGTGGATTACCAAGGCAACACAGTGGAAGAGACAACAAGTAATGTTGAGCTTGGCAGAGCTAAAGACAGTGACCAGATAGTTTTGGTCAGCTCACAGCATACAGCCAGAGAGGTGGGGGGCTATATTTGGATCCCTGCTAAAGAAGAGAGGGATATTGTTTGTTATGTGTGGATATTCATGGTGTTATGTGTGGGTTTGTCATTTGCTGCTCTGTTTCAGCACTAAGCTAGGCTGTGCGTGGGTATTTTATGTGTGTGGGTCTAAACATGCTGTTGTGTTTCTGCAGTATGCTAGGTTATGTGTGTGAGTATGCTTGCTGTTGGGTTTCTGCAGTATGCTAGGTTATGTGTGTGAGTCTATATTTGCTGTTCTGTTCCTGCAGTAGGCTAGGTTATGTGTGTGAGTCTATATTTGCTGTTCTGTTCCTGCAGTATGCTAGGTTATGTGTGTGAGTCTATATTTGCTGTTCTGTTCCTGCAGTATGCTCGGTTATGTGTGTGGGTCTATATTTGCTGTTCTGTTCCTGCAGTATGCTAGGTTATGTGTGTGGGTCTATATTTGCTGTTCTGTTCCTGCAGTATGCTAGGTTATGTGTGTGGGTCTATATTTGCTGTTCTGTTCCTGCAGTATGCTAGGTTATGTGTGTGAGTCTATGTGCTGTTCTGTTCCTGCAGTATGCTAGGTTATGTGTGTGAGTCTATGTGCTGTTCTGTTCCTGCAGTATGCTAGGTTATGTGTGTGGGTCTATATTTGCTGTTCTGTTCCTGCAGTATGCTAGGTTATGTGTGTGAGTCTATGTGCTGTTCTGTTCCTGCAGTATGCTCGGTTATGTGTGTGGGTCTATATTTGGTGTGCTAATCCATGTGAACAGCAATGCTGTTCCTCTGAGACCGCAAAAAGTTTGGGAAAGCACATGAGTGAGAGGGAGAGAAACAGAGAGTGAGAGAAAGATAGAATGAAAGAGAAAAATAGAGTGAAAGAGAGAGAGAGAGAGAAAGAGAGAGAGAGAAAGAGAGAGAGAATGAAGAGAACAAAACTGTATGGAAAGAAGAAGAAGCACGAAGGGAAAAAAAAGTGAAAACAGTATCCACGGTGACGACTCCTCTCACTAAACTAGTCGGCCTATGAGTTCATGGAAATTCTATGACGCCACTTCGCAGGCCTCACTTTACAAACAATGACGTCCCCTCCTTTGGGGTTGGAGAAACATGATGAGGTCATCTTTAATGGACTGCCTCCCCGACCGACTGAAGTTTTGTAGTTTTTTTTCCCACACTGTCTCCTGGCCATTCCTCTGTCTGCTCTAAGGATCGAACAGGCAGGCAGGCAGACGGATAGTCTGCGACTGGTCATCCGCCAAGTATGCTGGCCAAGAAGACAAACCGCCAAGAGATGCACTGTCCACAAACAACGCTGTATAAAAATAAAAAGACAACGCTTGTTTTTTAAAATACAAAGACAACTCCGTTTCAAAATACAGACAGCGTGTGAGGCCATTTTTAACTTAGTCCGAGTCCTAAGCGACGCTTTTCTGCTGGCCTAAATCGTTTCTCACACAACACACTGAAAACCACTGTTTATCTCAGTCCACTTTAAACCTAATGAGGTCATCATTAATGGACTTCAATGGCGACTGACAGACAGGTATGCAGACAGTCAGGTAGGCAGACAGGGAGGTTAATTATCACATGACTAACTGAACTCTGCGCTGTCTTCTCACACTGTTTCATAAAGATTAGGGAAACCCAGCACTGGGGTTAACCTCAAATGACCTAACACCAGTCGACATAAGATAACTCCATGGCTGATGTTCATTTCCAATAACCTACTGAGAAAAAATAGACTATACCGCTATTTGATAACAAAGAGTGATAAAATACATATAACAGTCTCTTTGTCCTTTAGAACGACTAGTATTCACATGCTTAAGTGCTATATTAAATCAAACAAGTGTGCCAATTATGGTTTTATGTATTTACACATGCCCAATAAATAACATCAATGTCACTTAGATTAGTCACATTAAACGTTAACCTCTACAGGCTCAGAGGTGCTGTATTACAGTTAAAGCAGTGTAGTGTGAAATGGTCCCCTAATGTTAATCATTAAGGAGGGACCAATGACAAGCACATCACTCCCGGCTTCACAGTGCAGGCTGGTGACTCTCCTTCCCCGCCTTTCCTTCTGCAAACAGGCCCCCTCACCTCAGCCCAGCTAAGCAGTGCTGCCCAGGCTCAGCCACTCAACCACCGCCATTTCAAATAAAACACAAAAGTTCTGAAAAGTGTAAGAAACTAGCCGTAGGGCTCATATCCACTTTTAAAGAAGACTAAACAACACAACATAGCTCAGCCTAAAACCACCAAATGGTTAACTAACTAAATGAATAACTGTTAAAATGTTGGACTAAAAAACTGCCGAGAACTGAGGAAGCTCGCACTCGTGTTTCCGCGGTAACGCGGGGTGTGCATGACAGATGATGAGTAGAGAGGTGTGTGGAGACTCCGCTCACACAAAGCAACAGCTCAAGGGTTTGAAAAACAATACCGTACCGGTGAGTAAACTGTGACTAACGGAAAAAAGGCAAGCCTGAGGCCACACACAACCCTCTTTTGAAATGTCTCCTTTTGTATTAAAGAACAAAAGCGGTCACCCTACAGAGTGGAAAAGTTCTCGTCTGTCATCCCAGACCATGGCAGTTACGAACGACCTCCTCTATTTTCATATTTATTTTCATATTTGCTTGTCATGTGAGCAAACAGTGTGATTTCCTTTGTCTATATGCGCTCAACGTATGTCAATATTTCCCTAGCAGTGGAGCCAGACCCAAAGACTATCAGGAGGTGAACTGTATAAACCGCCCTCTGAATCGGCCTCCTAACCAGCGGCCGAACACAGAATGAGAAAATCAACGAATTATGCGAGGCCATGGCGGTGAGCGGCGCACAAACAAAAAGTCCCTCTCAGAACATTCTTTCATCGCGTAAGTGGAGTTTCTGTACATACATCCATCGGGGTTTTACAGCAACCTGCCTCTCCTAAGATAAACACAGACAGAGTCTGACTCTCATAAAACAAATGATAGTAAAAAAAATAAAAAAAAAAAAAAAAATACAGTCAATTGGAGAAAGAGGGAGAAAGAGACACTGGTACAGAGAGAAAGAATGTGTGAGAAAGGGGGTCATGTCTGGTCGGGGGCCTTTCTGTCCCACTGAACTTTCCCGCCTCCAGACGCCCCAAACACTAAGTCAGGACAGGGAGAAAGGGCAGACAAGAACAAGTCTTTCTCTCCCAGAGGAACACAAACACACATAAAGAACATTCTATTTTTTTTTTTTTTTTTTAAAGGACTTTGTCTCAGCCTGTCCATTCAGAAGCTCCCGGACGGGTCCAAGATGTCTACCCTGGTCCCACCCACCCTCCCGTCGTGTCTGAGGGACGTCAACAAACAATGGGGTTGCCGCGGTGACAGCCGGGCGTTCTGAGACTTCACGGACACAGCTCACAGGAGGCTAACAAGAACGGTTGAGTTACAGATCGTGACAGTTTAGTATCACAGCGGTTATCTTCACTCTTTTAGGTTTTTTTCTTTAACAAATATTGAGACACATTGATAGTTCCGCTTCCTTTTTTCAGTAAAATAGATCTGTGTTCACAGCAACGTGTACACAGTGTAAGTAGACACAGCACTGCAACACCTTGCCATTTAAATATATTCAGTATCACCTGTTGATTTTTTGTTTAAGGTGCAATATTGCTATGGTTTTTTATTCTTTTCATATTCTGTTGTCCGTATTAAATACATAATGTGTCTGAAATCTCCTGAGTGTTTGTAACTGTCTCTACAATTTATGATTCAAGATTATATTTTCTTTTTGTCTCAATTACAGAGAGCTACCGTTTACAAATAGTTAAGTCTTACTAGTCTCATTTCCACTGCAGTGCTAAGCTTGATAACGCAATATGAAAAGAATAAGAGACCATAGAAATGTCTCTGTTAACCTTAATGTCTCTCTCTCTCTCTCGCTCGCTCTCTCTTACTACCTCCTTCCTCTGTTTCTTCTTCTCTCACGCTCTTCCCCTGTCTCTGTCTCTGTCTCTGTCTCTGTCTCTGTCTCTGTCTCTGTCTCTGTCTCTGTCTCTGTCTCTGTCTCTGTCTCTGTCTCTGTCTCTGTCTCTGTCTCTGTCTCTGTCTCTGTCTCTGTCTCTGTCTCTGTCTCTGTCTCTGTCTCTGTCTCTGTCTCTGTCTCACTCACTTTCACTCACTTTCACTCACTTTCACTCCCCCTCCCTCCCTCCCTCCCTCTCTTACCAGCCTCTCCATCTCTCTCCCTCCCTCCCTCCCTCTCTCTCTTACCAGCCTCTCCATCTCTCTCCCTCCCTCCCTCCCTCCCTCCCTCCCTCTCTTACCAGCCTCTCCATCTCCCTCCCTCCCTCTCTTACCAGCCTCTCCATCTCCCTCCCTCCCTCCCTCCCTCCCTCCCTCCCTCTCTTACCAGCCTCTCCATCTCCTGCTCGCGGAGCCTCTCCTCCCGCTGGCGGCGGTGGTACTCCAGCAGGTCATCCTCGTTGTCGCTGATCTCCGAGATGCTGTTCTTCCTCTCCCTCATGCCCGGGTGCGGCCTGCCCAGCTCCCGCGGGCCCCCCGACATCTTCCTGTGGCTCCTGGGGCTGGCCAGCGGGGAGGAGCCGGGCAGGGACCCCAGGCTGTACGCTGGGGACAGGGCGTTGCCGAAGCTGCCCTTCCTGCCGCCGGCCCCTCCCCCGTCCGTCCTCACCGAGCTGGGGGAGGGGCTCCGCCCTCGGACCCCTCGGCCCCCTCGGCCGGCGAGCTGAGCGTCCTCCGGCGGGGAGCCGGCCTTGCGCCGCAGCCGGGGGCTCTCGGGGACGGGCCTGCCCAGGCCGGAGGGGCTGTCCGGGGTTCTGAGGGCGGGCGCGCTGCCCGGGAGGGCTCCGGGCAGCACGGGGGCTCCCCGTCGAGCCATGGAGGGGCTGAGAGGGGGCAGCTCTCTCATACTGTTCATCCCGCCGCCGCCTCCGGCCCCGGCCCCACCCGCGCTGAGCTCCAGGTTGCGGCGGACCAGTCGCGGGCTCTCGGGGGGCTGAAGGCAGCGTTGACTGGACTGCTGCGGCTGCTGGAGAGGGGAGCCCTGGAGGATGTGGACGATGGGGTCCAGAGGGGGCTGGAAGGGTCGGGAGGGCTGGGAGAGGATCTGTCGGGAGGGGCTGGAGGTCAGGGAGCGGTCGGCCAGGCCGGAGCCCAGCTCCCGGTGCTCCCTGAAGGGGCTGGCGGGCCGGTCGTGCAGCACCCTGGGGCTGGAGGTGGGGAACTTGGGGGTGAGCCTGGGGCTGCCCGGTACCGCGGCCGTGGTCCTGCCGCTCAGGGACTCGGTGGAGGACAGGAAGTGGGTCTGCCTGGGGCTCTCCGAGCCGTCGTGGCCCAGCCCGGCTCTGCGGCTGGGTTTGGGGCTCGGCGGGGCCTCCAGCAGGGCCTTCCTGGGAAGCCGGGGGCTTTCCTGGCCCTTCTGGCCCGCCCCGCCGCCGCCGTAGCCGGGCAGTATGGTCCGTGGCTGGGGGACGGGCGGAGGCTGGGTGGTGTAGTTGAAGCTGGAGGAGCGCGCGGGCACGGGGGGGAGGGAGGACACCCCGTCCTGGGAGGGGCTGGTGTAGCTCCCGCTGCTGGCTGCCGACGGGGAGGAGAGGGGGGAGAAAGGGGGGGACGTGTTCTCGTAGCTGGAGCCCACCGACATGGCTCCCGGGCTGGTGGGAGGGGACAGGAGAAACCTCCCCCCGCCGTTGACCAGGGGCGACAGGGGCGAGTGGGGGATGGGGGCCCCCCCGGGGGCCTTCCGGGCCGCCTCGGAGGACGAGGGCTGGGGGTCGTCCAGGACTAAGGAGTCCATGATGTCCTGGAGGTCCTTCTCGATGGAGCTGACGATGGCGTGGTGCTGCTCCGAGCGGACTCTCTCTCCGGGGTCGGGCTGAGACGACTGGGCCGGGATGGGCTGCTGGTTCCCATTGACCAGGCTCTCTGAGGCTGAGAGGGGGAGGGCACAGAGAAATGGGATTAAGGGTCCCATAAACAAAGCAAATATTACAACTGTCTATTTCTTACTCTAATACATGTATACCGTGGGTTATTAAAAAACACTGTAACAACCACAATATTATTACATAATTATATGAAGAAAATACAATGAAACTTGATCATTTGCCTGAATAAAATATACAGGTAATACATATAATATTGTAATGATTTAATATACAACTAGTTACAACTGATTCAGTTTTTTTTCGTGTGTTCACAGGAACTGTTGATGCAACAAGCGGTCTACGCTTGACCTTTGACACCGGAGTCAGGAGACGGGTCAATCACTTGACCCGAGTCGCTCTTAACACAAGGACCTTTAAATCAGCGCTCATGATAATGTTAGAGGAGAGCTACAGGACTGAGCTACCAACAGAGACCACCTTCACCTACCCCAAGAAACCCAGCGTCACCGTGCATGCAACCACAGAGAGAGCGAGAGAGAGAGAGGAAGAGAGAGAGAAAGAGAAGGGGTGAGGGGGGAGAAGAAGGGATGAGAAAGTAAAAGAAAAGAGGAAAGATAGGGAGATAGCGTAGTGAAGGACCCATAATGAAAGAGGGAAGAGAAGAACGGAGGATAGAAGGGGAGGAGGGGGGGGGGGGGGGGGGGGGGGGCAGAGGAAAGATAGTGAAGCCTGAGAAGGAGATACGGATCAGGGGTAAATGTGCCAGTGTCGGCATAACCCAATTACCAGCTAATCTAAACCTGCGGCGCTCTGTAACGTCAACATGCTTGATTATAGGAGTCAAAGAGTCTTTAGTGTTATAGGAGGCTTTTGATACCTTCTCATTAGGCCTGTGACCTGAAGACTCAGGTTTTAGTGGGTCGACTCTGGGTTTCGGAATCAATCTGAATCGTAATTCAAAAATGATTTGTGGACGCACAGTAAAGACATGATTTTGTAAAGTGGAAGCAGTTATGATTATGAATAGAAAAAAAAATGCCACATGCCACAAAAGAATTTGGCAATGCTCCACAAACAATCTTTTTAAACATTAAAAAGACAGTCTAGATACAGCTGTCTTTATTAAAAGAGAACATAATTCAATATAATATTTATGCTGCCTATATCCACTCCACAGTTTGCTCAGATTAGTGTTCATGAAAAATGACCTCAGACTCAGAAAAGACTCAAAAGACCAAACTGCTTTAAAATGTAGAGGCTTCACAAATAATGCATGAGCATTTCTTGTTCAACAGGAAGACGAGAGTATCTTGGTCTTGAATGTATGACAATCACTGTCACTCTTCTAAAAGCTGAGAATGTGTAGGTAGAATGACAGTTTACACATTACAATGTAAATATATTGTGGCTGAACACCTACTAAAATTGAGGTCTTTCGTTAGCTGGATTAATGAAATATCGTTGTTTTAAAGCGTATGACACATGAACAGTGCATTGTATTTTGCCCCAGAAAATACGATTTTAAGCTGAAACGTCTCAAAATTCAATTGACTTTGCCTTTTCTCTCAAAAAAGCACGAATGGAATCACCGTGAAATGAAATCTGGTCGTTTGCCGGGGGTAGCCTTTCCAATGATGTCATGGGTTAGCGGGTCCCATGGATTTCGCCCAAGAGCGGTGTCAATAATGATCAGAGGGGTACTTACATGAACGAACAAAAATTGCACCGAATCTATTTTCAGTGGCTTAAACTCGTGATCAAATCTAAGCGCTATGGCTCCCGCATATATGTCAATAAAGAGCAATTACCGAAGACTGGTGCCCAGTTCTAAGTACAGATGAGGGTTGAGAGAGAGAGCCGCCAACGATGTGATATTCCAGCCGGGGTTTGGTGTGCCAGGCACCGCTACCGTTCCATCTCTCCGGTTTATTCCCCCTCCTTTCTCAGTCCACAGCGCTGATGTGACGGCCAGCCAGATTTACAAGGGGCGGGGACTGTCGTCTTAAAGAGCCATGGTAAATTTGGGGCCTTTTGCTGAGTGGTTGGGATTCAACTGGTAACCTCTAAGTCTACGGAAAATATGAAGCACATTTTTTGTTGGGCAAAACGTTTGCGATCTAAGTGATGGCAATTAAGCTTTGGATATTTTGTGACATATATCTTACTGGCTAAGGTAACATCTGTAGATTACGAATAAAAAATGTACGTCTAAAATATTGTTGCGTGCCAAAGGTGTTTAATTGGCAATATGACAGCCTTCAAATATAGGGAGCGTTTTATACCCAGCCTTCTGAGAGGACCTGGAAACGCAGCGTGCGAGCAGAGTTGATAGCTGGCTGGCAACAGGAAACGGATAGAAAAAGGACAAACGGAAGATAGTCTAACAACAGACCGTTGCTGGAGCTGCCTGCCAGTTTAAAAATAGTCCTTG